>WBMZ01007251.1:0-309200 GCA_013400975.1 Atrichornis clamosus
GGGCGGGGCTCTGCGGCGGCGGCGGGCGGGACGGGCGGCGCGGGGAGCGCTGCCGCCGGGCGGAGGGAAGGGAGGGAGGGAGGCGCTGGCTCGCCTGCCTGCTCCTCGCTCCGTCGGTTCCGCGGCGCTGCCCGGGCAGCAGAGCCGCCGCCGAAGCAAATGGGGAGGCGGCGCTGAGCGGGTTGCCTTCGGCGGGAGTCGGCAACCGAGGGCAGCGGCGCGGCGGGCGAGCAATGCCCCTCACTTCTCTCTTTGCGCTGCCCTTCCTTCTCCTCCCGCTCCCGGCTCTGAAGCTTTTGTTTTCCCCGGCCGCTGCGATGGCAGGAAACTTCCCGGAGGGATGGGCTCAGGCCGGGCGTGTGCTGCGCCGGGCTCCGCAGCGCTCCGGCCACGGCGAGAGGTGAGGCGAGGCGAGGCGAGGAGCGGCGTCGCGCCGCGGCCGGCGGCAGTTCTGCGGGACCGGGCGGCTGCTGTGCCCGGCCCGAGGGGGGCGGCGGGACGGGCGGCGGGAGCGGGGACGGAGTTGCGCTGGGGACCGCGCGGAGCTCCTCACGGCTGTGCCGCTTCCCCCAGACGAGGTCCCACGACCGGCAAGCCGTTCCAGCCCCCGGGATCCGTGCCTGTGGGCCAGGACTCTTCGGGGGTCGGCGCCCCGAGGAGGCTGCGTGGGCACCGGCGAGCCGGGCGCCCCCTCTCCCGGCGGGGCTGCCGGAGCCGTCGGCGGGCAGCGGGGGCGGGAGCGCTGCCAGAGCCGGGTGGGCGCTCTCGGCTTAGTCCCATGGCCCGTAGAGCCGCCTGTGGGGGGCTTCCTCCTCCTCCGGCGGCCGTGGGGCCGGGCGCGGGGGCGGCGTGCGGGGGCCGTGCTTCCGGCCAGGGTTCCATCCCCGGGAGGTGGCCTGGCTCCTCCCGGCTCTCCTGGACCGGCTCTCCGGGACACTGCTTGGAGGCACGGGGGAGCTGGCTGCTTGCTGTCATCTGCTCATCAGGCTTCTGCTTGAGCACAACTCTTGAACCTGCCGCTGTCAGTACGGTGTGTGCGTGTTGCTCCTGGAAAAAAAAAATAGAAACGTCTCGCTTGCTTTTGATTGCTTTTCATCTGCTTAAACGAGTACGTAATTTTTATTTGGGTGTGCCGCATGGTTTTCCTCACTTGCTTTGTACAAGTCAAATGATACAGTGCAGCCTAATATATATATGCTTATAAAACAGAGCATGTCATAAAGTTCTTCTTGTAGATCAGTAAAGACACTTTTCCAAGAAAACAGTTGATTTACATAAAGATACAAGTAACATAGGAATTTTAAATGGTCAGAGCTAGGTATAGCTGGCAAGTTAGATCCATGCCCAGGAGGGTTGTTAAATAAAATTGTTTATTCTTACTGAAAACATGAATACTTAAGCAGTGGCAAATGGGTTTTGCATAATTCATTTTCTGTGGGACATCTTATACATTCTAACATTAGAGCAAAGGCGTCAGAGGCATCAGATTATGAAAAGGGCAATTTTGAATAGACTGTTTCTAGGTACCTGAAATTGTAAAGAATTGTCAAAGGTTTGCTTCAAGGTTGATAACACAGAATAGCTGTATATTGTCAGGTGTCAAATGTGTTTTTGCTGTTGCTTTTTTACAGTTATCTATTATGAAAATGTATTTGCCAACATTGCTGTAGCTCCAGCATAACAAAATAGACTCACTAGTAATTACATTCTTAGTCTACAGAAGCAAATTTGGCAATGGCTAGTATTTAGAAGAATAATTTCTAAATAACTTTACTTTGAAATATTAATTGCCAAATGATCAGCTCTCAAAACCACAGTCTCTTAGCTATTCTACCTTACTCCTTTATTAGAGAGTAGCCTTACTGTAAAAATGCATTCCAAATGTATAAAACTTTTTTTTTTAAACTGAGAAGAAAAATGATACTCTGGAAATCAGTAGTTCATATGCAACATCTGCCTACTCAGAGGAAACAGGAAGAAGGCAAGATGAACTCTACTAGTTTCTAATTTTCTTTTTGTGTGCTACAATGCGTAGGTGACTTTTGTCAAGTGATGCTGATCAGGCAGTGCTTGTATGCTTCATCATTGCATTTGCCACTTTTAAAATATTCCTCTGGGAATAATAGCAGATAATGCCTGGAGAGGCTATGATCACTTCTCTGCAATTAATTAAATGCACCCCAAGACTGTTTGCTGGTTCTGAAGCCAACAGCTGTGGGTTAACCCTTGTCAATGCAGCTAAACTCTCCTGCCTTCCAGAACAGGAAATTTGCATGGGAGACCTGTAGCTGGACTGTGTTAGAAGGATGCTGTACTGCTCTGTGGCAGCTTAGCAGTCTGTGTGACTGAGGGAATTCCATTTCCAGGGCATGGTTCCTGGCATTTCTTGATTTGCTAGTGTGGACATAGTCTATCTGTAGCATAGCCTATCTGCAAGTAGCCTCCTTTAACGCTGTACTCATCGCAGCGATCTAGTTTCCCTGACTGGAGGATCTCTGGCACTATAATGCCGCTTTTTGTAGTCAGTTGCTTAGAACTGCTGGGGCTGCTTTCTTTCTTTCTTCTCTGCTTGTGCACATGGGTGAAGAGGGAGTAGCTGAAGGCTCAATGGCTTTCCCACTTGCCCATGAGGGAGAGGTAAACAGAATCAGGAAAATGCTTATGTGACTTGTTTTGGTTGTCTGGAAATGAGCTCACAGGGCAGTGCATGTCCATAAGGAGTCCTGATGGCTAGGTGTGAAGGTCCATGGCCTGCAGTCACATGCTCCTTCCATAATTATTTTGTTACAAGTAGCAAGTTGAGCAGAGCAAGTTGGGGGTTTTTTTAATGCTCTAAAGGGTGCCAGACTTAGTTGTTAAAAAAGAGGAAGTGTAACTATTTTCTAAGGAAGCCTAGTTGTAGGATCCACAAGTAGAGGTTGATGTTGAAAATTGTTCTGTCAGGTCGCACTGCCTCTCATAGATGTATGAAATACTTTAATAGAACGGTGTACTTTTTATCTCTGTGATTTACTGGCAACCTTTATTTTGCTAACCTAGCTGGTAGCACAGTTTGAGCTTGAATAGGAAAATTGTTTAACCATCTCATTCCCAGTTGAGGATGACACTTAGATACTTATGTAAACCTTATACATAGGATGGGACTTGGTAAATTCTTTAAAGTACTTTCCTGAACAGGCAGCTTGGCTCAGTGAAATTCCTGTTGATTTCAATTGAATGAAACCTCATTAAATACATTCTTAATATTGAGATATTTCAGTGTGGACTTTAGGAGAAAGGTGAGCTATCATTTTTTTTCTTCTACCTGTGTAAAAGCACTGATTCAGTGAGGTTTATTTACACTTAAACACATGTTGGAAGTATCTGAGAAGTCCCACTGTTTTGAATGGCACTTTGAGAAATCTCTTGCATAACTGTAACTTAATTTACCTCAATCTAGATGTTTATTATACACAAGCTGTGTTTAAAAGAATATTGTCAAGACCACTTAAGCACAGAAGTGTTTGGAAATTTAAAGCTTTGAAGTGGTGATGATGTGGCCTTTGGGAACTGTGCTTTATACTATCCAGGACCTAATTTTTTTCAGAATGCTCTGCATCTCAAATCAGGCAACCAAAATTAGTGACTTTTATGACTTCTGCATTTTGGATTTTCTCCTCCTTGACGTTATTAAAGTAAGGCTTCAATTGTGTTGAATAGATATGACATGGTGATCCCCAATAATTGTGGGGAAAGCAAGATTTTGAAGACTTGTTCATCTTCAGGAGCAATACACCTAGAAAAAGCCAGATTCTGTGTGGATAAGTAGTATTTAGTCACATAGTTAAAGCCTATGTCATAGTCTTTAATTGAAGTTCCATAACTGCTGCTTCTCAAGTTTTCATAGCTTGACTTTTGAACCTTGGTAGCATTAATTTCTTAACATAATTTGTGGATGTATAATTTTCCCAGTGCTTTTTTTTACCCCTAAAAGGAATAGAAGCAAAAGGTGTATTTTTTTTTCCAGGGTATCTTTGATCACTTCTTGACATCAGCAGAGTTAGAACCTCTAAATGCCAACTTAGGCTGTAACTGTCTAAGATGTAGCACTAGGTCATGATCCACAGATGGATTGACAATGAAGGGAAATAGCATGCTTTATACATCTGTTATGAAATAACCCACTGTGCCTCCTAATCTTTATGTACTATAATATAACTGATGTAAAGAGGATGGTGAAACTCGGATGCACAGTTTCCATTCTGTTGGCCACAGGGCAATGCTGTCTGGTGACTTTACTGTTGTTTTGCCTGCAGTATTCTACGGATCTGTTTCTTTGGGGCTATCTTGTTGCCCAACTGCTTTCTACATTTTTCTGACAGTTCCTTTTCTTTGTTGAGTTAATATATAATTTGTAGTTGCTAGTCACTTTAGTTGGCCAGTTAGAATATTTTATCCTAATCTAGTGTGCAGCCCTCTGGTTGCATAGGTCAGGCCAGCTGGCCAAGTGGTTCAGGTTGACAAAACAAAGGGGAAACAGGCTTTCAGATCCAGTGCTTAGATTTTACAGTGAGGAAATAATCACTGTTATAACCTAAGTGGACTGAGGCTGGGGAACAGAACTACAGAATAATTGAGATTGAAAGAGACCTCAGGAGGTCATGTAGGCTACCACTCTGTTCAGTGCTGAATCTGGTTGAAAGTTAGATGAGATGGCTCAGGATCACATCCACTTGAGTTTTGAATATCACGAAGGATGGCAATTCTGCAGCCTCTGTGAGTAACCTGTTCCAGTGTTTGACCACTGTCACTATGAAGGTTCTTTCCTAAGGCCTAATTGAAGTTACCCATGCTGTAGCTTATGTGCATTGTGAACCTCCAAGAAGAATTAGGTTCTTGTGCTCTTTAGAAGCAACAGATATTTTCAGTTTCTTAATAAAACCCTTTCTGTTAGGAATATAGATAACTGTTGCCAAGCATATAAAAACCAATCCTGTTCCAGCCATGCTTCCACACCTTATTCAATAGCAGGCTGATCAAATCAGTTGAATTACCTTTTTGTTTATGTAGGCAAAATAAAAGTCTTTTGCTAGCCTTGCTTTTTGAAACAGATGAGATGTTTGAAATTTCTCCTTCCTCACACATGATCGTGCCTTGCATTTTCCATCAGGTGACTGCCTCATTATGTGCAGTGAAGGGATGCTAATGGTTTAGGAGGTAAATATGAGTCTTCAAGCTGGGCTTCCAAAAGCCAGCTCTCTCATCCTGTGATTTTTTTTGTTTTGTTTTGTTTGTTTTGATTTTTTTGTTTACCTTTTTAGATGTCTGGACCCCTCCATAGCAAATTTAAACCCACTGACTATAGGCTACCTTTCAGGACTGTGTTAGAAATGATCTGCAGAGTACTACACTGACACTGAGGGACTCTCAACTAGCCTTTCAGGCACAGTCAGTGGAGAAAAATAAGCCTGTCCAGAACGTGGTTTATTCTAAGTATGGTTGTATCACTTGCTCAGTGTCTCTCTGCTTTGTATCATGAGTGTCTCAATGGCTCTTTTAGCCTTGCTATCCACCTTTTAGGACAGCTGCATTTAGGCAAGATTAATCCTTAGTGAGTACTCTTACAGTCCTTTATTTTCTTGCCATTGTTCAATATCTAATCACGTCTTATTTACAACCTATTGTGAATGCTTAATAATTAACTTCAATGTGCGTTTCTTCTGTGATGTTCATCTCTATAATATCTCATTTGTTCAGGAACAGCTAAATTATCTTTATTACCCTACTGTGCTTCTACAGTTATCTTCTCATTTTAAAAACAGGAAAAGGGAAAAATGCAATAGGAAAAAGTTCACAAACGAGAGATGTTCAGTTTGAATTGCTTTGAGCACAAGCGGAAAACTTTGCGACAAAGTGGAAGAAGAAGCATGTATTTTTAGTGCAAATTGTAAAATAATAATCCTGTCTTTCTAAAGCTGTCTTAGAACTTCAAAACCTGATACTACTTAGAAGTGGTTATTGCTATAAGTTTTCCGCCTCAGTAGTGTAATTCATAAAATTATCCCTTTCAAAGGATTGTACAAGGTTCATTGTGTATAATAATAGAAAGAGACTGATATCTCGTGAAAAATAGAGATGACTTTTTTTTGTCAAAGGCTTGAAAAGTAATTTGAAAACACATTATATATGTTGATTAAGTTCTTATCTTCAGTAGATAATACTCCAACAAGCTTTTTGTTACTTGATCATTTTTATTTCAACTCTTATGTCAGTTGTCACTTCTGAATTTTCTCTAGATCCTTTTCTTGAGTCTTACATGAGACTTGTGGATGTGTTGTAAAGTATTGGACATAATATACGCATGATATTTTGATATCTGTAACTATATGTGTATATGCCTTTGTATATGTAAACTCCAAAGTGCAGATAATAATTTCAAATTGTATTCGTATCCAGATTCCCTGTGCTTCATCTTATTACCAAAATGACTTCAAGAACCAAAGTAAATTTCCAAACAAAAATCCAGACTTCCCACATCTAGCCAAAGACTCATTATGAAACATAGAATAAATATGTGTGCTGTATGTGCACTTCCATTCTTTCAACAGTTCACGTGTACCCACTAGTACCCCAGACCTTCACATGCTTGCATTGAGTACTCTGGAAAAATTGTGTTGCCTGGAGAGGAACTACCTTTTTATTTTTGAAGCAAAATCAACTGACTTGCAGTGAGGCCTCCCACCACTTGCCTTATTCAGGTTTGAAGTGTTCATGAGTTGGTAGAGCTGAGAAAAGCTAATTCCATCCTTTACACGACTGAATTCATTCAGAATGTCTGCTTAAGCTCCAAGTGTGTCACTTAGGATAAGGAGGTAACATTTAAAAGAAATTTGGCAATATTTAATAATGACTCATAAAGGCATGTTGAGAGTATTTATAACAGGGAAAAGTTCTACTATGCATTACTGATATTGGGTCATCTGCATCTGCCATCAGAAGTTTCCGTTGCATTTACTATGAGGATAGGGATGGGATTGAGTGCATTTGCTGACTGAAGTTGAGTGTTTTCCCTCCCCATTCCCTTCATTTTGATAAGAAGGCAATTTCCAACCACATTAATCTTTTCTGGAGATACCAAATCAAAGCATGAAATCTCAGGTAGGAGCACTTATGTTGTTAAACTGCTAGATCCAAATGAATTGGATTAAATGTGTATTTTCAGGGCCAGCAGAAATTATAGACTTGAAAAAGGATGTTCATGGTGCACTGCCAATATGGTGATATACTTTGAGCTATTATCAGCAATGCTGAAAATGTAGTAGCCCTGGTATATTATCTCTGGGTTTTGCACTGTTTTCAAAGTATCTCTCTGTTCTTGGATAGGAAGGTATTTGAAAAATCAGATTCTCTGTTTCTTGATGCCAGTATAAATGAGTGTGAATTAGGCATCAGGTCACAGACTGACCAGTCACTTTGGTGGTCTTCCAAGATTTCACATTTCTGAAATGATGAGAGAGACTGGTGATCTTGATTCCATTACGGTGTTTCATGGGGTCCTGGCAAGCTCCAGAGCACACTGAGGATCCCAGCTGCTTAACTCCAGGAAGGGGGGCTCTGGTGAATTACTGCTTGGGGACTCTGGTGTTAGCAGTTGACAGGGCAATTTCTATAGTTTAGTGAAACTACAGGATTGTAGAATGTACTTATTAAGCATTATGTGACTCTTACATAGAAGCATGTCTCTGAGTCAGATTTTCAGGTAGATATATGGATACTATTATAGATACCTAGAGGTGTTCATATACAGTACTGTTAAGAAACAAGAGAAATAAAAAGATACATTAAGTGGTTTAGGTGAATTTGCTTTCCAGAAATGTATGTTCTATCTGACTGCTGAGTAAGCTTATGTGATTACCTCAAAGCTGTGTTGAAATTAGGTGAGGTCAGTCTCAGCCCTAGTAGGAAGAAACTGGGAAGGGGGGTGGTACGTGTTAAAAGAGATGCTGATAAGGAAACAGACTTTCCTAAGGTCTGTTTGGGGCTTCATATTGATGAATGCTTTCTAAAGTTGCCAGACGTTTCCACAAGGCCTACCCAGTTCAGTGTTCAGCCTGCTCAGATCTGTCTTCCGTTGCTGTCAGCAGGTCAGGCAATATGGACTTGTGTGCCACCTCTGTACAGTAGAGTCATACAAAGTTATGTAGGTTTATCACTGAGATGGTTCACTGCGTGACAGAATTGTTCTGTGGATTAAAGACTGACTTGCTGTTGATGGATCTTTGAGATATAGGCAATGAGGTGGTGGTTCTATTCTACATAACAAGATAAGAACAACTTGGCCTTTTGCAAGGTTGAAGATGCCAAATTAATGCAAAATGGTGTATGCTTAAGATACATTCTGTTATTTTATGTTGTATCCATTCATGCTAGTGATAGGTCTGATGTTATCCAGTTTCACTGGGAAATTGCTAGTTACCATCCAGTTCCTCAATGGCTTGCCTGAATATTCTGAATCTGATTTTTGCACTCTTAATGTTTAAATGTTACTGTTCTGGACTAGATTTTTAGTTTAGTTTATATAGGTGATACCTATAGTTTTAGATGCAAAAAGTTGGAAGAGTAAGTATTTTTAAGACAAGCAGCTCTACTTTGTAATATGACTAACTTCCATCAGGGTTTTTTTGGCTGCCATTAATGGCATTGTATCCTAGGTCTTCCAAATTACTTCTCTTAGAAAAGTCTTAAGAGAACTGATTGACTGTGTGCAATTCTGAAGGCCCTTTAGCTGGGCATGGTGGAACAAAGAGGAGAGAAATACTTTCATTTCTGAAACTGTTGGTGGAAGATATACTCAGTATGGGAACTACTTTTTCAAACTAGAGCAGGGAGAGTTTGCATGTGTCTTTTAAGAAAATTATTGCACTTCCAGATTCATTTATATGCTCACTAATCATGATGACTGTATGCTGTTTAAAATATAAGTGGTTTTGAGCCTATTTCCGGTGTACAGGAGGATACGGTTTGAGAATTTAGCTTTTTGCAGCCAGATGGATTATAGTGTTGCTAAGGAAACAGACTATAAATGAAGTGGCAACTGGGTGTCCCTAGAATATCAGACTGCTTGAAGCTGGTATTTTAAACTCATTTAGGTGGGTAGATAGATGATGTGATGAGAAGTTAATTTCCTGTGTTTTATGGTTCATTAATTTTCATGGCTTTGTTAGTATTTACAAAAGGTACCTTAACTTCCCATTCAAGCCACCTGGTGTGTGGGTCACTGAATAAAAATGTAGAAATGAGAAAATGGACAGAAGCTGTACAGTGAAACAGATTCTAAAATAATCATTAAAGGTATTGACCAGTGGATAGGTAATGGTATAACAAAGACCTGGCAGCAGTATGGACTGACTGAAAAACTGGGATAAGGAAGTGAGCTGAGATTCTTCAGAGTACTAGGGAAAGAATCAAGCTACTACAGATCTGGTGAAGTTACAGATTTTGAACTTCGTGTATAAACATCTATATTACAGCTATTTGATATACATACCTGGAGTTGCTCAGAGCAAGGGAATTGAATTGTGGTTTTGATTCTTGCTCTGCCCAAGAAGAGACCTTGTCTGTTTTTTCCTAGTGCTTTTGCTGAAAATCTATCAGGTTTCCAAACCAGGGTTATTGATTGATACAGCAGATGGGGGTTTTTCCTAGCACTGAGAAGGACAAGCATACCTGAGCCATTCTAGCTAAGCCTTTGGCTAATCAGGATAAAGACTTGACTTAAGTAAGTTGAGCCTACAGGGCAGACAGCTAATTTAATGGTCCTGGTGGCTGTTTGCTCTTGAAGGATGCCTTGAACCTTTTCTGAAAGTCTCTCTCTGATCTCAAGACAAACTGTGTGCTCCTTGTGTGGTGGAAGGGGCAGTAGGACCCATTGAAAGCTGGCAATAAAAAGCACACCACGGACCAGGTTAACTCTTGCTGCAAAGTACCCATAGGAGAGAAATAGTAAGAAGAAGACAGTGAGTCAGATAAAACTGTTCTGAAGGATAAATTGTGGCTATTGGTTGAACCTGGATGAAAAACATTTTGAGGGAACTGATGTAGATGAACTCTACTGTAGCCAGGCGTGCTGGAATGGTCTTCTTAGAGTGATTTTTTTTTTTTTTATGTAAGCAAAATAATGATGTATCTTCAGTTTTGGCTTTTATTGGTGAGATTTTTGTAGATATATGTTAAATTCAACTAGATTTTTAGTGGAAAAGATAATGATTTGATATGAAAAAAATCTATATAAATTACTTTCAGCAGCTCTGTGAGTGTAAAGGAGCTGCTACCAGAAGCTTAAGTATTACATCTGGAGAAGAAATAGAAATAAAGAGAAAATAATCAGATTAGACAAAAATACTTTAATTTTTATTTAATTTAATCCCAAAGACAGAAAAACTATATTTGTATTGTCAGTTTTGACACCTTCAGTAGAATCCTGATACCGAATCCTTTAAAATGACACGCGAACTTCTCAAGTAGTTTAATTTTTTTTTTCTTTGTCTTTTACTCTGGAGTTGGAAATAGAGGAGAGCCATCACTTCTGATTTTATGTGGGTTTTTTACAGAGAGCACAGAGTCAAGGGTTTAATCTTGTGATCTCATGGTGGATGTCATTACACTTGTTTTCCTATAAATCATGCCCATAACTTCGAGTTGTCACTAACTTTTGTGTGTTTCGGTGTTTTAAAAAGTTGATACAAGTGTGTTGGTCAGAATTTTTCAGCTGTTACTGAAGAGTTGTAGTAGAATTAGGAGTTACATTTATTATCCTATTTAGAGTTATTCTATGTACAACATGATAAATTCCATACAGTATTTTCTCAGTATCGTTTTAATATCTACATTGAGACCAAATAAACTTCTATGTGACTGAAGAAACACTGATATTATTTGCAAAATGCATTAATTGAGCATACTTAAACAGTCTTTGGTTGAGTAGGGAAATAAGATCTTCAGCTACCGAAGTGAAAGACAACAGGAATTAATGGATGACATCTTTTTGGTAAGGTAATACTTCTCTTTGTAGGTTTGAGGGATTTGGGGATGTTTTTCTTTTTTTGGATTGCTTGCTTTTTTGATTGGTTGCTCTTCTTAGGGGATGTGTTTTATCAGGCTTTTGGGTTTTTTATATTCATTGCTTTTTAAAAATAGTTTGAAAATTCCTAACTTATTACTGAAGAAGCTTTTCCATGGAAAGAAGCCTTTCTTAAATATGAAGTTTGTGAACTCAAAAGTGCTGTAACTGCCTATGCAAGGCATTTGATTTGGCCTACTGTTTGCTTGACGGTTCCAAAGCAGCACGGAACTAATGAATAGTACAAAATCCCTTCAATTAACTGTTCATTTATTTGTAAGAGGGAATTACAAGGTACTTAAAAAAACTGTTCCTACAAAGGATTTGAATTCTTCACTTGATGGACATATTTGTTTGCTTTGTGTTTTTATAATTGAAAAAAACATTGAAAGTACTGAAAAAATTGAAGTACTGATCCCTTGTATTACATTAAGACAAAAGTATGCTTTAAAAATCATCAGATAGACTCATTTAAATATTTTTGGCTTGCAAATGTAGTCCATTTTTTATCTCTTTGGAATGCATGTTCTAAGCTATGCTTGTTGGGTCTGTACAGAAATTGTTAGTGCCTGTATTTACACAGGGTCAGAATATCTGTAATATGTCATCTCACCCTAAGAGTTGCCCAGATGGGAACTCTTAATTTAACTGTCTTTTAATCTCTAGTGTGAGTAGGTTTCTGACTAGGATTGGTTCTCCAAATAGTTGCTGTCTTGAAAGTGTTATTCCAGCTGGCCAGCATGAGCTAGAAATAAATCTGAAGCTATTAAAACTATTAGATGACATGGACAACTATTAGATAATTTATTTATTCTCTGTTTCTATATTATGAAAAATAGGTTACTACTGTTACATGGCTGATTTTTAATAGACTAATTTAGATGAAAAGTATAGGGTAAATCAGGAAAAAAATCAAAGGAACACTTATAAATGTTAGATTAGTTTGTTGTATTAAGCATTTTATGTTTGCCTTTGGCTGAATTGAGATGATAATAAGTATTGAAAGTATATGCATGTGTGTGCATGTGTTTGTATGTATAAGAAGAAATGTGTATGATATAAATATGCATATAAACTATATCTTTGTTTATTCTCAGCTAAACCTTACCATTGCAGCCTTTGAGCAGTCTCAGAGCAGGAATGTTTCTGTTGCAGAAATACAGTCACCTCAATTAACTCGCTACCAGCACCTCTTCTGCATGAGCCAAGTGCCACAAAGTAAGATCTATAACACCTGTATTGCAGCAGCAAGACTCCTGGGCAGCTGCAGAACTTTGCTGTAGCATGAGCTGAATCCCTGTGGGAAAAGCAGAAGGAGAGCTGGTAGCTTTGCTCTGGGAGCTAAATCAGATCCCAGGAACTTGTGGGCGGCACACTGTATGAAGAGAGTACATGTTTGGTCATTCTAATCACTTTTACGTTCACGTCCCTGCATCTTTTTATGAAAAGATGAATTTTTGTTAAAAGAAATTTTGTTTCGAGAAATAGGTATGTTTTTGTGGGAAAGACAGCTTAAATTCCATCAGTGTAGAATGCTGCTACTAATGGCATTACCAGTTTTATAAGATGAATGTTGTAAGCCCTCACAAAAGAAGACTGTGCTAACAGCTGTTGTCAAAACAACAGACAAACAAGTAAATTCATCTTCTCTGGTTTTTAGCAGAAGGCAATACAATAGTGTATGTTGGGTATAGTGGGGCACTACAGAGGAAGTAAGAATGATACGATACAAGGAGCTTTTAGATCTTTACCTCTGAAGGCAAAACATTCTCACAGAGCTCAATCTTTCATTCAGAGAATATACTTGAGAAGTTTCTGTAG
The DNA here is from genome assembly GCA_013400975.1 of Atrichornis clamosus. Lineage (NCBI taxonomy): Eukaryota > Metazoa > Chordata > Aves > Passeriformes > Menuridae > Atrichornis > Atrichornis clamosus. Next base: position 12,920 of record WBMZ01007251.1, read on the forward strand.
CTGAAAAGCCAAAATAGCCTTAGGACAACTCTCTTAAAGCTTTCTGACTTGAGGCAGTCTTTTTTTTACTTGCTTACCTTCTGATGGACTGACTTTTTTTTTTAAGGAAGTAAGCTTTCAGTATTTCACTTCATTTTTTTCCCATAGTTTGACTTAATATCCCAAGAAAATATTAGGAAAACTTGATAAAATTATGGCCATAGACAAGTCAAGAGTAGATGTTGAGAGTTGTCAGTAAAGTATGTAACAAAAGTTACGACTCACTTGTAAAGCAATTTCATAGTATTTTTAAGACCTTCTCTAGCCTCTTGCTAAGTCTTTAATGTAATCTGTATGCTTGTGGGAAACACTTTTAATAGTGTTTAACGTCTCTGTGATTTTAGTTCCACTATTTCAGTTCTTTGGAAATGACGGCTTCTGTTTTGCAGAATCAAAATAGACCTAATAAGATGCAAGTTTCGCTATGATCATAAGTAGGTGCAGGTTTTGCACTGTTCTTTCTTATAGCACAGCAGTCTCTTGAATTAAAATACATCTTAGTATGTAGAAGCTAAATCTGCTTCTTAAGCCTTGATCTGTGTTCCCCAGCATCTCACAGATTCAGGCCAGAAATGTGAAGCTTTTAAATTTGCTTGCTGGGGCATGTTTTAGTCCAGGTCAATCCTTCTGCTTGGGGTCTGGGGAGCTGGGTTCAGGAATGAGTTAATGAATGAGGAAAAGGTCAGGACTACCCTTTCAGTAGCTCTGCCAGGTCTAAATGCTGATATCATCAAGGTTGTAATTCCACAAGTAGAGTGCTTTGCAGGAACAAAAATCCTTGCACTCAAATTTCATTAAGGGTTACAGAGCTTTTTTCCCTCTGTTCTTATTAAAATACCTGACAAATCATTTATAATAGAGTGGGAAGAAAAGGATTTTCATTAAAGTGTTAACCCCTAATTGTCAACAGAAAACTACCCAAAGCCATCTTGCCCAGTTAAGAACAAGCTTTGCAAGGAACCTCCAATTTAATAAAATTTTCCAGATTTACTTGGAAAATGTACTTTTTTTTTTTTTTCCCCCCCTGTTTGGAAACTTGAAGTAAAAGAACTTCCTAGTTCATAGTGACATTTTGGATGGTCTTCTAAATCGATTTTAAAGATATTTTCATTTTAATGAGAGTTGGGAATATTTTCTAAGATCATGTAATTGGAGATTGGAAATGTCTCTTGTGTCAGAGAATGTGCTTGTGGTGGGAAGATCTTACAGGTTATCGATGTATTTAATCTGTCCAGGCTCACGGTAGTTTTCTGCCTCCTTGCAAACCTCTTCACTTCTTTGACACTTCAGAAAGCATAAGAGGGAAGATGAACAGTTTATATTACTTATCTCACTAAAGAGGTAACAAACCAAATGGAGAAAGTCTATAATAATCCAATGGCTACATTTTATCTCTTTCATACATAGGTAAATCTGAGACTTGTGTTTTTCTTCTCTTCTTGTTCTCTGGAATAAATGTAAAGACCAAATTTTTGTGCTAGTGGAAAACAACTTGTATTAATTGATTACCAGAAAAATCTTTCAGGCACTGGCTTCCTTTGTGGCTAGGTAATGTGTTCTGCAGAAGGAAGATGTCTCAGCAGACTCAAGTCTGGCAAATCAGGCCTTATGTTTTGTGAGTTTGAAGTCTGTGTTAAGTTGGCTGCAGATACAGAAACTCAGCTCTTAAATAATTGGAGGAGTCAGTACATTATGGGTGGTCTTAAGGTGTAACTGATTCTTATTGCTTTCCTTGTAGAAGGTCATTATAAACTCATTGACTGGTTTGTCCCTCAACCCCTGTGTACATCATTTATTTAGAAACTTGTTCCTGAAGGATCCTGACATCTTTTGTTCCAATGTGGAGGTGACTTACAGATGTTCCTAAAGCATGTTCTGGCAGAAATTAAAAGTTATGTAGTCTTTTAAAAACAAGCATGTAAAGTGTCTCATATCTTTGTTCTCTTGACTTTTATATATAAACAATATTTATAAATTAATGAGGTTACTTAAATATATTCGTGTGACATAAACTCAGTTTTCAAGGCTCACTGAACTTTTATGGCTTCCTTCTCTAAAGAAAAGCTGCATTGAAAACTTATGTTCTCAGTTAAGAACAGGTGTATCGTAATAGAATAGGCAGCCTTTTAGCTATGTTAGGCCTAGTTTGGAGAAACAATTTTAACTATCTAAGGTATATTGGCACTGTAATGATGATTGATTGGTACAAGCACATGTAAAGGAAGTGCTGAGATCCTGCATTGAAACTTTAATGATTCATTCTTCCTCTCCAGACATGTTGTCCTTTGTTTTTCCAATACTCTTAGGCTGTTATCTTTGCTGTTTGGGGAAAATGTATTTGTCTTCTTTATGATGCTCTGTAGTACCCTGTATATTTAAGTGTTATTGTTTTGAGAGTCTTTGGGGATATCAAGATCAGGATCCTGATGGTTAAGGCTAAACATGTATTTTCATAGATCGAGTAAGACTTAGAGCAGCTGACTACTTGCGCTTGTCTGCAAATGAAAGGTGTCTGAATGAGACCTGACACAACATGTTACTCCTGGCAACTATTAGTATTAAATGTTGAGGCTGTTGTGATCCACAGGTGACATAGCTGAGGATCTCCTTGGTCTGATGAAATCTTAATGCCTTAGTCCTTTCTACACCTTCTGCAAGAAATGGGCACCCAGTCTGCCTTCTGTCAGGAGACACGGTGTGTTCTACTCCTCTCTATAAAAATGAAGTTTTATTACAGGGAAAATTTAGCTATTTTAATCTTGTCCTGTCTTGAATGTAAATATGCCACATTTTACTTTTTTATTTTTTTGGCAGGTTATTTGGGAAGAGAATACTTTGCTGAACAAAATAGCACAAGATGACTTATGATTCCTGCTCTTTGTGGGAGCCTGTCTGGATTGGTATGCTTTGGACTTTGTTTTGGTTTTTTTTTGTTGCCACACTGACATATAGTGATTGCATGTGTAATCCAAATGTCCACTAAAAATATAGGAATCTAAGCATTTAGGAAGTTTTCAACTTGTTAGTGGCGTGTAAATAGCTAGGCGGAGACAGTGAATTAAAATAGTATGTTTTCACTTATATTTTCAATGTTTACTCTTGTTCTAGGTACTAGAGTATTCCATTAACTCTTCATCATGAATGTGCTTAATATGACCATTGAGCTAGTGGGAAAGTCAGAAGTCAGGGGAAATATGACAGTACTGGAAATGAACCTAGAACTGCCTAAGTCCTTTCACATGATCTACAAATTGAGAACATGATTTTTCCCAGGAGCTAAGAAAATAGAATTAGTCTTTACGTTTTGCATATTTGTGGTTTACAATAATGTATTTTTCCCATAACTTACATTTCTAGACAGTTAATGGCTCTCTGAATTAAGGTCATAAGGAAATATCCTCAAGAGGGCAGTTAGTTGTACTAAATGTCCCAAAGCAGAGGTGACTGTTTTCCACACTACTTTTCTATGAAAATTACCACAATAGTGTTTATAGAGTGGAAAAAAAGAACAATTTCCTAAATTAAAGTAATGCCTCTTGTGATTAGTTTTATGGGTCATCTACTCATGCAGTGTAGTTGATTAGTTTCAATTTAGGTTATATGTAAATAGGTATTAAAACTGAAAACTGCTGGTTCCTTTTAGGTAAGAACATTGTCCCTGCTGATTTGTGCTCTGACTCATTCTTTACACTGGCTTTAGAAGAAAGGATTCCATTGCAACATGTTCCTGCCTCTGCTTAATTGCGTAGGAAACAATGCTTGATTCATATTGAGAGAGGTGTATGTCCTGGGCTGCTTTGTACAATAATGGGGTGTCAGAGAGCACATACTTGAGTATTTTATTTTGGCACATAAAGTCTCTTGAAAACAAAATAAGCCCGTGGCCTTCATGCTTGTTTTTATTGTTTTTCCCCTAAGAATATTTTGGTTTTTAAATGTTTCTATGTTGCAAAATCATTTTTTGCCAAAGTTTGCCTGTAAAATAAAACCATTGATAGTAGCTATAAAGCATGCAGAAGCTTCCTGTTTGTGACCACTTAAAACATCCTCAAGAAACAGGATCACTGTACCAGGCATTGCTACTTCAGGTTTCTGAATAAGAATGATTTTCTGGACCAAATCTTGGTACTGGTCAGCACTGAAAACATGCTTGCTTTTAGCAGACTAATTTACTAAGTCATTGAACATTTTGGCATCTGATCATAGTGTGTTCTGATCTACATAAAACTTAACTGTTATTATGGCCCTGTTATGTTCCTTGTTTCATCTTTGTTGGAGTTCCTTGCTTTGACTGATGTCAGTTTTGCGTATAAGATATAATCTTTTATTTCCAGTTGAGCATGCTATCCAAATTTTGAACAGAAAGCTTTTAGCTTCTAAAGCCGTTAAAAACAGACACCATAGTTCTAGCAATAATTATATCTGATGAATGGAATTTGTGTGTTATTTAGCTTTAAGTATGTACTTCATTGAAATAATTGTGTCTATTATGTTCCATAAAAAGAAAGTTGCATATGAGTGAGAGAAAATGTGCATACACGGTACATTCGAGCACTGAAATTGAAAAAAGTGATTGTATGAAGCTTTTTTGCATCTGAAAAGAATCTGTGGGTACATATTCCAAAAGTGAGAATGCTGTGACAAAAAGGTATCTATCAGCCTCTTGCTTGAGTACCTGACCATCAGTAGGCTTACCCATTTAAACTATCAAAGCATGGCTGTCTTTTACAAGTTATGTGATTACCATTCAGCAATGACTGGGGCTTTGAAATTGCAGGATCTGTCTCTCTTAAAGAGTGAGTGAGGACTGAAATGAAATTGCTGTGAAGTTAACGGTTCCTTTCACCTTACATTTCTATCTTTACATAATTTTGGGGAAGTTAGAAGGGTAGGAAGAAGGGTGCAGGCGCGTGTTAATAATCATGTGGACGCTCATGGAAAAAACCCTTTAAGAATAGAGAATAAAAAAAGGAGAAAAATTTATGTATAACTGCAGGAGAAGGGATCCTCTTGAATTTATTGGCTAAATTGTCAGTCACTCTTACGAAGGATGATAGCCAAGAAACAGCATTGCCTGCAGATCAGATAAGTGTAAATCCAAACTACATCTGCACATGCAGATTGTGTATGCGCTGTACACAGAGACTTTATACCTCAGAGTGATAACTAAAATACAGCAAAGAGTGCTGCTGCAAATCGTTGGAAAGCAATGAGCACAGGAGCAACACTCAAGAGTTACTTTCTACATAGGATCCAAAGCCTGCAGTCCTCTTACTAGGACTTGTTTGCAACAGCTGATCACCGCTCACTCTTTTGTCCTTGAAAAGATGTGGCTGATGACTTCTGGAGCAGCCAAATGGCTGGTGCTCACTTCCCACTTTAAGCACTTGGCTGGGTCCAGGCAGCAGCTTGCATGAGGCCGTTCCCCTTCTCACCTCTTAATGCTGCACAGAGAAACATACAAACATCACACTGAGGGGAGAAAGCACAAAATAGGATGTAGCTGTTTACTGAGAGAGCTAGGATGGTGAGAGGGCATATGTAAGTTTATTTTTCTTAGACATTTTTTCTGGGTTGTTAGAAATAGGCTGTAGACACTGTGAGTCCTTTGTCCTTTTCTATATATTGGATGCTGCTGACTTGAGAAATGTGTGGTAGCACAATCTTTTTGACTGAATTAAGGGTGCTGCATGCTTTTGCTCCTGATCCCCTTGTCTGGTTGAGTCTTTCTGTTTAGAAGGAAAATCTACGATAAAGCTGTTTTCTAAAACTTTGAGTCTTTACCATGGAACATTAGCAGTTGTTTGGTTTTTGTTTGTTGTGTAAGGTTGTGTGGCATAAAGGGGTCCTACTTAACCTAATGAGCAAATTCTGTTATGTATATTTAAAGTTAGTCAAGTAACTGCATATATGTGCTCAAATGCCTGTAATTAAATCAGATGGCCGTGTGTACTTTGTAGTCAGCAGAGGGAGAGGGGTATTTCACCTCTTCCTGACATGGACATCTGTATAATGATGTAAAATATGTCCTAAATTGCTTTCCAAATTCACAGGAGCTCTATGGCATCCACTACGTCCTGTGGCAAGTGTTTTCACAACTACCTGTGAAATGATAATTTCCATATCTGGGCTCCTCAGTTTGAGAGGGACATGGACATACTCAAAAGCCATCTAGACATGGTCCTGGGCGACTGACTCTAGGTGGCCCTACTTGAGCAGAGAGGTTGGAGAAGATGACCTCTGAAGGTGTTCTGTGATTTATTTCTTTTCCTATTCTTATGTTATGAGAGACAGCAATCATTCACTTTCCTGTGCCACTAAAAATGCAGTAGACATCTCTGATACCTTTTTTCAGTCACTTTTGAATAGAGAACAGGTGGTCCATCCATACATAGTTCTGAAGATAAGAGATGCCATGGATGTGTATTGTAGCAGGTGGCGTATCTAAATATACAGTGTATATAGCTAGCTCCTGGTTTTCTTCCCAGTTCCTTTGCTAACAGTTCTGAACACTTGGCTGATAATTTCATAGAGCGAACTAGGAAAATTTGAAGATCAGTTTTTCTTCTGGATGGTAATTATTGGTTTAGCATCTGTTACTGTGCAGATAACTTTTTTCAGTACAGGCATAGCTTTATCTCTAGGATTGAATGTTATTGGGCAGACTGTTAGCTTGCCACTAACTCTCAGGAGAGCCCTCTGTACCTTTTTATAGCTGACCTTCGTTTTTATTAAATTGACCTGAAAAACAGTTCATATTCATCATCAGCAAATGTCTGGTTTTGCATTTCCCTCTTCTCCTCTATAGGTTAAAGAGCTTGAAAAAAGAGCAGTAAAGATTTTCTTTGTAGGATCATTCCAGTGACCTCTTTTCTCTGCAAAACCAACCACTCCTTCTTTTGTTTCCTATTTGAAACTGATTATTGTCTGTAGGAGGGTCTTATCTTTATCTAATGATGGATTAGTTTCTTTTAGACCCTTGGTGGAAAGACCATTTCAAAGCCCATCAGAAATGCGAAAGTTACCTTAGCTGACTTTTTTCTTATAGAGCTCTAAAAGATACTGCCCTGAGGATCTAATTTTCTTGCTCCAAAATTTTGAATCCAGAATTACTTGTTGAATTTATGTTCTTTTGCAGTCCCTGCAGAATGCTACAGCTTCCTTTCCTCTTTAGTGTTCTCGACTTGTGGAGTCATAAACCTCAGTGGAACTTTGGGTGAGATTTTCTTGTTCATTGCTAAAATATTTCTTACTCTGGAAAGTTCTGTTAACCTTTTTCCTGTTGGCTACGTATTTTATTCTAAAAATATGTTAAAGACAACTAGTAAGGGAAAAGTTCATATAGACCAAAGAAAGAGGAGTTTTGCCTGCTATGTATGCTTTAGCCTGTAATTAATATTGATGCTTTCTCTAAAAGAGTTAATGTGAAAATAAAATTAAAGATAAAGAATGGAGGGGAAAGAAAAATCTAGAATAAAGTTAATGGAATTTGTCATTTCTGCAAAATGTCAACATACATAGCTTAATATACTTTTGCTGAGTTTTATAGTATTTGAAATATAAGATAAAATAGGGAATTATTACATTCTCATTCAAGCAGTAAGACTTCTAGAAAGTGGCATTTTTATTATTCTCTGTGGGGTTTGTGTGACAATGTTTTGGTAGCAGGGGGCCTACAGGGGTGGCTTCTGTGAGAAGCTGCCAGAAGCTTCCTTTATGACCAATAGAACCAATGTCAGTGGAAGGGACCCACGCTTGAGCAGATTGAGAAAAACTGCAGCCTGTGGGCAGGATTCATATTGGTGAAGTTCATGGACAGTCTCCCATGGGAGGGATCCACACTGGAGCATGGAAAGAATTTCAGGAGTCTTTCCCCTGACGAGGAAGAAGCAGCAGAGACAATGTGTCATGAACTGACTGCAAGCCCTGTTCCCTGTCCCTCTGTGTTGCTGGTAGGAGGAGTTAGAAAAATTAGACACAATATTAAGCCCAGGAAGAAGGGAGGGATGGGGTGAAGGTATTTTTAAGATTTAGCTTTATTTTCTCCTTACACTACTCTGGTTTGATGGGGAAATTAGCCTTATTTATTACCAAAGTTGAGGTTTTGCCTGTGATAGTAACAGGTGAGTGATCTCTCCCTGTTCTTGTTTCAACCCACGAGCCTTTTGTAATATTTCTTCTCCCCTGTCCAGTTGAGGAAGGCAATGAAAGAGTAGCTCTGGTGGGCACCTGGTATCCAGCCAGGGTCAGCCCACCACAAGAGTCAATTAAAATTAAATAGGATGTTTATAATAATATCTCTTCATGAGACCATTGAAAATTACAGGACACAGAGAGGTTAATCATTTGTCTTAAATAAAAATGCTGTTGGTAGTCTGGCCCTGGAAGTCATCTAGCAATAGAGCTTGCAGTCAGGGAATAGCTTTGCTAGGTCGTAGTGCTGATGCTGCTTGATGAACTCTTGGCAGCAGCCTGAGCAGGCTTGCTTTCAGGTTGCTAGAAATCCAAACTGGGGGCATAGATCAGACTTTGTTGTCTTACAGTTCATTTCTCTGTTGGTGAAGTTTTATCAGCAAAGGGGAAACTTTTGATCCTACACAAAGCATGTGGTCCTTGTGTAAATTCATAAAAAAACATTCCTTCCTCCAACTGACACTGATACTAAACAGAACCTGCGTAAATACTCTGTGCAGGATGCTACCAGGCATAAGCTGCTCGTGTTAGTAGCACAAGTTTGTTATCATGTGCAGAGATGGAGGAGATAGATTGCCCTCTGAAGATGCCTTTATCTCTCTTATGACTATAAACATGCAAACAGCCAGAAGAGACAATTGCAGTCATACAGAATGAATGAGTTGAAGCCCACTTAACATTTCTGGCTGTGGCAGAGGAGTTGGAACTAGATGATTTTTATGGTTCCTTCCACCCTAAACCATTCTATGACTATATTGATGAGAGAGGGAGTTCAGCAGAATGTCTAAGGATTAGATTTACAAGTAAGAAGAGCACATGGTTACATTATGTGGGATACAGAGATGAATTAACAAAGACATGCCTAGACCAGTGAAAGAAGGAAAACTTAGTGCTGGGGAAAGAGTTGTAGTGACCAAAGAAGTGAGTTTCCTGCACCTTGATATGAGTCAGCCCCTAAATGAAACAAATTGAGAAATGCTTTTATCCCATGGACAAGTTATTTGATAATAATAGATTAGGATGTTTTGCGTGTTTTTCCTGAGATATCTGATGTGGATGACTGATGCAGAACCAGGAATTCTGTATTATGTGCAATAACTTGGATAAGTAGGCTTTTCAGTGCTTACCAAACAGGCAGATAGGCATGGCACTGATCCTATTTAAGCTATTTAGAAATTACATTAAAATTTAAAACTGTAGGCAATTTTAAAACAAAATTGAAAAGTAAGTTTAAAAATTACAAGATTTTATTTAAATACTCATTTGATTTATTCACTCGTAATCAGTAAAATTTTTTTTCAAACACAAGTTTTCCAGCCTTGGTTATGATAAACAAAAAGGTGTGATGAGTTGAGAGTATTGTATGGTATGGGCAGGACTACGGGTGCAGGATCTATGAGAAAAAGACCAAATACGAGACTCCTGTGTCTGGTGCTTAAGTTGACACTTAAGTCAACCTGGAGTGTAAACATATATTAAGGATATTTTTGTCATTAAGCAAAGCTGAGCAATCATTGGGTTCCCATTGGTTTCAGAGAATTTTACTTTGTTTATTTACATTTCTTTTTTCTTTTTCAGATGGAAATACTGATGTGAACTTAAGAACTTTGATGCTTTCAAATCTTGAATTTTGATTGTTAAATGACCAGTTAAAAATACTGCCTGAACAAGATGAAATGCCTTGGAGACCTTTGGTTCTGCTTTCATTTCTCCTGAAGTAATGGTTTTCTCAGCAATGTTGACGCTGGCCCACTCTGGGACCTCAAATGCTACTTTTATTGTTTATGAAAATGCCTATACGAATTTTACCACTCCCCAGTTCTTGCTTCGTAGTGGCACAACACAGCCGTTGAGATATAGTTCAGGTGCCGTGCTCACCACTGAGAGAAGTACTTTCCTGGTAAACACTACAGCTATCCTGCCATCACAAGAAGTTTTCAGGAGCTTGAGTTTGCCACTCCAGATCATTCTTTCTGCTGCTATGATATTTATCCTATTGGTTTCTTTCCTTGGAAACTTTGTTGTCTGCCTCATGGTCTACCAGAAGGCAGCAATGAGATCTGCAATTAACATCCTCTTAGCAAGCCTGGCTTTTGCAGACCTGCTGCTGGCAGTGCTGAACATGCCATTTGCTCTGGTAACAATCATTACCACTCAGTGGATTTTTGGGGATATATTTTGCAGAGTTTCTGCCATGTTCTTCTGGCTTTTTGTCATCGAGGGGGTAGCCATTCTTCTTATTATTAGTATTGACCGATTTCTTATCATAGTTCAGAGGCAAGATAAGCTGAACCCTTATCGTGCAAAGATCCTTATTGTGATTTCCTGGGCAGCATCCTTTGTTGTTGCTTTTCCGTTATCCGTAGGGAATCCTAATCTGCAGATACCCTCGAGAGCACCTCAGTGTGTTTTTGGCTACTCTACAAGCCCAGGTTACCGAGCCTACGTGATAGTTATCTTGCTAATTTCTTTTTTTATTCCATTCCTAGTAATGCTGTATTCTTTTATGGGCATACTCAACACCGTCCGCCACAACGCAGTTCGTATCCATAGCCACCCAGATAGCATATGTCTCAGCCAGGCCAGCAAACTTGGTCTCATGAGCTTACAGAGACCTTTTCAGATGAATATTGATATGAGCTTTAAAACTCGTGCCTTCACAACCATCTTGATTTTGTTCCTTGTCTTCATAGTCTGTTGGGCACCATTCACCACTTACAGCCTTATTGCCACGTTCAACAGCCACTTCTACTACAAGCACAACTTTTTCGAGATAAGCACTTGGCTCCTTTGGCTCTGCTACCTCAAGTCTGCACTGAACCCCCTGATTTACTACTGGAGGATTAAGAAGTTTCACGACGCATGCTTCGACTTGATGCCCAGGTTCTTCAAGTTCTTGCCACAGCTGCCTGGCCATACAAGGCGGCGCATCCGACCCAGTGCCATCTATGTGTGCGGGGAGCATCGGTCGGTAGTTTGAAACTGCGGGTGTTTGACAGGGATTGTTGTTTTCTGGGATTTTTTGTGTTTAGGTTGAGTTTTGTTTTGTTTCACGTGGCTTTTTCAGTGTGGCCATATCTTATAACTTGATTAAATTTTCAGTACTCTGTGCAATTTCGGGAAGAAAGAGAGAGGGAGGGAAAGTGATTGGTTATAGTTGGGTTTACTACCAGAATACAATGTAAACAAAATAACAAGTGTTACCTCTAGGATTCCGTAGAAATCCATTCTTTTAATGAAAACTGCATTTGTAACATTTTGTCAGGTTTATGCTTTCTAAGCCTGCAATTGCATCTAATTGTAGGAACATTTTTTATGCTGCTAAGATACTGTGTATTTAGTTTGTGTAATTTTTTTGAAAAATGTTGCTGCTGTCTGCCAATATATTAGAGCCAAAAACTCTCATTAGATTATTTCTATCTAATTTAACAATATTTCATAAATTTTCATGGTAACATTAGAAAACTTTTTTAATATTCCCATTAATATTTCTGTGCACTTTACAAAATTTACTGTATTGTTTGTTCATTGGAATATTTTGTTCTGTATTGAAGGCATATTATTATTATTTGTTATATTGGTGAATTTCAATGAAAGACCCGTGTAAGCTCTAGGAGGGCAATTTATGTTGGTGTAGATACATGTACAGTCATAGGTTTGCTGTTTTTCTAATAATTGATCAAAATTAACAATAACTACTCAGTTATCAGGAGAGTTAGAAGAACAAAACAGAGGAATGAAAGGGAAAGAACCCAACAATAATACCATGACCTGAGGTTTAGGCTAACACAAGGTTTAGAGTAGTGTTCATGTTAAGATTATTACAGGGTAAAGGGTGACTGTAGTTAGTACTTGAGGCTGTTACAAGCTATCCAAACCTGACCATATGCTTGAAAACCTCTCTGAAATAGTGATTTTTGGGCCTCCAATTTACACTGCGTGTTGGTAAATTGCTATTTCTGCTTGGAGCCCATATAAGGCTGGGTGTGCTTGTTACTGCTGAGATCATGCTGTCAGGCATTTGTTGGGATGGAATTTGAAATAGAAAGGTAAACCAGCAAACAGCAGATGAACCATAGCTGAGGTTAGGACTTAGTATACATAGTAATTACAGGGCAAAAGGAATCCTCAACTTGCTTGTTTTACAATTTAAGTACTGGATAAACCTGTAAACAATCACAGAATCATAGAATGGCTTTTTTTGGAAGGGACCATAAATACCATCCAGCTCCAACCCCCCTACCATGGGCAGGGGCTCCTTCCACGAGACCAGGTTGCTCAGAGCCCCATCCAGCTTGGCCTTCCAGGGATGGAGCATCCAGAGCTTCTTTGGACAATCTGTTCCAGTTCCTCACCACCCTCACATGGAATAATTTCTTCCTATATCTTTTCTAAATATGCTCTATTTCAGCCATTACCCCTTATAACAGTCACCCAGCAGAGTTTGCTGGGGATATCAGTTAAAATCCCGTTTTCCTTCTGATACTACTTTACATTGATTTTTTTCATTGCCCCTTTGTAGTGGTTGCTGCCTCAAGGGTTTACTCTCTGTTCTCATCTATTAGGCATCAGCTTCTCTCCCTAAAATGCCAAACTGCCTTTCTGGTTAATGTCAGGCTGTGTTGGTATCCACCTGGAAAGCAGAAAGGCAGAGGTTTTCCTTGATGATAGCTAACCAAACTCAGATACTATTTTTTTTTCTAATCAGCTAAATGAATATTTATTGAGACAAATAAAATTAAGACTTAGGTTTGGACTTTGAAGCCAGATTTCCAGTTGCTCTGAGACTGGGAAGAATGCCTGCAGAATCTCTGTGTCCTTGCAGTGAGCTTTTTGGGGCCATGACTGAGAACAGAGGGATTGATGTATAACAAACAACAACCAGAGCTAGGGTTTGGGCTTCTCTTGCTTTCATCTGTTTTTCAGTGCCCCAAAGCATGGGAACCTCTTCGTTGCATTTGTACCAGAGGAGCAAATAATAGCACTTTTATCTACTGCCATCTATCCACATAGTACACGTGTGTATGAAGGAAATGCCTTGTTCTGTGTGGGCGTCCAGGGACTTTTTGCTTCCTGAGGGCAACAGAGCATTGACATTCCCAGGTGTTTTTTAGGTCATCAGTGTAGAACTAATTTAAGTTACCTCTGTTCTTCTCATTGACAGCTATTAATAAAAGTCTTGTCAATATTTAAATTTTAGAGGATAAAAGGAACAATTTTGATTTTGGTAATTTCATTTCTTTTAAAAAAAGCTGCTAGCTGAGATTGTGAGTTATATGTAAAGGCACCCAGCAGTGGCAATGTTATTGATGTCCATGCTTTCCCTTCCTTGTCAGTTTTACTGATGATAGTATAGATTTTTCTGATCTAAAGGAGTTCCACTGTAAAACAGAGTGTTTTAGTGTGTCTTTGCAGTAAGGCTTTTATTTTTCAATTATATTTACATTGATAGCACAAGTTTATGACCTGGTTAGTATGGATTTTCTGTTTCAAAGCTGTCATGCCTGTTTATCTCTGAAAGCAGCAAAATTGTGCTTAGAGTTAATATTATAGAGCAAGAGCATACATTGTCCTACATGGCAGAAACAGGCATTTTTGCTGTCTTCCAGCTCTACATTGCAAGAGATTGGAATGAGTGTTGTAAAACATGGTAATCAAAATAGGAAAAAAGATGAGTAATACAGGAAAGTTAGTGAATTTACTTTCCTGAAGGAGGAGGGGAAAACATTTTGTGGGATTTCATGATCTGTGATAAGCACTGGTTGTGAAGCAGAATTTGCAAACATCAAAGCCAGTTAATTTGTCTTTATAATTAAATGTTTGTTTACACTGACTGTAACAAGGTTTCTGCTCAGAGCTGCATCTGTTGATCCTTGAAAAAAGAAACCCAAATTGTATGGCCCAAATTCAGAGGTGATTTATATAGTGATACAGTATTCACACTTACCAGGTTCTTTGAGGTGATCAGAGCACATAGTGAACAAAAGGGTGTTGAAAAAAAGAAACAAAGAGGTGTAAAAGTATCTCCAGGGTAATTATGTGTTTACATAACCATTTGAGCTATTGTGTCTAATGTACTGTCTTGAGAGCAGTGCCTTGATAATTACAGCTGAAGTCCTAGGACCAAGTTGAAGACCTCTGAACTGGTCAGTCTTGCTGTCTGTGATCCTGCCAAGAATCCTGCATAACCTTGCTAACATTTGTAATGTTAAAACACATACATGTTGGCAGAATTGGGTCTACTAAGGCATTCTAATGGGCTTGACTAAGACCAAGGATTTTAAAAATTCACGTTGATCCTTCTTGACTTTACTTGAGAATTATAATTTCCTTCCTCCCCAGAAATGATAGTCATTACTAATCATATTGCCTCATGTTACATTTTCAGACATCTTTAGTGTGGAGGATTTAAATGAATGTATTTTGAATTATGTTGCAGTGTAATTCATTCTGTCCAAGCATGCTGCTTACACGGTTCTCAATTGTACAAATCTATTGCTGAACTGATTCTTTTGTACTCAAAAGTGTGTATTTTTGACATTTCTTGTTATTCATGTAAAAATATTTCTGTATATAGAGAAGTAAATTGTTTTGCCTCTTACTGCTTTCTGTTACTATTTTTTTCACTTGAATGCTTGATGCTTTCATATTTTCTTTTGGGCATATACACAAAAAACAGTAAGATTTCAGTGATCTTTCTGAAACCATTTGAGATTTTTAATTCTTAAATCATTCAACAGTGCCCTCCTTGAAAGAGATTTTAATTTATTTTTGTGTAAAAACTAAAAATTCAGAGCACAAGTTTGTTGCTGGAATGATGAGGAATATCTTAAGTCCAATTTTTCAGGAGCCACACTTTGCCTGTATTAATTGGTTTGATTTTTTTTTCCTTTTTTTTTTGAAGAGTAGTCATTTTCTGATGTGAAGAAACCTTGAATTACTGTTTTAAAACAAGCTGTTAAGTAGAATGGAATTGTCTTTTCTGTACATATGACACCCATGAAAATACCTGAGAAACAAAAAAAACCCCAGAAAATAAACATAAACATTCTCCAAAAATGTAGCAAAAGTCTTTAGAATTTACTCTCTTGTTTGTACGTTGACTGGTTTCTTGTATTTAATGCCCACCTCCATAGTTTCAAACACTTCTGTTATTTTATTACCTGTATATTAAATAACAAAGATTGCCTGATTTAAGTGGTTTTGTTTAAGCCAAAATGTTTCTTATGTAAAGCATTTGCAGAATGCTCTTTTCTGAGACACTGGGGTAGAGATGTGTCAATATATCTAAAAATTGAAATAGTATCCAGCAAGTAGAGAGAAAACCTAATAAGAAAATAAATTTCTTAAAATACTACCTGAACTGGATGTATTACCTTTTAGCTTGCACTGAGTAATTAAGGTCATCTTCTTGTGCAATAAATAAATCAGGCACTGCTACTGCATAGCATGATTCATACCAATACCAGACAGTGACCTTTATGATTCAAGTGCTGCATGTTTGTATGGGATGGATTATTCCCCTTATTAGTAGAGCAAAAAATGTTCAGCATCTTGGCTGTTTTGGGAAAAACTTTCAGGTTGCTAATGATTTAGCAGAAATTGTGCTGGAGTAATTTCTCTAAATGATGAAGACATGCCCCTAAAGAACGCCTGAGAGGGGATAGGTATTTCTGGTTGCTTGAAAATGGCCTTGCTCTGTTGCCAGAGTGCCTAATTATGAGACTCTGTACCTCTGCAACAACCACTTTTTCCTCGCTTGCCCCGTCCCGGTCCCCCCCCCTCCCCAAGGCAGCTCCTTCTGCGCTGCTGTGTTGCAGCAGGTACTGTGGTGGCCGGAGACACTGGTGCTGGTGGAAGGAGGAGGTGGAGGGGCCTGGAGAAGCTGTGGAGGCAGCGAACCTCTCACCCAGTGCCACTCCTGGCTTGAGTTCAGGTTGGACCGTCAGTGATGGGCTGAGGGTGAGTTTTACCACCTTTGGTTTTAACATTACTGCCATCGTGGAAGACCTGTTACAGGAGCACATATATTTAGTGCTAGTGCAGGATCCTTGTTTTATCCCCAGTCGTGTTCCAAGTGTTATTCTGCCCTCATCTTTCAGCAACTGAGCTATATCCATGTATAGCCAATTCATGACTGAATTAGGATCCCTGAGCTGGCCTGTGTCTCTGTGAGTGTTCTGGGCACAGGATCTGCCAGTGAGCTTCCACCATAACAAACATTCCTACAGCTTGTTCTCTAACCAAATGGCATTCACGCACACAACCACAACTCGGCTGAGGTGTGAGGTGTAAAACAGCCGTAAGTCAGTGACTGCACTGTGTGGTGGAGGGGAATGAGTTGTAATGTGACTTAAGTGCCCCTTACAGAGACAATACTTTTTAAAATTGATTTATGGGTATTTATGCACAAACCTGGGTTGTGTTTTACCTTATTGTGTGACAGCGTATGCAGCTCGATAGCAAATCACTAACAGTACTGCTGATAAGTAACATGGTGTTCATAAATATCAAAGTAGAACTTGTTCCTGGTTTATGTTATTATCCTGTCTACACAATGAGCTTTGCTGATGTGCGGGCACAGAACATACCAGTAATGAGACACACTCCTTGTTTAATTGGTGCTCTGCCTTGAATAGGTTACTGCAATCCAAACCTCTGTGGTTGACCTGAAATAAAATTAAGCCTGTTCACCAGCATGAGTAGGAATTCCACTAACACTGCCCTGTCTGTTGAAAGAGAAGGTCTAGTGAAATAAATGACAATTCCTCCAAGAGTCAGTCAATCTGATCTCCAGAGGGGATGTAATCATAGCTATGATAAATTTAACAATATCTTCCTTTGATTTACTGGGCCTAGGCTCTGTGTCAAAGACAGAGGAGAGCTTTTGGTGGCTGAGGGTATTGCCTGAATTCCTGGGATGGCAAGAGGGAGCCACTGAAGTTTACATAAAAATGTCAGTGCTGTAGTTTAAACCCCACTGTTCTTTGACATGTCAGTGCTGCCTCTTCCTGTAAAAGTAATTCCTTTCAAAGGAAGAGAGATAAAATTATATCTCTTCCATCTTGCTTCTTTACTGATATTTTAACTGTGGGAATAGTAATTCTGAATTTGGTTCCCTGAACTTGGATTTCCTTCCCTTCCTCACGGGAGGAGATTTGAAGCTGTCATTTATCAGCCTGTGTGCTGTGGTCTGATCCAGAGGAAACAGGTGATACCATCAGTCCCTTCTGTGACCTCTTTCACACTTAACACTCCAGAGAGAAAGGGTGGGTGTGGGAAGAAAGTGGGAGGCTCTGCTCCAGCCAGCTTTTGATACCAGGCGTTGTAGAGTTTGCCAGTTAGGCTGTCGGGAGAGCAGCAGGAAGCCAGGTTGTCTCCAGTGCAGTAACTGTCCCAGCCCAGGTGTGTCTCCCTGGTACTGAATATTTAATTGCTCTGTTTAAAGTGAAACAGCTTTTACAGGGGGAGGGGACGGTGCCCTTTCTATTCTTAACTCAGATTAGGTAATCCACCAATTAAAGAGGCGAGGAGAGACTGTTTAAAATCCTCTGGGATTCTGAGAACAACTGAAATCATATCTCCTTCCTAATATTTTCTCTACTGAATTACTACGTTAAGGGAGTGGTCTACCAGGACTTTCTGTTTCATTTATGGGGGTTTTTTTGCAGCCTAAGGTGTTGGTTGAGCTTTGAAAATGCCTGTGGCTGGACCTCTGTGGCATAGATGATGTAAAGCCTGTTTTGTAAATTCTAGTTTGAGAATGGGCGTGGTTCACTGCTGCAACACTTGTGGTTGTGTGCAGAAGCAGATGTGTATGATGATACACATCTCTCATACTTTAGATATCTATAACATAGACAACTCCACTGATCACTCGAGGCTCCTTTGCAGTCAGTGGAAATGAGTGGATGATTTCAAGTTTTTAGAAGCTCTTTTGGAAGGTTACCTTCCAAAAGGAGTGAGAGAAACAGCTGGGAAAAGCCCTAGACACTTTTTTTTAATTTCTGGTGATAACTGCACTGAAAGACAGATTGAGCATCTTGGAACTTAATTCTTTTCCCCTAGTGCTTCTTTGTAGATGACATGCAAAATTCCTACACTTGTAACCAGGATTTGGATTGTCTCCTGCAAAATTAAATTGGGCTCAGTTTGGTCCAATTTGTCTGAAGGAATTAGAGCACTTTGCTTCTATGTGAGAACACCTACGCTGAGATTTAGCGTTGTTAAACTAGAATGCATTGCCCTTGTACCTTTAATTACTTGGTCTTTGATATCGCATGTTCCAATGTAGATAAGACTTTATAAAGTCACTTCTAAAATTACCCAGCCTTCTAGCGTGATTTTTTAGAGTTCTGGTAATTATTTCGTTTCTGTTATGTCAAATTTAGAAATCCAAAAGACATCATTGTATAGACTTAGCTGCTCTCCTATCTATTTTGTTAGACTACATAGAGGGAGCGATGCAAGATGTATAAGAATAAATTTAAAGTAAGAAGGAAGCCAAAGGACTCACTTGAGGGTGCCTGACTTTGCAGCCTACTAATTTGGGAAAGTCAGAATACTTGAAGACAGCCCTAGCTGCCCAGCTGATTTCAGTTTTTGTTCAGGGATCACCTGATGTGAAATGCAGTAGCAATCCTGTAAATGTCGGTGGGAGCTGAGGCTTTTACATGTCCTGGTCTCCAGGCACCGGCATTTCATTCATTCTTGTTCACCTCATTCTGAACCCAAAAAGCTTTTGGTGCCTCTTTCCCTGTGCTGTGCCTCCCGGGTAAGTGGTGGGAGAGGCACTCAGACCTCACTTTGCCTCTTGAGCAGCACACGCTAACCATTGTGCTGAGAGATTAGTCCTTCCCCGTGTGGCTGTGGTTTAAAGGAGATGAGTTCTTTATGCTTATATCCCTGCCTTCCTCCACGTGAACTGGAAATTTAGGATTTCAGGTAGGTGCAGTGGGGGGTGGAAACCAGGACTTCAGCAGGAAGGTGTCAGTCCTGCCAAGCATTTCTACTGAGCAGCTGCTTTTCTGTCGCTTGGATAACGTGAGACAGCCCACAGAGGTGGCTTCACTCACAGGGTGACAGATGTAGGTCCCTACCTCTCACACTCTCAGTTGGAGTCTGCAGCAGTTCTGGTGCCCTTCTTTATCACAAAACAGGAGTTCGTTTAACTAACGTGGGTCTATATGGAAAAAAAGTTTCTAAAAGCTTTTTTATATTTGAGAGACATTTTTATAAGAGGTGCTTTTGTTACGACAATAATTAATTCATGTGATCTATATTACACAGGAGGCCAGACTACATGACTGCAGTAGTATTTCTGGCTTTATTCTGTATGAGATCCTGATTCCACTTACATGAAACTTAACTTTATTAATGCCATTGTCAAGGTAAGCCTGGCCATTGGTAGAAACAATCTCAAACAATTTAAAGGGCACAAAGAAATGGGCCTTTCAAGAGGGTAGTTCATCCTAGGTCAACATTGGTGGCACTTGATTCTGGAAGGCTTGCTCTTCTAATCAACTTTCTCAGAGGAGTTCATTAACTGAAAACCTGTGAGTAATGAAAGGTATTTTGTTCTTTTGAAGTTCCAACTAATTTCCATGAAGGTTACTATTACTAAGCAACAGATTCTGCAGAGTGTCTCCTGAGGGGGCCAAAACTACAATATGTACAAAGAATAGAGCAAAACACAGTGCAAAAAATGATGAAATATTATCCCCAGACATGGAGGCCACAAATAGTACCATGTTCATGGCCTGGTTTTGAGTCTCCTTCCTTGAAAACTGTTTTTTGACCACTGGGAAAGCTCCCTCGGGAGCAAAAGATCCGCATGAAACATATCACCATCTATGGGGAATGTAAAGCAAGATTCAGCCTATACTCAGGCATAGAGGTACACCAGAGCATGACCAAGGGAAAAAAACTAAGTCCCAAATATATTTCAGCATACATAATTCTTCTGAGAAAAGCAATCACCTGTAATATATCTTAACGATACTAAAGAAGAATGGTTATTCTAGTTATGAGGGCAGAGGGAAATGAAATACAGAAATGCTTTCTTGAGTCACAAAAGATGGTGTCATCTTCTATGCAGCTTTGTGTTAGAGTAGAAATACATAGTATTTGTACCTTGCTTATGTAAAAAACCACACCTGGATATTCTGCTTTTTTGAGGCTAGAGATTTCATTCTGTCCTCTTAAGTTTTCTTTATCTGCTGGCTTTGCTAAATACAAGGTACAAGTGATAAAGGGGAAAAAAACCCCCAAACCCCTCAGTTACATCCAATAATCTTTTAATTGAGTAAGTTCCTTTAGTCTTGTTCTTTTCTTTTTTTTGTGTTCAGTTTGGGTATCTATTTAAGTGGTGTAGTTTTCTAGCATAGAATTTGCATGAGGTGAATTTCGATATTTGTTCAATAGAATTAATAAACTTTAATAAAAGTATCAATACCATACAACTTACTAATCATGGTATGTGTAAGATACAATCTGGAAATACGTGAAATATTCTAAGTATTTGAGTTTAAAATATCTCTTGTCATGAATGTCATACACCCAAAGGTAAAAATAGAATATCCAAAATAGTTGTTAGCATAGAAATCCAAATATTATCTAACTGCTCTGATCATTACATTCACAGTTTCTTTTTAACATGGTTGGTTTTGTTTTTCACTCACCCCTCCTCCTCCATATATATCTTCTGACACCATAAAAGATTTTTTACTATCCAAGGTTTTATAAAGTGAGGCACAAGAGTCATTAGTTTTTAAGGAAACGAAGAAGTAAACATCATCTCTAGTTAGATGCTTCCCTGTCCCTGGAGGTATTGAAGGTCAGCAGGTGTCTACACTTCCAAGGTACATGAAGTCGTTTCTTTGGGCATGCCTAGGAGCAGCCGTGTCCTCACCTGGCTGTGATGTAGGTGCTCAAGGCCCTCCAAAGCCCTGCTGGTGCCCAGGCATTTAATGCAACTCCTGCCTGGAGAGCTAATATGGTAATCTCATGTGCACTCCTTTCCTCCAGAACCCAGCACTTTAATAAAACACATGCATTAGACGAGGACTTAAATTCAGGTCTCTCCTCTTCTACAGGAAGCCCCTGCAGCCATCGCACCTTGTAGCAATAACTGGGTTTGGACTTATGAGTATCTTAGTGCTATGTAGTGAGAATCTTAACACAGTCTAGTATTGTGCCTGGAATACTCTGCAGCTCATGTTTGCGTGGCTGTTCTGGGAGATGCCTTATCGTGTGAGAATGATGATGCCACCATGAAGCACTATCTCAATACTCAGACAAATAAATTGAAAATAGAATTGGACTGACCTGAAACTGCAGATAAGGATTATGTTCAACTTCAGGTCTATGCTCAGTTCAAACCTAAAATGGCTCACACCTTTTCCAGAGCATTCTTTATCTTGTACATACATTTTGTGTGATGGATATTTTTCCAGATGTCTGATTCTGAATGTTAAACCTTATCCAATTTCAAAGGGATTTAGGTATTAGAGAAGGCAAATCCCCCCTTTTTTTTTTTTTTAAAGAATCATTTTCCCCCTGACTTCTTTGTGAGGTAAATAAAGTTGAAATAGTCAGGGAAAAAATGCCTGGGAATCTGAACCCATCATATCTCTCCCACTCAGAGCTACATAGACACTTTGCAGGTCACCCCTATCACACTGCTTTTATTACATGTATCAAGTGACTGGATGGCTTTTAAAAATGAATGTGCTATTGGAAATTATATCTTCATTTTATATTGTAAGCTGTAAATCATTTAAGCAAGGGTTTGGAATAAATAAACTGTGGGAAGTCTGATTAATTGATTACAGTAAGTATAGCTTTCAGTTTTACAGCAGGAAAGATTTTACTGTGTTGCCACAGGTCAATTGCATATCTGGAGTGATGCTTTTATTTTATAAAATTTCAGAAAATTGCTGGTTTTCAAAACTTTGATACTAGCACTACTTTAAAATTGATGTTAGATTGACATAGAGCAGTTATTGTTTGTACTGGCTTCAGTACATTTTGTTACATCTCAAACTAAAAAGAACAAAGATAAATTGAACAAAGAGAAATATGTAGCTAATGTGGGACGAGGTGCATAAATATACATAATCTGTAAACTGAGAAACCAGAATTCCTTAGTTCTGCTGCTAGTGAAGTAATTATTCTCAAGAATAATTCGCCATGGAAAACGTCAGGTTATGTTTCTGCAGTAGGTCCTACTTTTCTGAACTTATGCAGACACCAGTATAAAAGGTATGACACACTCCAGAATAAATAATTTTTTGCCTGAGTGTCCTTAGAGCATGGTGCTAATAACACCAAGGTTGTGGGCTCAATCCCTGTATCAGCCATACACTTAAGAGTTGAACTTGATCCTTGTGAGTCCCTTTCGACTCAGAACATTCTGTGATCTGTGATCATGTGTGTACGTGTACTTACACGTTGTTGTCATCAATGTCATCGTTGCCATTTATGCTTACAGACTTATCCATACTAAGGTCCGTATAATTAATACTATAATTTGGAATTGGTCTTCAGAGATAGATACAACCGCAGCAGAAAAGGGAAGGCTCTGCTGCTACACATTTCGTACTGAAACTAATGGGATGGCTATAGTCTTTTGTACTGGCCTTCTTCCCTATTGGAGTGAAAAATGACAAAGCTGTCATGGTGATGGAAAATGTATGTCTTGCCCAAGGAAGGTGGTATCATTTTCAAATGACCTGGTTTGCAAAACTCAAGTAATTTTGGGGTGCAGGGTAAAGAGTCTTAATCATTATATCATATCAATAACTATCACATAGTATCATGATACTGCTCTTTGAGCCCTGAGAGTCAATCTTCTGATTGAGGGTTGCCTTAGACAGAGGTACTAAAAACAAGCATGCTGAAAATACAAACCTGAGCAAGTATTTCAGACATGGAAGTATAATGGGCTCTTGTAGAGCAACAAAATCTTGTATTTGTAAAGCGTTGATGACCTGTATATTGCTTTTGTTATCCAGACTTCATAAAAATTTCTTATGAACAAGTCTTAAGAAATCAAATTTTGACATTTTTTCTGATGAACTCATCCAACCAGTGGTATTTTTATTTAACTTATTTCCAGTCAGGGATATTTAATTGTAGTCTTCCATATGAATTGTGCCTCAAACGATAAGATACCCTGCTGAGCTCAGAGCTAAATAGAAAACTTTGGTTTACTTGATTCAAAACAAGAGTGTACACATGTGCATAGTAAAATCTGTGGTTCTATTTCTTTTCTTACCCTTTCATTCAATAGTCATAATGCAATAATTCATGGCAAATGCAAAGGAAGTGCAATTATGTCTTAAGCAGTAATTGCCTAAACTTCTGGAAAAATAAACTTTTTTCTAATATGCCTGTCATAATGTGCTGTTGTCCAAAGTTTGCTGCTGTTCCCTAATATTCTCCTGCATCTGAGGAATTAGTTTAAACATATTTGCTAGAAATTGGGATTATTCTTTTTTGAGGGAATATTAAAAATAACAAATGCATGATTTTTTTACCTCTCTGATCTTTCCTTGCCACCAGGACTAGTATAGCACAAGGACTGTGGCAGTCTTTCGCAGGGAGTTCATTCACTCCTGTCCCACGAAAAGAGTTGCATGACCATGTGAACTGAAACCTCCTCCAGTTAAAGAAATAATTGGAGACATACTTTGCTATGAAATATCCTTGTATGAAACTTCATTTTGGAATAATGGCCTATTACTTCCAGTTTCTGTGTATTATACGCTGAGATATTTTATAAAAAAGAGGCACTCTAGCTCCAGTAGGGATTAGGAGCTGGGAAACATCCACCATTGTTCAACCTGCAGGGGGTATATATCCAGTTCTACCACTTTGAAACATTCATTTGACAAGGCAGTGAATTGAACTTGGATTTTTTTTTTTTCTTCAGTCAGTATAGGCTGGTGAGTTTTAAAGGAGACAGACTGCATGTTTCTTAATGTTCTTGGTACCAGTGTCTTGGATCAACATGATTTTGTGTGGGTTTTTTATGTCTTATAGTGAAATGCACATTGCTTTAACAGGTTTGTATTTGAAAGGTAATAATGGGACTCATTATGGTTTCCTGAACATCACTTTGTGTCTCCTTTCTATAATAGCAATGTGAGAAATAAAAGAAACAGTAAAATGTTACTTTGTTACTGCATTTACCTGCTCAGTACATGTCTTTTTAATGGCATTTGCTTTGAATTCTGTCAGGAATAAGCTGTGTCTATTTGTCAGGTTTTGAAAGGCTATGTAAGTCTAGCAGAGCAAGGCAAATTCATGCCTCTTCTTTTGTAATTTTTGTAATTTTTTAAAAGATTTCTGGATTCTGAGAAATATCAGATAGTTACTGTATTAGAGATTCATTTTAACTAACTTTCAGCACTAATAAATTAGGCATCTAATCTAAACTACTCCCATGTGCTCTCTAGGTATCTTCAGGTGGTGAATCATCCCTTCTGTCCAAGAAACTTATTTTAGGAGGATGTGGGCTAATTTTGCATCTCTAAAGTGTGGTAAGACAAAGTTAATTTTTTGCTTCTCTTTCCAGCTGTGACTTATTTATTACCATGGTCATGTTTGTTTCAAAAAAAGAGATTAGCACAGAATCACACCATGATTATCCCATGGCACTTATTAAATAGTTTTACTGAATCAAGTCATATGAGAGCAGGGGAATGAGGTACCTCATATGGCATTCCTTCTGTCTTTTGACTAGGTATAACAGTCCCCTCTCCTCAGAGGTATAAAGAGGCAGTAGATTGCCAGTGTTGGCTCATCTTGTTTTTTTCTTGCTGCTGTGTGAGCAGCAGAAATAATGAGCACCTTGATTTTCTCCTGTATGACATTACTTAAAGCTTGCAAATGACCCCTCGAGTTTTTAGGTGACAGTTCTCAGACTCTCCAGTGTGATTCTTATGACAGGCCTTGCAGGCACTCACCCTCACCCTTTTTTCAGGACTCCTAACATTTTACTTTCTTACAGTGTCTCCATCCATTAATTTTGCCTGTAGGTAACTTACTGTATGTTTGCATCATTACCTTAAGATTTTGACTTTCAGTTAAAAAAAATGTTAAAGCTTTTGTTAAGGCAGATATTCCATCATTATTACAATTATAATCAATAATAATAATAATATTACTACTACCACATTCTGTATCTAATAATTGTATTGCTGGTGACAGTTACTTTTATACTGTTTTATACCAGTCCCTGTTATGGGACAGGTATATGAGGTTTTAAAAAATAATTTTAAAAAAATTATTAATAGAAAATACAGCACAGAAGAAAACTTGTCTAAAGGTTTCCCTCTTAGCTCCAAGCTGTGTCCAGCAGCATTTCTCTCTTTCATCCGCTCTCTCTGATGATATTTTTAATACCTTCAGCAAATCAGTCTTTCAGTTTCACCTACAGAGGCTTGTCCTCACAATGTGGGACCTAAATATAGCTACAACACAGCTTGTAATGTACTGTGGTACAAGAGTACTGCAATAGTTACTGTAATGTACTCTGGAACTGTGGTACACAGCCCAGGTTGCTTTAACCTAGTGCTGTGTTAAATAGGCAGAAAAAACACTGTCCAGTGTCATAGCATGTGGTGTTATTCCCAGCAAGTGTGTGGAGTAAGCAAGATGAGTTTCTGAGAACTCTTCCTCAACTTTAACAAGCTGCCATCCACACTGGTGCTTGTCAACCTACATGTTTGCAGACTCATCAGAAGGGTTTTCTGCAGGGTCTGTCCCAGGCACTGAATAGTTGATTAGTCTGTTGATTAGACGTTGAAAGGGCGGTCGGTAACCAGGCAGGAATTTCTTCTCTGCTAAAGGGCTAACTGCTTTTAGCCCTTGCAAGAACTGGTACATTTATTTGGAAACCGTTGGAACTGCAAAAGTCCATTTTTTGGAAAACTACTTGTGCATGAGGAGGCAGTTTCTAATCTATCAATGCAGCTTTGCTGTCTGAGCAAAGGTAAAGATGAAAATGGACAGAAATATAGATATTATATTACCCTGCTTTATGGGAGAATCTTCATAGACTAGGATAGTCAATGTTTGTGTGGACACAATCCTATTAGTGAATGTCAGCCATGGAAACATGTAGACAAGCTCATTTGTACCAGGTATTGCCGCATCACTCCCACTAAAGCTAGCAAAGTCACACAGCTAAATTCATAACCCCCTGCAGGAATGCAGTGAGGAAAGCTGCTAAATTCCAGACAGTGCCATTTTAACCTCACTTATTACACTGTGTCATGGCATACATTTCCATTGGCCATAGTTTCATCAGGAAATGGTGACTATGCTTCTAATACTCAGGGTGAAGAGAGTTAAATCATTTTTTAATTAATTGGAGTAGATATGTTTCATGGTTTCAAAGTGGTTTCTGAAGCTATCAAATAACAGGGGTTCTTCCCAACTTAACATCAATTTTTTGTATTCATTTCGTATGTAGCTTCTGTAGCCAAATAGAAAGTACAGCACTGAACTTGAGATGCACTCATTTACTACAAATGCAATAATTTTATTTTTTAACATTTAAAAATGTCATTGCCTTTGAGAAGGCTTGAAAGTTGCAGAAGTGAAGCAAAACTCTAATTAAAATTATAGATTTGAACCCATACTGATAATTTAGATTAGAGGCATCAAAGACCAAGGTTAGGAGGGCTTCCAGCAACTACTAGTATTCTCAGAAATTGATAGTAAGATCCAAATAATTTTATCAGAAAAATCCTCAAATGGAATTTTCATAGTGTTTTTCCCAAACCTTGATATGGACAACAGAATCAACTCATCATGTTACCACCCTTTAATATGTTCCTACTAAGAAACACACTTATCACAGGCTTCTCCTGGAGAATGAGAATGATCACAGATTCTTTAGCTGTACCATAAGGTCTCAACATTATTTCACTTGTGATCTCCACTGAGCATGAGAGGTGCAGAGCTTTCCACACCCGGCCACATAGACAGCACATCATCATTTGACAACTTGCTTTTGAATTCTTGTGGAAAAGTATAAATTATGGAGGGAAGAGTTTGGATTAATTTTTTTAATCTTTCACTGTGTTG
Organism: Atrichornis clamosus; assembly: GCA_013400975.1. Taxonomy (NCBI): domain Eukaryota; kingdom Metazoa; phylum Chordata; class Aves; order Passeriformes; family Menuridae; genus Atrichornis; species Atrichornis clamosus. Next base: position 40,250 of record WBMZ01007251.1, read on the forward strand.
TAACATCATTCCTTGCCTTTCTATTCAAATTAACAACAGAACTACATGTTAACATTACTGGGAACCAGCTGGGCCATCTTTGAGATGAGACTAAAAGGGCTTTACAGAATTTTGGAAAAAAAAAGTGGAGGTGGGCAGGCAAAATTTTGTCCTTAGCCTTTGTGCAGGAAAATTGTTTCAATTTTCCAGGCATATTTAGCAAAGCACTAACTGCCAGTATGGAGGAATGTAGCAGGCTCACTCCAAATAGTCTCAGAAGATGGGTGAAAACAAGGTTGCTTAATAATTTCTTCTTGATGAACTCTGTTACGTAGTGCAAGTCTGATGTGGGGTTTCATTTGCTGTGAAGCCAGTTGAGACACAAGGTGGATTAATTTGAAGATTGATGTAACCTTAACCCTCTGTAGCTTTGCTTCATGCAGGGTGAAACGGGGTGTTTGAAAAAAAACATTCAAAACTTCCTATAATATCCCACAGATCTCTTACTTTCTAATTAGAGAACCTGATATTAAAGAAAGACTGTTTGGGGTGTTTTTTCCTACATATTCAACAGACTGTGGCATTGTGTGATGCTTTTTAAAATTATGATGCCTTAAAGCAGATTGACCGGCAGTTAAACAGTGATCAGAGTGTTTACAATGATCTGCCAAACAATGAATTAAACACTACTGTAGATAGGGAGCATTACTTTTTCCAGAAGTATTAGGTAGGTCTCTAAGGAGATTTTTTCAGAAGAATTATTAGTTAGGGCTCCAGGGAGATTTTCTAGTCTTTCTGAGAGCTCCTGCCAAACAGGAAACAAATTTTATTCTATATTAAACCTGAATACATTACTGTCAAAGTAGTTATTACTGGTTTACCTCAGTGTACTTCTGAGCAGAAATTGGCACTATAGATTCTGTCTGGGTGGGTGCTAAAGATGAACAGATGGATGCTTTTGGCCACGTTTTATCTTAAGCATTGAATGAAATGGTAATGACGTATTTGAGTACGGCAATTTCTGTAACTGGAAGTCTCAGAAACGAAAAATGTTAAATTAGTGCATATCTCTTCCTAATTTATAAGCTATTCTGGTTTGCCTCATGATGACTGAACTTTTCTGCTTTATATGCTAGTCTAAATTTACTTGTTATTAATATCACAACCCAGGTTAGACTTGGAAAGCAGTAACTATTCCTCTGCTTGAAACCACAGGCAGTGTTTGGCATTATGCTGGAGTGATTTATCTCCCTTAGATTAAACTGAATATTTTGGGTGAACACTGGATTTTCCAAATCAAATAAGAAGCAGTCATGCTGTCCTGAAATTTGGTCGGGTTTTTGTGTTGTTTTTATTTGTTTGTTCAGCTGGTTGGTTTTTCATGTGTTTGTTTGTTGGGGTTTTTTAAGCAGCAAGTGAGAGTACAGAACTTCCCAATGCAGGAATAAGAAATGCAAATGCTGCTTTGGTAGGGAAACATAAGCAAAATTTGCAGAATGATTGTCCAACTTTAAAGTGGAAGAAACTTTTCTCTGTTAAGATTAAGCATAAAGGATTTTCCAATGCCTCATTAGCTTACTTTATTTTAGAGTTGTATTTTAATAAAGCAAATTAATAATAAAACTATACAAATTCACAGTCTGTTATAGTTTTCCCTTAAAATGGATTAAATTAATTAAAATTAATTATCAAGCATGGCTGCTATCAGTTTCTAATGGTGTCTATTAATGTAGTCTTTTACAGTAATGTTCCTGGAATAACCTTTAATGGTTGGTGTCCTGGATTGCCAGTAGAATCTCTGTATGCACTGTGTGTCAAAGTGTCAGACAGATGATATAGATGATGCAAATTGTGCAAAAAATGGCAAAGTTACAAAATTAACTAACCTCTGCTCTTGGTTATTTTTATCTTCCATGTGTTTCAAGGAGATTATTGGTTTTGTTGGAATTGGCAGTGACAGAGGGTGACACCATCACTGAAATAGAGGCAGTGAAAAATATCTCCTTATTTTAGCTATCTGACTGTGTGGGGATTTTTCTCGAGGTCCATCTGCTACCACTGGCTCAGAAATCTGATTTAGATGCATCACAATGCCCTTCCATTCCAGAAACTGCATAAATGCAGTACTGAATCACAGTCTTAAATCTAAGTGGGTGGAAAGCGCATTTCATTACACTACAGCTTGAATTTTTCAATTTCCTTTCTCTTGCTTCTGGGAAGCCTCTGTGCTTTGCTATTCTAGCAGTGGAATTAGACATAAACCTTAAAAATCCTTCTTTCCTTGAAGGCAGCACTACAGGTTGCCTGGCTTTTGCTCTGGCCGCCACTTGCTTTAGACACAGCCATTCATCTCCAGCTTGCTTCAGTTGAGTGCAAAGCTTAGCAGAAGTAAATCCCATCTTGCTGTTTCATGGACTTTTCATGTCTCACCGACCTTGGTTTCTCTACCCACACTTCTTCCTCAGCTTGTCTGCATCACCTCTCCAGCGTCACTTGTGTCACCTCTGCCTACACTTACTGGCAAGGGTTCAAGCGTTACAAAATTCTCTCATCTTTGACACACTGTTCAAGAGGCTGGTACCCAGCTACAATGGAAAAAGGCTATGGCCAAACCTGGGGTATCCATTCAAACTTCGAGCCCTCATTGTCTGGAGCTCAGTCTTTCCCTTTAGGGCAAGGGAAAGAGTTGTTCAGAGTTTCTGTAGATGATCAAGAGTCACAGACCAGTTTCCTCTGGTGGATGGATGCCTCAATTATGCAAGCAGAGGGAGCTTCTGTGACAGTGCTACCACAGAAGCTGGAGGAACTTCTCAGGATCAGCTTGCTAATGAGCACTGACATCCCTTGGCCAGACATGAGAGTCTGTCTTTGCAGATTCAGTGCCAGACTCACGACCTCTTACTACTAGTGGAGTAACACCAATAAAGCCAGGCTGTCAGCTTATGACGTGGCAAATGCCACATACTTCTCTGTCCTGTTTCCCTGGTTTCTTGTTGTGACAATAGGGGCTTTACAAGTTCTCTGCCTGGGCATCAGCTCCTCCGTGAGGAACATGCTTTTGGATGCTTATCTGCCATTTGATGGATTTTTCTTAATGTCCCAGATTCCTGGATGGCCTGAACATTACATTGAACACCACAGAAGCAGCACCCATGGGGCCAGTATCCCATGAGGGTCCTTTGTCTGTGTCACCCAAGGGCAAGATGAAAGCAAGAATCTTGTCCTTGCTCCCAGAACCAATAATGACTCTTATCACAGCCAGTGTTTCTCCGGGGCAGAGCCAGCCTCTTCACTTCTTTGCTCCCTGACTCCCACTTTTTGCTCCCTGACTCCTACATATACCCACAGAAATGTCCTTTTAGGACCTATAGTTTGGGCCACAGGAGAAGTCTGTCTGTGTAGGAGGCTGGTGGAAACAAGCACCCAAATATCTCTTGCTGTCGCCGTTTATCAGTTTCGGGTCTGGTTAGGAGAGGGAGCTTTGGTGGTGTCCAGAGGGGCTGCAGTGACCAAAACTTGGCTCTACAGTACAAGTTTTAAAGGGATCTTTAAAAAAAGAAAATCAACTCAACATGAACCAGCAGTGTGATCTTGCAGCCCGGAAAGTCAACTGAATCCTGGGGTACATCAAAGGAATGTGGCCAGCAGGTCAAGGGGGGTGATCCTGTCCCTCTACTCTGCTCTTGTGAGACTCCACCTGGAGTGCTTCTGATGTCCCCAGTATAAAAAGGACATGGAAAGTCTTGGAGCAAGTCCAGAGGAGGCCACTAAGTTGGTAAGAGGACTGGAGCACCTCCCCTCTGAAGACAGGCTGAGAAAGTTGGGACTGTTCAGTCTGGAGAAGAGAAGGTTGCTTGGAGACCTCATGGCAACCTTCCAGTACCTGGAGGGGGCCTACAGGGAAGCAGGAGAGGGACTCTCTGTCAGGAACTGTCCTGTAAGACAAGGAGGAATGGGTACAAACTGAAAGAGTGGAAATCTAGGTTAAATATTAGGAGGAAATTCTTTGAGAGTGGTGAGATACTGGAACAGGTTGCCCGAGGAGGTTGTGGACGCTCCATACCTGGCACTGTTCAAGGCCAGGTTGGATAAGAGCAACCTGGTCTAGTGGGGGTTGCAACAGAGTGACCTTTAATGTCCTTTCCAACCCTTAACATTCTATGATTCAATGATTTTGTAACTTAGACAAGTAGATTTCCTATCAAAGGCTTCTTGACTGATTTCACAGGGAGAACAGGGTACAGTGTGCAACCTCAGAATGGGAAATGTAATGCTAGCCCTTGAGATAGGAGATATTGGAGTTTTTACAACTTAAATCTTTGTCACTATAGTGCACCCTAGTTCAATTTATCCAAAATGTAACTTCATACTTCTTTCCAGACACTTTCTGAGTAGATTAAAAAAAAAAAAAAAGTGTTCTTAACAGGTTTCTTGTTGGCAACTGGTATAGCACTGAAAATGAGGCTGTGTCTCTCTGTGACTCTCCCCAGGGAGCTGAGACCAAGTGTGGGTGAAACTATGAAGCTTGCTGGAGCCAGCTCAGGCTGTTTGAGTGCTGAAGCCGCCCCTTAGAGCCCTCTGGGGTCTAAATGACAGCCAGAACAGACTTTGACTAATTTAGAGCTGTGCCTGTACTGGTTGGGCAGGTGGCTGCTACCAGCCCGTATAACACACCACATCTGAGCTGTCCTGCCTCTCTTTTCAGTGGGGTCTTTTTTTTTCCTGGGATTCTCACTAGCATATCTCATTGCTCTGCAATTTTTCCAAGTCTAATTTGAGTGCTTCTTCCTAAAAACCTCAAACAGTTAATATAATCTGACAGATCATGTAACAGAATTTCTGAAATAAAATGCTGATGCTGACTAAAGCAGCCTAATATTTTTCAGTGCAAGTATTCTTAGCAAGTTTTACCCCAAACAAATAGTGCTTGCCCAGTTGCTCTTTCAGTCCAGGCAGTTAACTGGTTTCTTTAGAAACAAAAGGATCTCAGTAACAAAAGAACATTGGCAACTTAAAGACTGTATCTTCCCAAAAGTGTTTAAAAACACTAAACCAACACTTTTGTGACTGGAAATAAATATTAACACCACTTCTTAATGGAAGAAATCCTCTAGACTGTCTAAGGGATTAGGCAATAAGAGTTTGAAAGCAATTGGGAAAATCTCTTAAATATGTGCCTCAGTTCATCCAGCTTCTCTGAGAAGCAGAAGACAGTGACTGTGGCAAAAGGCCACCAAAGTAGTTATTTGTATTTCCCCTGGATGCTTCTGAAAGTCAGACATGTGCCCATGGTCTCCTTCCACTTATGTCCAGCCCAGTCTTTTACAAGTTTTTCTGCTCCTTGTCCTCTTGCAAAATGAGAACTTGTGAAATTACAGATGCTGTACAGTAAGTCCAAAGATAAAATGGGAATTACCTTCTGTTATAATTCTATTTCTGGCTGCCTCATCTCCATCCAATCAACAAATGATTATGCTTTTTTTTGTTGTTCTCTTTTAAAGTATTTTCCTTCTGAAATTGGCAGGTAGAGTGGAGCTGTAGCCAGAGGTACATTTTTTCTGTGAAAATGTCAACATAATTGGACAATGTCTATTTTGCGGAAAAGGGCCTCTAAAAAAATGTAGGTGCTTCATTTTTTGAAATGCCTTGTGATATTTTCTATAAAAATCTTATCTCAGAACCATCTTGACCTAGAAATGACAGTGTATTGGAGATCCTTGCTAGTGTGGATTTTGGCAGACCAGGGTGTCTCAGCTGCCTATAACCACATTGCCAAAAGTCCTGTGGAGAAAATTAATCTCTAGCAGAGCCAAGTTTCTTTGGAAGATAAACCAGGGGCTTAGTTGATTTGCCCTTGTGAAGCTTCTTCAATATGAATAATCTGCCTTCCTCCCTGCCTCATGCCTTTCTGACTGTGCACTTGACTCAGAATCATTTCCTATGTCTGGACACCCATGCCACCATCACCTCCCTTGTATGGTCGAGCGGGTGTCAGGAGATAAGACCATGACGATTTTTGTTTAAGATAGGACAGATTTCACTAGTGAAAGGTTACAAAATTGGGCAGATGGCTTTTGTCATTTTGTTACCTTGCTACAGTGAAAATGAAAAGAAGTCTAGGTCCCAATTGACATTGCTGGGCTTGGGGAGGAGGTTGAGCAAGTCAGTAGTAAACAAAAGGACTACGTGGCAAGACAACAGGTGGCTGTATCAGCAAGAATATACATGACCTTTTGTTGTTCCTCCAAGTTTCTGTTCCACAGAAAGCTCTAATCATTTTGGGTAAATAGAGCTATAAGCTATAAATAGACAAAAAGGCATAAGAAGGAAATAATTCAGCAGGCAGAGAAAGCAAGTCTGCTCTCTTCAGCTTTTTTCCATCTGTTGGTGTCCATTAAGAAACTAAAAAGGCAGCTGCTGGGAGTCCTGATCTGTTGGCAATCCAAACTGATTATTTGATTTGCTTTCTCACTGTTGCAGTGCTGAATCTATCTGTTCCAGCAGGAGCTGGGTTTATTATTTCAAGGCTTTTTTAGCCTTCACAACCATCGGTTTTCTCCTAAGGCTTTAGTTTCCAAAATGTGCTGTGATCTAACATGGTGTAAATCTAAAGATTATCCAAATTTAGATAACTTTAAGCTTTGATGGGGGAGGAGAGTGATATAGCCATTTTCAGTTTGTGCTAGTTTTTTGTAGCTTTGAGTTGCAGAAATAATAACAGTGTTTAAAGGAGTCAGCAAGGGGCTATATTAAGAAAAATGCCTTTCCTCTCTATGAACACGCTGTCTGTGTACAGTTGTGTGTGATTCATTCAAATTCACCATGTGACACATTTTTTTTTTTATTACATTTGTAACAGTTTGCAACTGTTCTTTCTGTCACAGAAATTCACATATTTACTTTCCTGAGGCCCTGATTTCTGTGGACCTCTAATACTAAATTGAAATAGATCACGCTAATCTGACTGATGTTTATTTTCTCTGCTCGTTTCATGAACTTTCTCTGCTCATTTCTTGCAGTGTAATGGTTACAGCACAACCCCATCCCACACACCAAACAAAGATACATTAAAGAGAACCACTTGGAAGAAAAATATTCTTTCTCTCCAAAGGACATCTTATCTCCTGGATTCATACTCTTAAAAGTAAAATACCATAAGCACATATTGGCCTCTTTTTCATTTATAATATATGCAGGCTTTGGCCTCTTTAGGGATCTCCTTGGTAGAGTATGGGACAAAGCCCTGGAAGGATGAAGGGCCCAAGAAAGCTGGTCGGTAATCAAGGGTCACCTCCTCCAAGCTCAGGAGTGATGCATTGCAAAAAGGAAGAACAAGGAGTTTCTGGACAAACTCAATCACTAAAAGGAAGCCTACAGAGGATAGAAGCAAGGACGGGCAGCCTGGGAATTAGGAAAGCTAAACCTGTAATCGAGTTATTTCTGGCCAGGGATGTCAAGGGCAACAAGAAAAGCTTCTATAGGTACATCAGTGATGAAAGGAAGACTAGGGAAAATTTGAGCCCTCTCTGTAAGGAAAGAGGAGAACTGGTTACCTGGGACATAGAGAAGGCTGAGGTACTCAAGGATATTTTTGCCTTGGTCTTCACCAACAAGTGCTCCAGCCACACCACCTGAGTCACAGAAGGCAAAGGCAGGGTCTGGGAGAATGAAGGTCTGTTGTAGGAGAAGATCAGGTTCAAGATCATCTAAGGAACCTGGAGGTGCAAAAGTCCATAGGACTGATGAGATGCACCCACAGGTCCTGAGGGAACTAGCAGATGAAGGGGCTAATTCACTATCCATCATATTTGAAAAGTTGTGGCAGTCCAGTGAAGTTCCCATTGACTGGCAAATGGGAAACACAACCCCCATTTTTAAAAGTGGTTAAAAGGATGACCTGTGGAACTACAGGCCAATCAGTCTCACCTCTGTGCCTGGCATGATCATGGAACAGATCCTTCTGGAAAATAAGCTGAGGCACATGGTAAATAAGCTGAGGAACATGGAAAATAAGAAGGTCATTTGTGATAGCCAATATGGCTTTACTAAGGATGAATTTGGTGGCCTTCTGTTTCAGGGTTACAGCATGGATGAATGATGCCAGAGCAGTCAATGTCATCTCCTTGGACTTGTGCTGGATGGTCAAACTGAAAGTGTTGTGGCCAATCGCTCGATGTCCAAGTGGAGAGCAGTGACAAGCAATGGTCCTCACGGCTCAGTATAGGGACCAGCACTGTTTAACATCTTTGTTGGTGACATGGATAGTGGGATTGAGTGCACCCTCAGCATGTTTGCTAGTGGCACCAAGCTGTGTGCCACACGCTGGGTGAAGAGATGTCATCCAGAGGGACCTTGACAGGCTTGAGGAGTGGGCCCACGGGAATCTCATGAAGTTCAGCAAGGCTAGGTGCAAGGTCCTGCACGTGGGTTAGGGCAATCACAAGCACAAATACAGGCTGGGCAGTGAGTGGATTGAGAGCAGCCCTGCCCCGAAGGACTTGAGGGTGATGGTGGAGAAGAAGCTGGGCATGAGGTGATGATGTGCACTTGCAGCCCAGAGAGCCAATTGTATCCTGGGCTGCATCAAAAGCGGCATGGCCAGCAGGGCAAGGGAGGCGATTCTGCACTCCTGCTCCGCTCTGCTCTGCTCTGCTCTGCTCTGCTCTGCTCTGCTCTGCTCTGCTCTGCTCTGGTGAGACCCCACTTGGAGTGATACGATCAGCTCTGAGGCCCTCAACTTAAGAAGAACTGGGAACTGCTGGAGCAAGTCCGGATGAGGGCCACAAAGATGACCAGTGGTCTGGAGCACCTCTCCTAAGAAGGAGGTTCCAGGCTTAGAGTTGGAGTTGTTCAGCCTGGAGAAGAGAAGGCTCTGGGGAGAACTTATAGCTCATTCCAGTACCCAAAGGGGGCTTTCAGGAAGCCCAGAGAGAGACTTTTTACAAGGACATGCAGTGATAGGACAGGGCATAATGACTTTAAAACGAAAAAGAGTAGGTTTAGATTAGATATATGAAGAAATTCTTTACTGTGAGAGTAGTGATGCACTGGAACAGGTTGCCCAGGGAAGCTGTGGATGCCTCATCCCTGGAAGTGTTCAAGGCCAGGTTGGAAGGGCTTTGAGCAAACTGGTCTAGTGGAAGGTGTCCCTGCCTATGGCAGGGGAATTTCTTCCACCAGGAAGGGATTCCATGGGAGTCCACCATGACAGTTATGATAGGGTGGTGTGTTTATGGGTAAGAATCAGGGAAGGAGCCAACAGGGCAGATATCATGGTGGGAGTCTGTTCGAGATCACCCAAACAGGATGTAAAGGTAGACAAAATATTCTATATGCAGCTGATAGAAGTTCACAATTGCTAGCCTTGTTCTTGTGGGGAAGTTCAACTTACCAAATGTCTGTTGGAAACAGACATTCCTCTGCAGCACACAGAGAGGAAGCAGTCTAGGACTTTCCTGGAGTGTGTGAAAGATAACTTCCTGACACAACCAATGAGGGAGTCAACTCGGGAAGGCTCCCTGCTGGTTCTGCTGTTCGTGAACAGAGAAGGACTGGTGGATGATGTTGGAGGCTGTCTTGGGCACAGCAGTCATGAAATGATAGTTTTCAGTTCTCAGAGAAGTAAGAAGGGGCTCCAGCTGAACTGCCACCTTGGACTTCTGGGGAACAGGCGTGGCCTCCTTAGGAGCCTTCTTAACAGTCAGGAGACAGTCCTGAAAGACTAAGGAGTCCAGGAAGACCAGACATTCTCTAGGAAGGCTATTTTAAAAGCACAGGAGCAGGCCATTCACATGTGCTGAAAGGTGAGCTGGTGAGGTAGATCAGCCTGGCTGAGGAGAGAGCTTTGTCTGGAGCTCTGGGAAAAAAGGAGAATTTACGACCTGTGGAAGATGGGTCAACAACTTAGGAGGTCTGCAAGGATGATGTGAGGTTAAGCATGGAGAAAAACCAAACTAGAACTTAATCTGGCTACTGTTGTAAAACAAAATAAGAAATTTGTTTCTAGAAATAAATTAGAGGAAATTGAGAGTGAAGGAGACCCTTCATCCTTTATTGGATGAGAGGGGAAACATAGTGTCAAACGATGATGCACTGGCTGAGGTACTTAATATCTTCTTTGCGTCAGTCTTTAAGGAAGGCCAGTTCTCTGAGTACCCAGCCCCACTGAGCTTGGAGACTGCACCTTGAATCCTGTGTTCAGTTTTGGGCCCCTCACTACAAGAAAGACATTGAGATGCTGGAATGTGTCCAGAGAAAGGCAATGAAGCCAGTGAAGGGTCTGGAGCAAAAGTCTTATGAGGAGCAGCTGACGGGGAAAAAAGGAAGCTGAGGAGAAACCTTATTGTTCCGGTAACAAGTAACAGGACAAAAGGAAACATCCTCAGGTTGCTCCTGTGGAGGTCTAGATTCGATATTAGGAAAAATTTCTTCACAGAGGGGGATTGTCAAACACTGGAACAGGCTGCCCAGGGAAATGGTTGAGTCACCATCCCTGGAGGTATTTAAAAGGCTGTAGATGTGCCACTTAGGGACATTGTTTAGTAGTGCATATGGCAGCACTGGGTTAATGGTAAACTCAATAATCTAAGAGGTTTTTTCCAACCTAAACAATTCTGTAATTCCGTGAATGAATGGTTAAGAATCAAGGGGTCAGAAATGTTTTTCTTTTCATGTTTGAAATGGGAAAATATTTAAAATTCTCAATCCCTATATGAATTATAAAATACTGCAATATTTGACAATCATCTAAGAAATTCAGGATGAAAATACATGACAAATTTCAGTTATGAAGAATAAACTGAGAAAAATGATGGCTCTTATATCAAGATCTGGGATAAAAGAAGGGAATAGGAACAGAGACTAGTTCCTGGCAGTACTGACAGTAGCAGCCTCTTGACTCATAATGCTTGAAAGGGAGCCTTGTGTTACGTGGTGGGCTTTGTACATGTTCACTCTTCACACATGCAGAGTCTTACCAGCTGAACTCAAGTTGTGTTGAGATGCTGATCTGGGACTTAGGAAATCACAGGCAGCTGATTGGAGATATCCATTTGAAGTGGCTAAAATCTTCTTAAAAAGGGGATGCATTGCTAAATTTGGCTGTTCCCCTGGCCAAGGACTTAAGAAATTGTCTCTTTTTGATAGTGCAGTGAATATTTTTTGTAAGAAGGGAAGTGTTTTTCTTAATGATGCCAGATATGCAGGTGATGTGGCCGGGACCCTAGAGAACAGCCTGTGCCTAAACCCAGCATTGAGAAGCCTAAATTAGAAGCTTAATCACACAGCCTGACAATTTAATCAGTGTAGAAAGACAGACGCCTCCAGAGAATGGTATAAATCTTAGTGCAAGCACATCCTAAAAATAGTTGTGAAGAATCCACACCTGAGCCTGCTGTATGTAAGAGTGGCTTTTTTGAACCGGACAAAAGAACTCTAGTGAGGAATTAAAAAAACCAAGAGATTAAAGTGACAAGAAATTACTGCATACGCTGGGAATAAGGTAACAGCATATTCAGAACACACCACCCCTCCCATTCTTATCTCTTAAGGTGCATAATATTTGGGGAATTTAAATTAAAAAGTAAATAATAACAACAGTGTGGTATAATACATTCATATAGAATAAATGTGAACTAATAAACAAATATGCAGACTAGAACAAAGGAGTAATAATTTGATTTATTTTGAATTTAAGAAGTAATGAAGTACAACGGCTGTACTAGAAATGGATGAACACCAGAGAATAACAAGAATACATACCCACCCGTGATAGGTTTGTGGGTTTATGTTTGTGTATAAATGTGCAATCAGTTTTCTTACTTCCTCACAAGATATCAAAGAGTCAATGAAGTAACTTTGAATGCCAAATATACTTAGAGGAAGACTGAATATAACTGCACATGTGGCCAGAGAACCTTGTAATCTTACAAGGTTCTTACAAGTAGGATTTCAGATACCTTATCCAAGAGAAGTGATTCTTTGCAGTCACAGGCTTTTCAATTTTAAAAGGAGATTTGGATGGATATTTTGACACGATTTTAGCACATTTTTCTTCTATTAAGTGTACAAGAATATTTTTATGTGCTAGTGGTGGTGGTCGCAGACAAGCCAAGACACTTAAGAGGGAATGACAGAAAGGTACAACGAGCCTCAGGAAATCAGTGGTTTCACGTACACAATTTTTGTGTTCTTGCAACATTTTTGTTTCATTTCCAGTCTTGGATTTATTTTGTGTTATGCCAGTTAATAAGCTGTTCTCAATCTTTTACCTCTGTGCAGCCTTGAATAGTAATGTTTTAAATTAGGATGTGGAAGGAGGGAAGGTAGAAATGGCATCTGGTAGCTCAAATCTTCTGCTAATACAGAGTACCTTTTCAACTAAGAGAAGTACACTACTTTGATGGTTTTATTCTGAGTGAGGTGTCAAGTCAGTGACTGACAATAATATAGGAAGTTTCTTAAGGCTTATGTGGGCTTCAAAGTACTCAGGGAGTTAAGAGAGAGAAAGAAAAAATTGCCATGGCATTAATTATGCATCTGATACTTGTTTATGCATTCCTATGTCCAGTTTACATGCAGCAAAGCTCAAGAATCATTAAATAGCTCTTCATCTTACTGTCACTATTCCATCCAAGAGGCAATTTTAAGGACATATACATATGTATACACTTTTATGTATACATAAAGAAATTACGTAAACTTGTCTGACGTGTTTTATAAATTCTTGAGATTTAACACCTGAAGGAACTGAATAAAGCTGGCTGGAGCTATTCTATTTATCCTGTGTGTTTGTATTTTGCTCCTGAAATTCAGCGGGGTTGCAAAAGCTCTTGAAGTCCCAAGAAAACCAAGGAAACCTTAGGGAGTCAGAAAGAAGAATATCACCTTGTTTTCCTCCAAAATTAAATATTTTACATCTTTTTCTTGTAGTACTGGTCTTCAAAAGGGAAAATGATACTAACCAGGATGTAATGAATTGCACCTGGATTTCATTTCTACATCAGGAGGGTGAGGCAGAACAGATACCATCGCTCTGGAAAAGCACATTCAGTGCTTATAAAATGCCAAATCTGAAGCCAGGTGGCATTATGGTGAAAGCACGGTGGAGGAAATCCAGCTACAATTTGGAGATGCAGTGAGCACAGCCAAGCCCCTTTAAAGCCTTGCCCACTGGTGCACAGCCTGGCACCTTGGTTTTGCTCAATGTCCCTCCTGTTAAAGGTTCAGCTGTTGTCAAAGGCATTGGCTGTTGTTGTAGGTCCTTTATAAGGAGAACCCACTCAGCAGATTCCTTGCCCAGGCACATGTGACCCCAAAGAAGACTTTCCTCCAGCACAAAAATGGCACAAGAAAAGGAAGAGCAAAGGCAGGGTCAAGTTTTCATGATCCTGAATGGTGTTTGCCTTTTCTATTGGTACGGTGTTGGGTAGAGTCATTTGTAGCCTCTCTCAGTTGTGTCCTTTCAACCAAAGTATCTTAATTTAGTCAGTATTTCCTTGTCAGGAATCTATTCCAAAGCTCTTAGGAAACCATTTTCTACCTTCCATCATCTCTGTCATCCTTTCCTTTACCATTTCTTGTTATTTTCAAGGCGAAGTGACCAAAACTATATGCAGTGTTCAGGAGGAATTTACTAGAACTTTTTTCTTTTCTTCTCAATTATTTCTATAGTAATTCCTAATATTCTATTTTTCAAATGTTACATTATCTGAGGAACATATCTCAAATGGTTGATAGATTTCTCTGATTAGCAATACTAACTTATTAGAGTTTTTCATGGTATATTTATAATTAGAGTTAAAGAAAAAAACATTCCAGTCTGTATGAATTTTTGTCAACTCCTCTACGATTCCTGGGTATCCCTCCCAGACATGATCTTCTTTACTGTTTAAACTTCTCTACTTCTTTACTAAGCCTCTAAACTCCTTTACTGTCTAAATCTTCTCCACATGGTTTAAGACATGGAGTAAAAGAGCTGATGTGCATTATCTTTGGATAGATACATTCATTCTGTAGTAAGGTTCTAAGAAAGGATCAATAGAATGCCAATACTCCTTCTGTACCCTTAGGTAATTCCATAGAAAAAGGAAAATAATTTTCTCAGTGCTTGTAAAAACAGTCTACAGCATCTTAATACACAGAACCAATGTATAATCTCTCAGACTCTCATTTGCCAATGCAGAAAAAAAAAGGGACACCGTTATTAGACAGGATTTCGCAATAAGCATCCACGTGGGCTAAGCTGGATGCTTAGATTTGAGTGCCAAATACAGATCCTGCAATTTAATAGCTCAACATATTAAAGGGTATTTTAAGTTACCTTGGTAGCTTTCTAGATGTAATTCATTGAATGCCTGGTGTCTTTTATTTAGAGAGTTTCAGTCTGGATATACATATCTCAGTGATCTATAATTTGCAAGCCACTAACATTGTCAAATGATATGCATCCTTTTTTGGGTTTTTGAGGAAGGAGTTGTTTTTCTCTTTATAGATTTTGCCTAGTGGTAACACCTTTAAAATGAGAAGTGAGCATTGCTTTGAACATGGGTTTGTGTCTTGCCTTAGATTTTATTATGACGTCCAAAATTTTTAAAGTGGAGTGAGGTCTGGGCTATGGAATCAAATGAAGAAACTTTTACAGTGACCTCATGAGCCATACTCAGAAGATTTCCTTGATGGAAGCTCCTGGGGAATACTGGACTGTCATTACTGCAGATACATCAGTGAGCAGATACTAACTGCAGTTCTCTTCCCCTCCAGGTGGGAAGAAGGGAAGGGCATCAGTCTGGCACGTCAGGGCAAGTTTTACAGGTAGGTGGCAATAGATGCAGACAGCCATCTGCCTTGATGCTTAGGAGTCAGGCACTTAACACCTTGACTTAAAAATAGAGATTGAAGCATATCTGGAAAGCTCAGTAGGTGTCTCTCTCTACATCTTTAAACCTTTTAAAATCCAGCGCTTGGTTGGTGTGTTTCACCCATATCTGTGCAGTGGGAGAGGTGACATCTCCCCACCTCAGAAGAGGGCTTTAGATTGGCCTTTTCAGTATTTAAACTGGATAGACAGTGGAGCATGATATTGTGATATGAAATCACCTCCTACGTGTGTCTGACTACAGCAGGTTTTTATCAAGGTCTGTTCCCTTTACTAAGATTTGTGAGCAATCACTGGCACTTAAACTGAAAGTATCAATTTTGTGAAGTTTTTCACGTTAAAAAAAACCATTTTCCTTTGTATTTTATGTAAATATATCCACACCTCTTCTGGCAGCTAAGCATAATTTCCCTTATGGAAATCTTTTTTGACATGGAAACATGCACTATTCTTCTTCTCACTAGATGGAGGTCCAGTGCCATTTAAACCATAGCTTTCTTGATTCTTCCTGCTAGTGGTGAGGTTGAAATAATTGCCACAGTGATCTAGACAAAGCTTTACAGTGTGCCTCTGTTCTCAATAGAGGACACAGATAAAGGAATGCATATTTATGAATATCTTAAAGCCTAGAATATGCTCTAGTCATAAAACATTTAGAAAAGAGAATGTAAAAAATGCCATAAAATCGTGAAGATTTAGATGCAGATGTTTAGATGCAATGAAGATTTTATAAAATCCAGTTGTACTGAATTAATTCCTTTTGGGAAAGCAGAACTATTTAATAGATCACATCTGCCTGTCTGCTGCTGCATTAATCGTGACACTAAATTGCTGTAACTAAACTGTTTTAATTAGGGAAAGTAAGGGCTGCCATTTATTTTGCTTTTCAAATTTTTTACCAATCATTGTGCAAGGCCAGTGTATTTAACACTCATCAGCTCTGGTACTAGAATTGAAGGAAGTAAGGCCTTTCTTGAGTAGTACTTCCCAGCTGAACAAATGACTCCTATTTAACCTCCTCCAATCTTCCTTTCAAGCTTTGCCTTTCACTTCCCAGAAAGTCTGTATCCCATTTGTTCTCTTTAAATCTCTTTAATATCATGTTAGACTTCTCTGAGAGTCATTTCTAAGAGAGAAAATATAAAATCAAAATAAAGAATCAAGCAAGCAGGGACTGGGTTAGTATTGTTATCATACCTGTTTTCAGGCTGATGTGCTTGAAGGGTGGATAGGCCAGTGCTTTATGTGATGGGAGAGAGAAATCCAATTTCTTGCTCTCCTCCAGGTGTTCTTTATGACAAATCAAATCATTCTGGCTCAAGTACACAAATGACTTTAAGGCCTAAAATATCATTTAGGTCTGGTATTTAAGAAGCCAAGTTCAAAATCTAGGTCCTAGAAATCAGATCTTTCTTAGCCTGTCAGTGACAGCAAACTCTTACAAAATTCTTCATGTCTACAGTTCTCAGTGTGGCCAATATGTGCATGGTGAATGCTGAGTGAAATATGCCCATTTCATGCCAAAACCCTAAAAAACTTGACAAATTTGGAGTCCTCCAGTATTTTTTCTAATGCTCCTGCCTATTCTGGACTTGTAAATTTTTAAAAAACTTTTTAAAAAAGTCCTGGTTGTTGTGAATTCCCCATCTATAGTGGGATTTAGATATATAAACATAAGTGCCAAGTGCCAGTGGAGAAGCCCATGGTTACCAGGTCATCAGTGTGGAGCAGACAGGTACAGCACAGTAGTTTTGGAGACATGTGCCTTCCTGGAGAGCCGTCTGGAGACAAGTGGGATACTCGAACACATCCAAATGTGCACTGTCTGCCCAAGTATGGACACTTAAATTGCTCGGCTTTGCAGAACAAAGAAATGAAGGATCTGATGAAGAATCATGTACTCTCGTTAAGCATCTGGCATCTGAAAATTTAGTGCAACTGTGCTAAATGGGTTTTAGTATCTCCCTTGGTGGAGGTAATTTTAGGAGGTATCTTATGTGTAAACTAGGAGCCTCTGTACTTCACAGAGATGAAAATAAATAACTTGAAGTTTATGAGGTGCCGAGCTACCAAAGAAATATTGGCTGAGTAAATACTGTCCTTAAAACAACCTAGGTAGGCAGCTCCACATCTGTATCCAGGACGTTCCAGCCCCACTGAGTCCTGTGGGGCTTGCAACAGACTCAGCACTCACTGCAAGTCAGGGCTCAAGTTATGAGCTGTGAAAAACTTGCTTACTCTAGGAATTAATTAACATTTCATTTTTCTGCATTTGGGATGGGAAAAATCCCAATAATAATAAAAAAGAGGTCGAATGTTTCAACTTATAATCCTTTTAGACCTGAATTCCTTAAAATAAAAAAAAAAAGGGACTGTTATATAATTTTCACATTGATCCCTTTGCCAAGTCCCTTCCCACCATTATTTTTGATGTTGGATAATTTTACCCAGCTTTGAAAAAGGGTAGAATACTCAGAGATGTTTTCCTACTGGTCTGATGGAAACAAGTATCAGGATAAAGGAGAAATTTATGACTCCTCTGAGGAAGGCACAGCTCAGTCATTGTATTCCTCTTTCATAGCAACCTCCTGACTAATAAGGCATGCACATAACAGGTTGGCCTATCCACACGAACCCTGCTCCAGATGAGTCATATTAACTGATACCTTCTTCCCAGTGCATGTGGATGAGCTGGGGTGAGAAGCAGGACAGGGATAAGAGACACAACACAGGTTGATGCTTCCAGGCCTCCTCTGTTTCTCTGTTCATGCAGCATTTTCTTCTGCTATTGCTTCAACAATTACTCTCATCTTTACTCATAAATTTTCTCTGTCACTGATTATACTGTATTTACTTATAAACAGCGAATGTTTTCAATGATTTGAAATCTAAGTCTACGCTCAAAAATGCAGATGATGCAGCAACTACTTGATTATGAAGGCAGGCTCAGAGTTTTTCTAGGTAATAGCACAGTTATCCCTACTGCTATTTGAATTTTCTTTTAGCTGACATATACCACACATATGCCTATGAAAGAGAAAAATCCCAAAATTTTTCAGAAATAGTCAAGGCATATTAGTTTTTATGACCCATTTCCAGTTGCTAAAATTTTTTCAAAATTTTCCTGAACCCATTATGTCTTTTTTCCAGATTTATCCTTTAGTCAATGAATGTGATTTATAGCATTGTTTTTATAAAATAATTTAGTTATACCTTGCTAGCTATCAACTAAAAATAATCAAAATTTATGAAAATCAAGGCCTTCATTGTTTTTGACTCAGCTTAGCAAATCACTTACTGAAATATGAGAACTATTAAACTATTATTAGGATTAATATTAAAAAAACCACTTTAAACAAAAATGGAAAAAAAAATTCTGCAGAGTGGAGCAAATGCTGGTTACTCCAAATATGAGATTACAAGATTATAATTTTAAATATACATTTTCAAAATATTTTTAGAATATGCACCTAATCTGAAATGTCTGAAAATTATTACAACTATCCCAAAACTTAGATAAAATGCATGATAAAGAAGGGAATTATTTCATCAAAGGCCATCTGAGATAAATGCACCCATATCCATGAAACATTATATATAACCTTAAAGACTTTTTTTTACACGAAAAGAAATAATTGTAGAGTACCCATGCGGAACTTACATCACCAACTTCTACTGATATCTGAAGGCAAACAGAAAAAAATAAGCACCTACCTAATATTGCTGGAAAGCAAATGGATTTTTGTTCTGGCTTTTTTTACTACAAAATTCAGCAGAGTGTTATGAAGCTAGAGGGAATTGCCAGAACAGTGAGTAGAATCCAGTGCTGAAACTCACACAGTAATAATGAAGAAAAAGGAGATGTTTTTATTCAGATAGATAGTACAATTTTTTTGGCATAATCTCTGTCACATAAAAGGGAAATCCAGAGTCTGATCCCTAGTCCCAGGCAGTTTTGGAGACCGGGTATTTGGTGGACCCTTTATCACAGTCTTTGACAGACTAAAGTCTCTTCATTGAACATTATACATTTAAGTGTATAAAAGACTAAAAGAAGAAAGAATTATTGAATTATTGTGACTTTAACATATAAAAATTGTTATACAGTCAAGTAGACCTCTATATCCTGTGCTCCTTCAAATACCTACCAGGGAAATCCTAAAGCTGGAAAACCAGGAAAATTCAGTGTTCCGGTCTCCCTCATGCCTCTTACAATGCAATGAAAGTTAGAGTCAAAAACCATGAAACACTTCATTAAAAACAAAAAAAGAAGCTATATGATTTACATTCAAAGAGTATTTTCATTGTACATTCTATTATACTGCTTCCTACTCTTCTTCAGTTCACTTTAGGCCAGGAAGGTTTAATTTTCTGTGTTGGCACAGAAAGGGAGCTAGCCTGTCAATGAATGTTCAAAGGTGAGTCTCCAGGGAAGGAAATGCAATTATGCTGAGTAACATTAGTTTACTGTATTTGTAATAAATATAGAGGTTTAAAATGCCAAAGGACTGCATTACAGTTGTGCAAAGATTGAGTATGAATGATAAAATAAATAGAAAATATAGCAGGGTTATATACTGAGCCTGTGTTTTCCCCCAGTTGCTATAGTAATGTTTAGCACCTTTGTTAGTTATTCCTGCAAGCTCTCTCATTCTATGTCCCTGGGAGATTTGTCAGTTCAGGAAGACTGAGAACAATGAGCCTGCCTAGGATCTGGAGATAGACCTCATTAGTTTTGAGGATTAGACACAATACCTAATGCTGACACAGGCAATCAGCACACAAACATGGAGAGGAATCCCAGGGTGCTTTAAATGAGGCCACCCAGCCTGGATATTGGATTGCTCTCGGCACTCCAAAGGCAGGTGGTTGTAAAGCTGGTGGGTGACTCTACTGAAGCTGCCACCCTAATAATAGCTGTTCATTTGTAAACCTAGACAAACAGCTCAAAGCCTCCTACAGCTTGAGGGGAGCTGTGATACTCAGAGGACAACAAAAAACGTAAGTACCAAGAGGTTGCACTTTGGTACCAAATCAAGTCTTTGGACCATTATTGCTCTGACAAGTGTAACTTCCAGAGGAATTAAAAAGGAGCAGCTCTTTTCAGGTGCTGGTCCTTTCATTTTGTCTTTTCACTGTCAACTAAACCATCAGTGTTTCCTTGTTCTTCTGGGAGGGATGAGCGAGAAATGGCAAGCAGCACTGCCACTATTCTCCATTTTCCTACCTGGCTTGTGGTGTATATTTTTTTCCTTAAAAACCAAATTTTTGGTTGGTTCAGTGAGCATATCAGATATTTCACAAGAGCTAAGGCATGTTTCAGTTTTTCTGTGCTGTAGAGAAGTGTCCTCCAAACTTGAATGAAACTCCTGGAGATTTTGAAAGTTGAATACCAAAAAAAGCTACAGTAGTAACAAAAAGATCTTTTAGTTCTTGCTGTTATTTTTAACTCTTTTTAGTCTCTTGACGGAGTTATACAATTTTGAACTTTCTGACATTGACCATCATTCGTAAATTTATATTTTTTAAAGTTCCTTGGCAAGTGTACAGGAAGCTAAGTGAGGGAAACGGCATTTTGAAACCTCTCTTCTCAGAAAGGGCTACAGTACACTCCTTTCCCAAAAAATTTTCACCCCCCCTTTAAAATTATTTGTGTATGTACATAAACTGCCTGGAATTCTAATAAATCTCTTGGGAGTTATTATTTATAATAATTGCACTCTAACTCCGAATTAATTAAAGCTGCACACAAGAAAAAGTGAGAACCTTTGAATTCACAAATGGCAATTTGCAAATAGATCTTTTTTGTTCTTGAGAAGCACGTGTTCAGTGAGTAGGACAGTTACAAGTTTGGTAAAATCCCAACTACTCTGGGTTTCTCCCCGAAGATCATAACCAAAGGTTTAGGAGGAAGTTGAACTGAGACCAGAGTTTTCAGGTTGGGCTTTCATTCCTTCCCAAGTGTGGATAAATGGTACCTCTGTACATAGAGAATTGTTTTTAAGAATGTATATTAGAAGTTAGGTAATGATTATCAACTTTGCCAGGAACCATCACAATCCCAAAGATTTCAGGAATGCAAAACTGACTATAAGTTGGACCTGTCCACTTGTTTCTCTCTATTTTGGATCTGATTTATGTTGTGCTGGCCTTTGTTTCATGCATATTTTCTCAAAAGGGGTAGTCAGTCAAGGGATTGGTACAAGAGCTTATGAAGTGTAATTTAAATTATTTTTATTCTTGCAGTGATTTTAGGTGGATATGCTCAATGATGTAGCTGTCTGATGATCAAAGGGATGATAATATTGGTAAAAGGAAAAAAGGCAGGAATGTGGAGTTGGTCCTTCTAGTGGGGCAACAAAGACCTTAAAGTCTACATAGAACACCATAAGAAAATACTTACATAGACTAGTACACCACAAGAAAATAATCGATAGATAAAAACTATTAGGAAGGAAACTATGTAAGAGTTCACATAGAAGAAGCTTTCTTCATTTGATAAAGACATTGCATGGAAAATCAGCTTTATAAAGAGTTGTAAAATGAAGGGCATTGTGCTCTCTATGTTACCTATGAGGAGAGAGAGTTAGATAAATGTTTTGTAAAATAAAACACTGGGGAGCAGGCTATAATCCTGAGTGCTCCAGATCACCATTTCTTAACCTGTGAGTTGCTAGAAACAGCTAGTGAGGTGCAAAACATCTGTCATCCATCACATGCAAATTGAGGTGGGAAAGCCTTCTTGGCCAACTGAAAAGAAGAAGTGTCTTGAAAGATGTTGATCAAGTCCAAGTGAATGTTACAAAGTAGTGAGGAAACTGAGATGTTTCACCTGAACAGATTTTGTATTTTACAGGTTTTGGATCCCTCTTGCAAAGTGTGTATCCATTGTTTTGATGAGGGCTCGCTCCTGCAGAAGGGGATGGTAAATAATTATCACCAAAGTGTCTTGCTGAGGTGGAATGGGCTTACGGTGTTCTGGGAAACTGGGGGAACTATCACCAATTTAGGGGATCGTGTCAGTTAGTTTGAAAACTTTAGGTTAAAAATCCTTTCCAGAAGACACTTAAGCCCGTAAGCTCATAATATGTGGGAAGAAGGATAATTATGCTTTTCCAAATATTCAATAAATTATGCTTTGTAGGTAACCAAATTATGGAGTGCTCAGTACTCCTGTCAGGATCCTCTAATGTGCTTCATCTTTATATGGACTGAGAGCACTTTCAGAATGAACAAGGACAGATATAAACGTTCAGTATCTAAAACTTAGACACATTTGCAGGATTTTCAGATAATTATAAATACAGAAATTAAAAAATATTCCCTATTTGCACATCATCCCTCTGGTCCACATGCTTTTCATGTTTTCACCTGAACAATTATCTGTGTTTAAAACCGTCAGTGTTTACAGTTTTTAACTTCTTTTTTTTTTTTTAATTTTTAATCTGATTATATTAGAAAGTTTTCCCTTTCAGCATTTGCCTTCTGGCACCGTACAAGTTGAACAGATGTATTTACACTTTCTTTAAAAGCAGTTGCTAATTACCTGCACACCTGCAGTCCATACGGTCTACTACCAGAGCCTGGTCTCATCCTGGCAATCAACAGAGTGTGATGTTGCCCAAGATAGAACACTTGCCCATGGAGAAACCTAACTTATTCTCAAAAAAAAAAAAAGGGGGAATAAATGCTAAGGCTGTAACTAAAACACACATGGAATGCTGCTCAGAAAATAATTTTTTCAATGGTTTGCTGATTTCATTACTGAATATGTCCTGCTTAACTGCTTTCCTTGTGCTGGTATAACAATGGGCAAAGTCAGATCACCTTGGTTTTTTTGTAAAAAAATCAGTCAATCAGTGTGTTGTACTGCAGAGCTGCATTACACTACTGCCAGCAGTGGTTAGACAGTGGGAACAAAAGGCCCAAATGGGAAGGGAAGAAGGCAACATAAACTACTCATAAAACTGCCCCTTTTGCTCTTTAAACCCTGCACCTCATGCTGGCTGTCTAGCTGTAGCAACCATTTTATAACAGAAGTTATTTATTATAATATTAATAATTTCTTTTTACCCACAAATGGTGTAAAATAGACCATGCTCTGTGCAGCTCTCTTAACTGTAGTTAGACCTCATAATCTTGAAGGGAAAGGAAAAGAAGAGAGCTTGGTATGCATTAACTGAAAGGCCTGCTACAGAAGAGCACTGTAGTTAGAGCTCAAAGGCCACGTCAGGTTCTGATGAAGCAACACCAGTGAGCGCTGTGTTTCAGGAAAAGGTCTCACATGGTGCAGGTAAAGCTCCTCTGCCTGCACCCAAGCTGACTGATGTGAACTATCTGACTTGAGTTTGTGGATTCCCTTCTGGCAGAGATGAAAATTAATGAAGCAAGGGTAAAGGAAAGGTGGGAAGAAAGAGGATGTAAGAGTCTGAATGTCATCCTGGCATGGGGCTGGATACAGATGTGCCTATGGGGCTCAGCCCAACTGAGAATCTTAGGGTGCTGCCTGAATCTAGTCATTTACGTAGAACGGCTCAGGTTCACTGCATGGTTTGGTGAGTGGGCTAAACAGATCCCTCTCAACAGAAATGATTGCAAAAGAGGAGGAAGGGAATTAAGGGAGGGGTATAATCTGCCTAAATTTGGTGTCCAAGTTGTGCCTTCATTTCACATGCCTAGTGGTGCAGTCCTCTTAGGGCATATGCATAAGATCCCCAAGTTATTGGTGAAATAACTTGGACATTCCAGCTGGGAACCTGCAAATAGCACTGATGGTTTCAACCTTAGATTACCAACAAGAACTTCCTATAAATAAGTGTAATTTTTAATCTATTCTAGTGTCTGTCTGTTCCCATAACAAAAATAAAGCTGAAGTAGGGGGAAGTAGAACTCCATAATCAGACACAGTTATTAGGCATCCAATCACTCGCAACACGGAACTTGAAAAGCAATGTACCTTTACAAACCATCTTCCAAAATGTGATTCCTTGTTGCACAAGCTGTTTGGCACCTGAATACTGCACAAGCTTTGGAGTCAGCTGACTCTGAGGTTTCTTAACACCCATGTGGAAGGTGGGTTGTATAAGGCTTGGAGAGAATTACAAGAAGATGCAGGAGGAAAGAGGGATGGTTAGTTTTGGAAAGTTATAGGAAGCTTAAGAACACCTGGGAGCAATTCAGCAGAGGCTAAAGGAAGATGTAGGAGGAGAGACAGAGAACTTTTGCAGATAATCAGAGCTGTCAAGGCTTTAGGTTGAAAATATTTAGGCGAAAGTATCCAGTGTAGTCTTCTGCATTTTGTATAAGTGAACCATATTGATTTTCAACTTGTCTGAAAGTTTTAGGAAGCCCATATATTCTGGAAGGGTGTGCATTTGTTCAGTAGAGCTGAACAAGGTATAGAATATCTTATTTGACTGAAATGAGATTTTATGTTCTACTTAGACCTTTCCCTAGAAAAGTGGTGACAGCAAAAGACTCATTATTTTGCCCAAACTAAGAGTTTTTAGAAATGGGTTTTAATGATATTTTCTCCACTCCAGAATTAGAATCCAGTTAAGAAACTTGGAAACACTTACTTACAGGAACAAATGTTCTCATATAAAAAAGAACTTGAAGAATTATTTTCATTTTATTTCAGGTGTATTTGAAATACATTTTTATTATAGCATTTTGTTGCATCTTTAAATAGGAACTTTATCATAGAACTCCACTTAAATTAGGAGAAATGTCATTGTAAGTTAAAAGGTACAATTCTTTGATTAAGTGTCTTGAAAATGGTTTTCATTAATTTTAGTGTGAACTGAACATCACTTGCCTCTGGGAGGCTTGCCTGAAACTTGGTTATTCTTGTCTTACACATTTTCTCCTTGAATATATAAAGCTTACTTTACGATTTTCAGACAATAGTAACAATTTTTTAATTGGTTTTCCCTACTGTAACAATTATCTGATACTTTGTTTCTATTTTTGTTGTTGTTTCCCTGCATGCCAGAAAATACTTAATTGCATGAAACTTTGAAGGGGAAAAACATATAGACCTTAGATTTTAAGATAAACATACTGTTGCATTGCAACAGGTTTTTTTCTTTACTTAATCTTTCTTCTTCTTGATGAGAATGACAGACTTCTAGGTACCAAATTGTGAGATGGTCCTATTGGCTCTACAAAAGGCCTTTTCCACTATATTAGCAATAAACTGGCAGCTTTCTGCTAGAGCATGTTCTATTGCCTGCTTTAGAAGTTTTCTGCCTTTCTTCACAGACACCTGGGCTATGGGTTTAATGAGAGAGGCTGGACTTACCTGTCCTAGTAAACATGGGATTAACCACAGGAGACTTATTCTGGTGATGATGTAGTCAACTTCCCTTTAGTGAATATTCACATCCACGAGGAATTCATTTTTCTCATCCATTTTTCCAGTATATTGTGTTTTCTTGGCTAAGTTTAGGTATTTAGTGTTAGTTCCACCATCCACCAGGCCTCAGATGTTTATTTCTCTCCAGTTTTACATGGAATATAGTGATGGCTCCAAGCTGTGGTTTAAGCAGTATGATCCAATCAGACAATGGGATTTTTCTTTCACTTTAGTAAATACATGTGTTTGTTTCCTTGATGCCACATAAATTGCATCCAAGCAAAACTTAATTAGATGCTTTGCCAGGAAAACCTATGAGAAGAGAGGAGTAGAGAACAGCTGTTTTTGTCATTGGTTGCAGTCCTCAGACCTACAAAGGTTAGAGAAGTGTGACTGGCTTATTTCCACCCAGAAAGTAAATAGGTGAACAAGCACGGGTCTTTCACTCAGGTTATCTTATCTAGTAAAACAGGAGGGAAGACAAGCCTGTTTGATGGTAAGTCAAATTGAAACTCCTGTGTTGGGTCTAAATCCCTTGCAATGTTATTATACTAACAGATTTCTGAGCACAGAATTCCTCTTATGGCTAGAACATTTATTTTTAAAATAAAATGTCTTAACACAAACATATTTGCTAAATATATTTTTATTTTGTTTGGGGTTTTTTTGGTTGTTGTTTTTCATACAGTCCTAAGATTTAATGTATTGTGGGCTGCTCAATTCCTGATACTTCTACTTTACATATTTTTACTACATTTAGATCTTGATAACTGTTTACCTTTCAAACCTCCCTTTCCTCTTCTTCCCCAAAACTTACAGTGGCTACTTTGACGGGTTTTTTCCATGGGTACACATTGGTACTGCCACCCGCTGCATGGAAAACTGCCGTTTGGTTCTTGGTATGTTGCACTGATCAGGTTTGTGAGTTTGTATGGGCCAGAGGGTCACCAGCTGAGAGCCAGCTGTGCTTCGTCACAAAGGCAATTTTTCACCTGTGAAATACGCCAACCTTCTGTCCCATCCCAACTTACCAGTACCTTGCACATAAAGTATTCCTTAGCACCTAAAGGAACACATTGTATGCTGTGCTTGCTTCAGCCAGTTCCTCCACCACAGCCAGATGGAAATGGCTAAACTGAGGGGAAGTCGTGTGAGGAGAGGTTGAGGTCACTTGATCTGTTTAGCCCGGAGAAGAGGAGACTGAGCGGAGACCTCATTGCAGTTACAACTTCCTCATGAGGGGAAGAGGAGGGGCAGGCACTGATCTCTTCTCTGTGGTGACCAGTGACAGGACCTTAGGGAATAACCTGAAGTTGTATCAGAGGAGCTTTTAATTGGATATCAGGAAAAGGTTCTTCAGCCTGAGGGTGGCTGGGCACTGGACCAGGCTCCCCAGGCAAGCAGCCACAGCACTAAGCCTGACAGAGTTCAAGAAGTCTTTGCTCAATACCTCCCGGCTCCTCATGCGAATCTTGCGGCTGTCCTATGCATGCTCAAGAGCTGGACTTTGATAATCCTTGTGGGTCCCTTCCAACTAGGGATATTCTGTGATTGTATGATTCTGTGAACTGTTTTCTCCTTTTAAATTTTTTTTAATACCCCAGAATTAGCATTAGTAAGTAAGTTCTATTCAGCAGTGAGAAAACAAGTGGTTAAAACGACATAATTTTTGGTGCAGTAGTGTACGTGCAGTGTTGACATTCTGGGCTGGTGCAGAAGATCATCCTCTGAGGCTGGCATAGCTGCAAAGCAAATGTCTCATATTGACAGACTGGCTATGACTGAGATTACCCCGAGGATGGCATACGAGAACACCCAATGTAAATATGTTACAGTGGTCCAAAATTATTTACTTTGTAGCTTGCCCCCTTTGTCAGTCAATCCTATTGTACTTCCATCCCATTTTGGTTGTCACGAGCAGCCTCTTGACTGAAGTTTAAGCCTTTGGTAATGAATTGACTTCTCCCATGTGTTTGTGCAACTGAGTCACTCTACAGTGAGGTTTTATGTGATTCTGAAATGTGACAAATATGTTAATGTATGCAGAACAATGTTTCTAGTTCTGGCAGACATTTGCTGTGCTCCTAACATCAACAAAGATGAATTTTTTTCATGCTGTAAAGCACTCTGATATGACTATAATGCTACAGCTCACTGAACTTGCTTTAAACAGACTCTCAGCCTACCAGTCAGGTTATCAAAACCCAAAGAACTGCTCTCTTTGCCTTGCTGTAGCAGTAATTTAAGAAGGCAAAATACCATTAAGTTCAATGAGGCATGATTGATTAACACTCAAACACACAGAAGTGAGAAGTCCATAAAGATGTGATCTTGCACTTAGTCCCTATGTCTCACAGGTATTTAGGTGGTTTGGAGAAAAATATTTGTGAGGCAGAAACTGGACATCTTTCAGCTTTTCTAAAAAAATCTCTAATTGACATCCTATTTAGCAGCCAAATACTGTATTCACATATAGGGGCAGTATAACAGTTGCTGAGATTTTCTATTTATGGCCATATATGTTTATCATGCCAAGCATAATTTATATCCTTTCATTCTGCATATTTAAGGGAAAATCAAGTTGTTAAGGGAAAATCCAAAACTGAGAGCCTATGGAAAAAAAACTCAGCTTGTGTTTCTATGTTGGTAGAATAGCTCTTGAGGAGACAGAATGTTCCCAGAAGATGCTAAAACAAACATGCAAACAGAACTCTAAAATAGGACTAAGGCGAGAGTTCAAGTGCTTTATTTTCTTTCTGAGACAGGCAGCTTAACTGTTTGCTCCAAAGATACAGATCAAATAAATCCAGAAAGTTACACTGCCTTGCTGAATCACTGTCTGAAAGCTTATTTTAAAGATGTTGGAACACGAGCTTGAGGTCCCATTCAGGATAAGGTTTTCACTGTATGGATGAATGGCAAGGGTAACCCTTATACATCAGTAGAAGTCAACTAGGAAAGTTTAAACATGGAGGACAGGAATGTCCATATTAATGGGTGCCAAATGGCATAACTTCAGCTTTAGCAATGGTGTTAAGGAAATTTTTATTATGAAAGGGTGCAAGTATGGTTTTAGATGATGTTGGCTGAGTTAGCTTTGCAGCAGTGGCTCTTGAAAACACAGGAACTCTATATTGTGCATATGTGTATTTATCTATGCATTCAAGTATTTCATAGATGAGAGACTGTAGATTATGTTTGGCACAGCAGCAGTTTTCATGGTCTTGTTTAGAGGTCACAGATATACCACCAATTTTAACCCTGTGAGTTTAAATATATGTCTGTACTGAATGGCACCTGACAAGCTTCACACACCTATAGGAGCAATCTATTTAAAAAAATATGGGAAGGTAATGCATCAGCCTGTGAGGTCTAATATCATCTGCCAAAGGGGATCATCAGAAGGCTGCCAGCATATTCACACTTGCTGTATATGACCAAATGCATGTGTACAGTGACTAATCTGGGTCAGAGTCAGGCTGTCGGGCAGTAAACTGAGTGCAGTTGGGCTGACCACACAGAAGCCATTCCTCAAAACCTGGGCATTGTCCACAGCTTGTTGAGGGCCATGTATTCCTCCTGCCTCTCTCAGTGGATTATCATGAAAGAATCAGCTCCACCTGACCTAATTAAAAGTCAATAGTGGGAGGCTACTGCCTCTGAGATGTATCTGGAATGAGCTACTGGAGGAAAAGATTAATCCTGTCCTGTAAGCAGAATGCTCTGTGACATTAATTGATTTGACAAAGCTTTCCTATAACAATTTGAGTTTGGGACACAGCAGAGTACAGAAAGGGAAGGTTCTGGAGAGCATTGGCTGAAACTACATTTTCTTCCATATGTTCTCCCTAAGACTAAAACTATGTCCCTAAGACATAGTTCCACCATGTGACATACTAATTTTTTTCTTTTTGTAAAGGGAAGGAATTGAAGGAATTTTTCCTTGCTATTTTGAGTGTTGTCCTTTCTAATCTGTTTCAGAAATAAGAATGGAATAGAGACCTATTTGTTTCAGATTAGCATGGTCTCTCTTGTACTGGGAGCCCAAAACTGAGCACAGGACTCTGGATAGAGTATCAGCAGTGCTGAAGCGGGGGCAAACATCCCATCCCTTGGCCCTGCTAGCAGTAACATTCCTAATGCAGGCCAAGGTGTGCTTGGCCTCCTATTCTGCAAGAGTTTATTGATGGCCCATGTTCAGTTTGGTATCCACCAGGCCCCCAGATCTTTTTCTACAAACCACAGTCTGGACTCCAGCCGGTTGCTCTGGTCTATTCTGCATTCCCATTGTTGGATTTCATAAGGTTCCTGTTGGCCCACTTCCCCAGCTCATATGGGTTCTCTGAGTGGCAATCCAGCCCTCTGACATGTGAATTTCTCCCTACAACTGGATGTGGTCCACAGCTTCCTGGAGTACAGTCTCACCTATTACGTGGGTCATTAACAAAGACAAGCAATACCAGTTCTGGTAAGTATCTCAAAATGTGTCTACATGGTTAAAATAACTGTATTTTTATGTGTTGCTTTATTCCCATTGTGCTTCTAAAGGTTTTGGTTTTGTTTATGTTGCTTGCTGAGGTTTTTATGAAAGTGAGACTTCTGTTTCACCACAGAATAAAGAACTGAAGTTATGTGCCCATTTTCCTCTGCTTCCCAACTGCCCATGACTATAAATACATCAATCATTTTATTTAGCTGCTATTTTGTACCTCTAAAATGTAGTTAATGTTTCTAAAGCACTGTGAAGTGCTATACTGAAAAACTGCCAAATTTCATTAAATAAAGATTTGTGCTTCTGGAATTTAAAAATAAAAGCCTAATGTTTCAGATATGAAAAAAAGAAAAATCACAGTTAAATAATTTTATGAGCATAACTCCAATTCCAAATGCATTAATATCAGAAAAGCCTCCATCTTCTCTCTTATTATGGTTCTAATAAAGTATTTTCTCTCCTATCCCGGATATTAAACTGATTCATTAGTGTTTACTCCTGATGATCTTCTAAAACAAGCCCAGACCACCTAGCCAGTACTGACAGGCCTAAGGTAGAAATTCCCTTGACCTTGAGTAGTCCTCATGACATAGCCAAAATTCTGCAGCTTTTGAAGATAGCCTCATGCTGTATTATTTCCTTCCTGAGCAGAATACACAACTAGATCGTTGGTGTGCTGACAGACTGTCAGTGAGAGTTCATCCTTGAAGAGATGTTCTCCTAGGCAGTATTTAGCAGGGCCTTATCTCCAGGCAAAGCCAGAGCTCCTGACTCAGGATAGATTTATCCTTGATTTTCTCATTAAAAATTATGAATATTACCCACCAGGTATTATTGATATCTATAATGAACTGCTGGCTTGATTGACAATTGGTAGGGAAGTGGAAAATACTGTAGTTTTTCTCCTTCACACAATGTCATGCGGTAAAACTGTAAGGCAGGTAACTGGTGTTGCAGTGACATTTCAGATGGTCTTGAGGTGAGGGACTTTCTCTGACAGGATTTTGCCAAGGAACGTGTAGCAACACTAAGCAACTCTGTTTCAAGAGACATGACTTTCAACCAAACGTAGAAATGGCAAAAGTATGTCACATTGAACTTCCTGTTTCCAAGGAAGTGGCGTGTGTTTTGGGATGAACTTAATGATGAATGTAGTGAGTTTCTTGCAGTTGGCTGGGTTTAAATGATGGGCTCTATGAAGAGCTCTTTGTGAGAGGTACCACAGCTGACCTGACTGACACATGAATGACAGATTCCTGTGGTGGGAGACAAAAGTTCTACACTGCAGATGATGTTTAACCAGTTCTGATAGACCATTCTTTCAACAGCTTTCTTTAGAAAGTTTTGCATTTGTAAAGGATAATGTTGAATGAGCTGCATTTCTGTTTCGTCATGCTGAAAGTTGAGTTTCCGGTCATTCCTGAGGGCTGAGCATAAAAGGCACTTGCTCTGATTTTTCATTAAACCTGTCAGAACTGTCACTTCTCTTTCATGACCTGACAACACAGGCTTTTGAGTTCACTGGAGAATGCACTCTGGAAGGCTTGTTCAGCACCAGTTTGATGTGCAGGACAGTGGGGGGCTCGGTATGAGCTTCATCTGACCAGGTGTGCTTGTCTCTGAGCCATCTCGTGTGGCTGGCACATGCTGTGTGACAGACTACATCTGTCACTGCAGCGGTAAATAATTTATCATAGACTCATCTGAACACAGTAGAGGATGGATTGCAAAGGTGGATTAAAAGTAGCCTTGTTTAGCTGTACTACTAATTTCCACACTACTCTGTGTGCTGTATAAGAGCAGAGAAGCTGTGTGAGCTGCTTGCATCCTGATGAGCCACACTCATGTGCAGTGAGGGAAGCAGGCATATTGCTGTCTCACTGAGATCTTCCAATTAAGAGACAAGTTATTCTAAATTGTATCAGGGCAAAACCAACTTTTTCCATGTCACAGAGGATTGAGTTTGTGAGTGTGGCCATAAGGTAAGGTAGCCAAACTATCTTTAAATTTCTGTCTTATTTGTGCTGAACAGGACTAAAACAAATTGAAGGACTTGCTTTTCATAGATCTACTTGAACAAAGGAAACTCCCTTCTTTGTTTATGAAGGCGATGGGACAAGTGAGAAATAAATATGCACACACATTTACCTATTTCTCCAGTTAACAAGATAAGGAAATCTGTGTGGTAACACAAAATGTTTTCATCAAGTCAGAATAATCTTAGCTAGTGTGGATTATAATGATAGGCTTCTACACAGACTCTACTATATGTGGCCTAAGTGATGCAAATACTAAGTATGCTGAAAATACATAAATTATTTATATGTAGAAATGCATTTAAAATTGTCACAGCACTTTATTACATTAACTTTTCACCCAGGTGGGGACTGCTGTGACAACACAATAGACTTTGGTTTTGAAATAGGTGTTTTCTTTTTTTTTTTTTGCTAAAGATTACTGATTCATGTGACAAGTCTTGAGATGTGACATCACCTTTCGATGACTAAACTGCTACACCATTATAAAATAAGAAAGTTCTGTTGTCAATACTGATTGATGCATTACTATTATTTTCCTGTATTTCATTTGCTTCCTTTCACTTTTGTGTTACTATGCTTGTCACTCTTAGAACATGTTCTGCATATTTAATATTTGATATTCAGAGGAACTGCACATATGCTTTTGGTTCAGTACTTAAAAGCATTATTCTCATAAATAAACCTGTAGCTAGCTTCAACAGATCTGTTTATTTTCTGTCTCATTCTGACAGCTATTACTGCATTTATTTTTCATTAATACACCCTTCTTTTTTTCCTTACACCTTACCCTTTCATTTGGGAGGTTTTCATCCAGCTGTTATTAGTTCTACCTCCTTTACTATCCAACAGGGATTTTAGTAAAGACAGTCTCTTTTATCCAATCATTCAACAGAGTAAAAATAATCCTTTTTAACCCTGCAATTCCTCCTGGAACAGGACAATTGAGAGTTATTCTTGACAGTTTCCATTCCATATAATTTAAAAATTCCTATCTGGCCACATAGAAGAAGCAGAAAGTACATATGTTTGAAAGGTTTCCCAGTTGCCTGATAAAATGTATGACTCTCCACCTCCAGAGTACATATGGGAACTTGGTCTAAAAGGAGCTCTCAGGTCGTTTGATCACAGGCAGATCATGACAAACCTCCACTCCAGTCAAGGGGCCCACCACCCCTCGTCTTGTCATTGTCCCAGCCTCTGGGATTCCAGCAGCATCTCTGCAAGTCCACCTTACTGCTGCTCAGGAGAGAGAAAGTTCCCATCAGGGAAAGTATTTGAAATCGTAATGTTATTGATAGTATCTATGAATGAGCTAAATTTCTTGCTTTCCTGGTTTACTGTGAGAAAATAAAGTTAATTGCTCAGAACATTACAGCAAATACTGCTGGATAACCACGGCTGTGTACCACCATGCTGGAACTGCTTCTGTGTTGTTTTTGAAGAGGCTCTCAGCTAAATCCATACCGTGATGTCCATAATGCAACTGGGTTTTTGGCAGGAGACATCTCCATGAAAGAAATGTTGCCTTTATGTTGTCAATTAGGCTCCTGAGCCAAAATCAAGTGAAGCACCTGAACTCTTCAAAGAAAAGGTTAAGGGTTCTTTAGTATAGGGCAAACATTACATTTTTTCCTGTGTTTTGTTTTGTGAAAGGTAAGATGGTTTTGAAGGAAACCTGAGAATGAAAAGGAAAAAGATGAAGAAGAAAGCAGGAACTGGCCTGAAAAAGTCTGGCACAGAGCTCAGCACAAAGCATTTAATTTTGACAGTGTTTCATGGGCAAGTGAAAAGACACCCTAAATCAAAGATCTTGGTAACAAATAGCAGATCTTGCCCCCCTAGTCAATCGGGGATGGGGGGTTTATTTTCCAGTGAATTAAGATTACAACAAGAATTTTGTAGCAATTAAAAAAGAATCAAGCTAACAGAGAAGAAGATGACAATTGTGAGAAACTCTTCATATTAGTAGCCTTTTACGGTCATCTGCCTTCATAGCCATAAATTTCTACTCAGATTACTCTCCTTCCAATGAAAATGTTTGACTAAGAGCTTGATTTGCTTTTTTTATAAGTAAAGAGCTTGTTCTCAAGAAATAAGTAGTCCATTTTTTTTTCCTTTGGGAAACAAGAAAAACAAAAATCGTAATATCATGGATAAACCATTTGCATTATTTTACACTGTATTTTTTTAAATCTAGGCAAGATATGCTTTGACGGAAGAGATTTTATTTATTTATTTATTTATTTGATAATTAGTCTAGCAAAAGCTAATCCAAAATTTAAAGTGAAGACAGAGATTAAATGAGGATTTTAATCCAGGAACCATGTGTATATATCTACCTGAAGTATCTTTGCTATAAAAGTGCTCTAAGCTGAGCACTGGGGTTCAAATGTGAGCAATTATCTAAGTGCTGTGGGGATTTTTGTTACCTCCATCTGGGCCAATCCTCTATTTAATAAGTCACCCAGGGAATTCCTGAGGTTGGGTCATTGTGCCAGACTGAGATCCTTTTGCAGTGGTCTGTTCTCCTGGTCACAGGTGGAAACTGCGAGAATGCGCTTGAGGACAGTTAGGACATGGGATGCGAGGTGTGAGATAAGTGACTTGAGAGAGCGCTGAGACACTGGAGTGAAACATCTCAACCTCCAAAAACTTGCTCAATTGTTTCTTGATTTTGCTAGGTAATCTTCTGCTTGGCAGATCCTGAAACATCTGAGGCCATGCTCCTTTGCTTGCTTTATACGTGGTCTTACCTGACTATTTTGGTGGTCACACTTATATCTGTGCCCAGGCTCAGAAAGGAGCTGAGTGGTTTTTTTGTTGTTTTAATGTGATTTGTTCTCAAAGCCTCACGCAGACTATACAAGAAGTATAGTTTGGCTCCTGTTTTTCAGGGATGTTGTGGCAGTGCAGCTTCTTGTATTCTATAACTCACAATTCAGTTGGTGCTGGGTAAAATCTGCAGTGAATCAGGTGAGTGCCTACAGTCTTGAATAGCTCACTGGAGAGAACAGTAAAAAATGTACAGCAGAGGCACAAGTTAATAAAACCAGATATTGAATTATATTCAGGACAGAGATAAGGTTTATTAGCTTGGCTATAATGCTGCAAAATGATTGTTCTGACGTGCAATTCATTTTCACTGAGAAATCCAGGTTCTTATGGGCATTGTGCAAGCCTGCGTGACTGTGCTTCTGTCTGGCTCATCTTCAAGATCCCCAGTAAGGATTTGGGTATAAAATGCGGGATGAAAGTCTACAGAAATGTTTAAGTGGATGCTATTGGACAAATGTTCTTGCAAACAAAGAAGCTTAATGATCCAGGCCAAAACTGGTATCTCTAGATCCCCCACTGCAGCTGTGTATTGCCATTTGGATAACGTACCTGTGTTACACCCCTGAGCGCAGCCATGTCTGTCCTCCAAAGCACTTATCTCTTGTATTGAACTACTTGTACCTCGTACTTTTTCTCTTCTATTGAACTACTTGTACTTGGTACTTCTGAATAAGATGATGGTACTTTTGAATATGATGAACTGAAACTTTGTGGTTATAGTAGTCTATAACCATGCTAGGTGTTTAAATTCCCAGGTTTCCCGTGACTCAGTCCATTCAAGTTTTGGCAATCCAAGGGTGAACAAGCATGCCTGCACATACATATGTTTTCTTTGAGATATTATTAACAAGAATGTAGAGGATTTATTGCAGCATTTCTGCTTGATTGGTAAACAAGTTTGTTCTAGCTATGTTTGAATCCAAACCAACTTTTTTTGTTTACAGAAATTATCTTTCAGCTTCCACTTAGGCAGTCATTTAACATTACTTTTCTTCACTATTGTTCTCTGTCATTGTATAAAAGTAACTGCGTTTTCACTTGTCTTCCTAAAATACTATACAGGGCTCTGCATTCATTCTATTGAATCAAGTCAGATTCAAAAAACCTTTGATCAGGTGCTGAAATTGCCAGTCAGTTCAGTGGCATGTGAATATTTACACACACACACTCTCTCCCTTTCTTGTGACAGATGTGGCCCATGAAACGTTTGAAACCACAGGTTCAGAATGCCTTGCAAAACCCTACCACTCCCTTCCTAATGTTCCTCTGGTTGCACTGAGCCACTGTCAGCATGAAGAAAACCTGGCACCTGTCCACTGGTAGAGTACCAGAACCAGCTGAACTTGCATGTGCTGAGATACTGCAGAAAAACTGTGGTGTGACATCCACTTCACTGACTTAGCCAGGCTATATCCTAGCTCTTCCCCAGTCTAAGCTCACAGATTTTCTTTCTGGAGATCTAGGGCACACAGAGAGAGAATGAAGAAAGCCTGGGTTTCACCACAGACATAAACCATGAGTCTGGAGCACATGCCTTTGCCTGTGAAATGCAGAAGTGGTCCTGGGTTCCAACATTACTGCTGCTCTGCGCTGGCTGCTGCAACATCTACTGAAAACTTGTCTGGATTTTAAAATAGTCCAGGAAAAGGTTGATACCTTGCTCTCATAAAATGAACTTGCCTCAGAGTGAAAAATGTAACATTTAGAAATATGGCTAGAGAAGGGTCACTAGATAACAATACTTCAGGGCTTGTCTTTGTATTGTAAGCATGTTTACCTCCGGGATTTCTCTGACAATTAGGCGATGGTTAAGGAACTTTAGCCTGAGGTATTGAGGGAGGTATTAGAGCACCTACCTCACTCTTAGTTAGCCCCAAAGGACAGCCTCCCTCCCAGTCCCCTGGGATAGCTATGAGTACAGTGTAGATGTGACCAGAGCATTAGAGACATCACTGCACCTGACGGCAATTTATCTTGATTGTAACAAAAGCAACATGATTATCTCAGAGCTGGGCAGCTACATGCACGGAGAGACCTAGATATATTTTAAAATAAAACAATAAAATGTTAAAGAAAAACACGTGACATTAAAAAAATGCTTAAAATAAATCTCTCAAAATTCCATCCTCTGACATTTATTAAAGAAAATTGAATTGCACTGGAGTCTGTATCCTGGTCATCCTGCAGTAAATCCAATGTTAGCAACAAAGACTGAAGCTGATCATCTGGTTCATTTTTCCCAGTGCTTTTCTATACCAGGCAATCATGTTCTATATGACATTTAACACACAGATCAGGCATCATAGCTGTTACCTTCTTGGTCCTGGAAAGAGGCTCTCCCGGAACATCACTGCTCAGCAGCAGCCTTCTAACCTCCGGTTTCCAGTCCCGAGGAGTTTACCTGTCTTTGTTCTTGAACCAAATGTAGTCTCTTTGCTTATAGCAGCCATCTAATCCCCTCTGTGATCTACAGTCCTCCACAGAGACATGTTGTTCCTTCTTGCAGCTCTTCTCTGCACCTATTCAAGTTGTTTTCATCTACATAGGAATAAGGGACCCAAATGTGCAGAGTTCTCTTGGATTTGCATGACCAGGTTTTGGTATGAGGGGCTACTGGAGGGGCTTCTGTGAGAAGCTGCCAGACACTTCCTCTGTGTCTGAGACAGCCCATGCCAGCCAGCTGCAGGACAGACCCACTGCTGGCCACAGCTGAGCCCTTCAGCAGTGGTGGTGGCTCCTCTGGGATAACAGATTTTAAAAGGATGGGTAGGAGAGGAAGGAGAACTGCTGTGGAAACAGCTGCCAAAGAGAAGAGGAGTGAGAACACGTGAGAGAAACAGCCCTGCAGACACCAAGGTCAGTGAAGATGCAGAGGGTGGAGGTGCTACAGGTGCCAGAAGCGATTCTTCTGCAGCACATGCAGGTCCATGGTGAAGATGATATCTGCCTTCTCCCCCTGGAAAAACCCCTGTCAGAAACATGGTGCCAGAAAGAGACTGTGACCCTGTGGGAAGCCCATGCTGGAGCAGGCTCCTGGCACAACCTGTGCACCCATGGAGGGAGGAGCCCACACTGGAGCAGGTTTGCTGCCAGGACCCACTGGAACAGCCTGTTCCGGAAGGACTGCACTCTGTGAAGAACTATAGCCTGTGGGAAGGACTGAAATTGGAGAAGTTCAGGAAGGACTGTTTCCTGTGGGAGGGACCCACACTGAAGCAGGGGGAGAGTGTGAGAAGTCCTGCCCCTGGAGCAGCAGAGACAACCTGTGCTGAACCAACCACAGCCCCCACTTCCTGTCCCCCTGCACCACTCAGGGGGAAACAGCTAGACAATTCAGAGTTAAGTTAAGCCTGAGAAGAAAGGAGGGGTGGGGGGAAGGTGTTTTAAAATTTTTGGTTTATTTCTCATTATTAACTCTGATTTGATTGGTAATAAATTATTTTTTCCCCAAGTCAAAACTGTTTTTCCCTGTCACAGTAATTGCTGAGTGATGCCTCTCTCTCCTTATCTAGACCCACGAGCGTTTTGTAATATTTCTTCTTCCCTGTGCAGCTGTGGAGGGGAGTGATAGAGCTGCTTTGGTGGGCACCTTGTGTCCAGCCAGGGTCAGCCCACAACAAAAGTATCACTGTACTTATGTTCAGGCTTTGGTAGTTGGGGACAGAGACTAGGAAATAGCAATTTGCCATGTAATACAACTCTTACTCAGACTATTTATATCAATCACATTTATTTCTTTCTATTACCCTGAAATGAAAATGCCCAATTTCAGATTTGACTGTAGTGTATTTACTGCAGAAGAAATAAATAATTCAGTTGGTATTTCTAAAAATATAATTAGTTGATGAGTCAGAGGAGAATTTCATTTTCCTAAATGTTAAGGCTGGAAGACTGGGATTATCATGATCTGTGTGTCTGACCTGTGACTGTCATGTTTTACGAGTCTGCCTGGTAATCCCTGTGTCAGTTTGTAATTAAGCTGGAAGACTCTTCAGATGAGACTGAGAAAAGGGCCCAAACCACGTTCTTGCAGTGTTCTGAATGTTATTTCACACAAACAAACAAAAGGTACACCCCACAGACAAGCCTGAATATGGTGATTCATCATTTTAATTAAAATTTTTTAAACCATTAACATTTACTAATGTACTAATTTCTGATAACTCAGTGCAAATTTTTAGTACATCACACATAACCGTGAACCACTTTGTCTGTGTGTTTGCATGTATATACATATATATCTTATATGTATATAAGGTAATGAAATATATCTCTGTTTATGGGAATCTAAGCCTTACCAAGAACCCGCATCAGCCATGGGAGGTGTGTAAATAGAAAAAGAAGCAGCTGGGATAAAATGAAAAAGCATAAACTAATCAAACTCTAGACTGCAATAAAAGCTGCCATGAAAGAAGAAAATGAAAACCAAAAATTAACACCACATAGAGCAAAAGATCAATATTGTATTGGCTGGACAAGAGACTGCTATGTACTTGTTGATCAGTCATTATCCATATTGATTTTATGCCACTTCAGTTTAGCCCTGGCTTAGCTATGCACACATATTAATTTTAATTTTTTTTTTCTCTTTTCTAC
Organism: Atrichornis clamosus; assembly: GCA_013400975.1. Classification (NCBI taxonomy): domain Eukaryota; kingdom Metazoa; phylum Chordata; class Aves; order Passeriformes; family Menuridae; genus Atrichornis; species Atrichornis clamosus. The sequence goes on from WBMZ01007251.1 coordinate 79,423, forward strand.
GTAAAGCAGTGGCTGTCTTCAATGTAATAAAGGCTACTCGAGTCAGCCAAATAACTCTATGCACTCCAGGTCAGAATCTAAAGAAGAATGACTTAAAGATGTGTAAGATGAGGACTCAAACTGTGCTGAACAGTGCAGAACCTGCCATTCTTAACATCACTGCTCCGTTGATGTTGGCCCAGTGCCTGAACCAGGCCACTGTAACACACAGTGTGGAAGAAGGAAGAAGGTAGATGTCTGTAACTCAGCTCCAGATGACCTTCGATGGTAGAAACTCAAGTGCTGAAGCTTAGCAAGCAGATACAACCTTCTAAAAGCCACCTAGCTAGAAACTAAGACCTTGTACTGCAAGCAAGGGCTGCCTAGCTTGCCATGACAACATTACTAATTCTTGACATACAAATACACGTGGGTAATGGTGAAACGACCCAGGTATTGGTTCTGGAGAGCTTGTAGCCTGCTGTCCACAAGCAGGCGCTTACAAGCAAAGGGGTGGGCTGTGAATCAGAGACCTAGCAGGGCAGCTTCGGCAGCATTGTTTTTTCCTGAAGTATGGTAGAATATAATATTTACAAGGTGTTCTCATCAATGTTACGATCCAATAGAAAAACGCACGTGCTTTCCATGACAAGGTCTGCATCTTTGAAACAATGCTAATACCTCATCATTATTCATGTGCGTATTCAAACAGACTTGTCACAATTCTCATTGGTTCATGGGAGAGGAAAGGGAAATTTTTAATGTTCTAACAGCAGAGTGCAGTGTGTTACAAGGAAAACATAGATTAGATTTAAAATATATACAGATCTTTTCTGCATAATTTTATTAACCAGTATGGGGCCGTTGTTTAATTTTTGTTTGTAAGCAATTGAGAACTATGATGAATTAAACTGCTGATGGAGAGTTACTTGAATGACTAAATAACTGGTAAACTTTTTATATGGTTTTCTTACAGCAAAATATTGTTACAGAGTGAGAATAATGCAGTTGTACAGCTTTCCACAGAACTATGAAGCAGAGGCACATTCATGGCAAAGGATGTCATCCTGCCGAGTGAGGAATTCCTGCCCCACCAGTGAGACAGAGCATTTTGCACAGTTGAAGCATTCCCCATGCCACTGACGCTCTTCAAATGAGATATATTTGGCACCTCCGAGAGCTGAAAGAGATTATGATAGGGAAGATCAGAATCCAATATTTCTGCACATGGTTCAGAAATGCAACAGATTACTTTCTAATGTGTGATCATGTTATCATTCCTACAGCAAACAAATGAACAAAAATCCATAGTCTGAAATATTCTTTGTCGGCTGAATTGTAAAATAACTTCAAAATTAAATGCGGTGAGAAATATATCAAGTAAAGCCACAAATCACTCTCTTGCTTGCATATCCCATTATGAGATCTGAACACAAGGGGTTAATCAGAAGGTCCATTCAGGTTTACTGACCTTCCCAACAAACTGTCATGAAATTTATTTGCAAGATGTTGTTACGTATAGTTTCTATACAACAGTGAGTGAAATTTAATAATTTCCACCTAAGTTTCATCAAGATGGAGTCTTTTGGAAATTACCAGATTGTGGGATTCCTAGCGCGAGTATCTGAAATAAAAATCTCAAGGTTTGGGGAGATTTGAATATTTTTGGTGGGGTTTTTTTTTTCTGTTGTTTTGTAATTTGGTTTTTTTTTAAATCATGCACATTTGATTGGGTATTCATAATTTTCTTTGTCCACTGACATATGCAGCAGGCACCTGTAAGAACCAGGCAGTACTTTTCAACAGTTGACTCCACACCTGATATAATTACACTGCAGAACACCAGAGAATGCTCTCAGAAAACTTCAGCTATCATAAACCAGTGACATATAAGTCTAATTATGAATCATATAAATATACAAGGATGCATGCAATAGAGCTCTGTTGCTTGCTTTGGCAAGCTTTCTAATTTGACAGGTGTGCCTTACCAGCAGGCAGTTAATCTGTGTTCAGTTTGATCACATTTGCATTTAAAAACAAAACTGAAGAAATCACAGAGGGACTTGTGTCTACTGTCCCTTTTCTATATTCTTAAGGAGGAATTTTAGTACAGAAAGCAGTAAATCAAGCAATGGAGGAACTCCTTTCAGCACATAAAACAACTCCTCAGTGGTTAGGGAACACATGTGGTCAGTATGTCCCAGCAAGATACAGAACACGTGATACGGAGAGAGCCTTTCTGGTACTTAACTCCTTCAGTCTTCCATGATGATGGGAGTATTTTTAATGTTTTTTTTCTAAAGTAAAGGTCTGCTTTGAGAGGATCATTTATCAGTGTGGTCCCTTCCAGAAGACAAGACTCACCTGTAATAGGTTTCTTGCAAGCAGCACACTTCTTAGCATAAAATTTGCCGAAACAATCTACACAGTATGGATACTCATCTTTGGAAATGAATCTTTGTCCAGACAGCTGGGTTTTACACCCACCACACACAAAGCATTCTTTATGCCAAGGCTGGTTGTGGTAGGTCACTCCTCCTGAAGTTATTACCTAATGTATTGACAAACAAGGATAGAGCAAAGAAGCAAAGGTGTGAGTCCATAAGGAGTTGTCCAAACCTTCATAAGTACTTCCACTTGTTTTCTCTTTTCCCATATGCACAAGAGAAGAGACTGTGATCACATCAATTGTTTTTGATCTGGATTATCCATTTGACTAACTACAGCTGAGCTCCACACACTTCTTCACTCATTTTTCTATCACAGTATAGCCTCATAATTTGTAATAAACAGGTTATCTTTTAATGAATTTTTCCTATTTTACTGTAGAATCAGGCGTGCTCCCAGAAGAGAAATTCTCAGTGATGGACAGTGTGTGAGAGAACTGATGCTCAGATAATAGTTAATCTCCAACTAGTATTTTGCTGTCTCTAGACTGCAACAGCATTTTAAATAGCAAGACAGACAGTAAAGAAGCAGAGGTAAAACAGAAAGGACATGTACACTGTCAGAAGAAGAAAAGGTGGTGTTTATTGGTGTCATCATCAACTTTTCATTCCCAGCAATTCACTCACAGCTCTGCCTGGTTATTTCTGAAGAGGGAAATCTCCAGTTGTTCTATGGCTCCCATATGTGTGGTAAAGATCTGGTTTCACAAAAATTGTGAGAGACTGTACAGAGAAATTTCTATAAAGATGAACTGTAATATAGTGTTTCTGCTATCAAGTCACATGCAAGACAGAAGGAATGAATGAATGAATGAATGCTGTTGGAACAGGAGGAGAAAAAGCTGGAGAAACTTTAGTAAAAATATTGGTATTGTCACACTTCCTTGGGAAATACAGTTTCATGAAAATAAAGAATAATACTGAGTTGTGTCAAACAATACAGAGGTTTAAATAATCCCTGATCCCCTTAAAATTCCAGCTTTGGGCTACATTGCAGTTACGTTTGCTTTTCCATTTCCATTAAAATCTGAAAATTGCTGGCACAAAATTCAAGGCTTCAGCTTGGCAATTAATCATTTTGGGCTCAATTCTCATTTATGGGAACTAATGCAAGTTTCAGAAGTTAAATTGTTTTAGCTATTATATAGGGAAACTCTTTGCATTACGAGAATTTTTAAGAGGAAAATCCTGATTATTTCACAGAGGTACTGCTAACATCAATGCCTCTCATAAACATTGAGCATAATTACCATAATTGCCATGTGATCATTTAATGCAAATTAAAGGCTAGATTCAGAGACATGGGAATATATAAAAGTACTATCTAAAGTTTAACTACTGAAGAAAAACGCCAGCAACATATTTTCAGTATAATAAAAGTTTTTGTTTGAGGTAGAGGTTTACAGGTAAACATTAAATAACTACAGGAAGTTATAAGTTCTTCGATGAAGTGAAAAAAAAACGTTTCCAGAGTGATACAGGTACTAAAGAATAAGTTAAATTCTGTCATAAAAAGCAGCTTAAAACATTTCCCTAGAGAACAGTACCACACTAGAATAGTATGATGCTTTGAGCATTTTTGTCAACCAGAGGCAACTTTAAAGTATAGAAATCAAGGGAGGGAAGAACTGATTTATCTGTACTTGAGGGAAAAAAGAAAAACTCATTTGAAATGAAGCTTTTGGGTACCCACAGGGGAAGCATAATGTGCTGAAGCAGTGGGACTCTTGACTACTGTTATCACAATTGAATGTTACTTGATCTGCTAATTGCCCGATATATTTCAAGAAAAACTGGACAAGATTGTGGATGCTTTGCTCAGTTAGGTGGCTAATTAGGCATGTGAATATATCTGAAAAATGATGGAGAGACATGTTTACCAAGGCAAAATCAGAGATTTTCAGGAAAGAAAGGTCTTACAAAACTTTCCACTTACCTTTGTTAAAAATCACAATCAATAACAAAAGAAGCCCAAAACACTTGTTTCGGTAAATAAGTTTATTTCAAATATAGTCAGTCTTAGATTAATATTAACTAGAGTGGGCAGCAGACACTGTCGCAGTTGGCTTTCAGTGTCCAGTGTCAAAAGGAAAACTCTGCTCTTGCTCTTAGTTTGCCAGATATTTTACACAACCCAGCCCTTTCCCCATGAGCAATATTGCCTCATTGGGGCAATTTTCGCATTGTTTAATTACCTTTTTGCAAGAGTAGCAGTGGTGAGCAAATTGCTTCTCAAAGCAGGGCACGCAGTAGTTCTCATTGTCTTTGGTGATCAGTGGTTTTGTTCCCAGTGGTTGCCGACAATACTGACAAACGAAACAGGATTCATGCCAGCAACTTCCCTTAAATTCCATTTTACGTGAACCTGAGAAAAGACCCAAAGTGAACAATCCCCTCAGATACAGCCTTCTAATATAAGTTTTAAATGCTGGGATGCTCTTGTTTTGAACCGTCTGTCTCAGTATCGGATTACCCAGGAAAGCACTTATCTTCAATTTATTAGAGCTTCTGAGAGTGTACTTGAAATTTCAAGAACACATTCAGTGCCGTATAATCACCTGGCAAAAGACATGCTAAATTGCCCAAGCTCTGATTTTTAGAGTCTGTTCTTATGTGCATCTTTTGGGGTTTTTTCTTTGTGATTACGCTTCAGTTGCTCAGAATTTCTCCCAAGCCAGCCGACTCAGTGACAATGTTCAGGTACATAGCACTTTTATAAATTAGAGGATAATTTGTTGGATGTTTAGTACATTTATTATTGTCCTGTCTTTTGTCTTCCTTAAACTAAGGCTCCTTTACTTATAAATGCATTATTTATCTTAATCAGCTTAAGTTTCTAAAAGTAAGTATTTTTTTTGTGATACAGCATATTTTACTGCCTCTTCTTATAGCTCATTATATCTGTTCTAGATCAACAGGTTTTTTGATCAAGTTTAACTAGATGCTTTTGATACAGCACAAAGACAGAGAGTTGCTCAGTTAAATGTCTGTCAGAGAATTTCAGAGCTTTTATTTCTGTGCACAGGTGTCCCATCTTGTTGGAGAAGCGTAAGTCTAAGGTAAACACATACATCTGAGAACAATTCTTCCAGTGAATCTCCGTCATAACTTCCTACCCATCACTAGCATCAGACTGCAAAGAGAGGTGCAAGGTGCTTTACCATCCTTTCCACATGAAGAAGAGAATTTCTGATATAGTTTATTAATCCCGCAATACCTGTTTCCTGAACTGTGGGGCTAATGGAGAAACTACTGGTTGTATTTAAACACAGGAGGTTTTCAGCTTCACCCCAGTGATCAGAAGCTACCTTCACTGTCTTTGACTACTGGTTCTTTGCAACACAGAGCTAGCCAGCTGATGAGAAGGAATTTAACGATGTAGAGACTGGCTGGCGTTCCCGTGCCACTTCAGTTCTCTGTTGGCACTGTCACTCACACTTTCAGGCACTTGCTGCAAGGATTTAGAGTCCTAGACTCCAGGACAAAACCTGCATCATGGATATACATCAGAAGATAATAGAGCAAACATGACTATATTCTGGTACTTTCCTCATCACCATAAGGTGTGCCTATTTGACAACATTTTTGTAAACTCTGTAAACTTTAAGCACTATATAACCCTTAAACTGAACACAATGTTGCTACAATATTTGTTTTCACTAATGCAGCTTTTACTTGTAATGAAAATGGAATAAACTGTAAAAATACAAATCAATGTTACAGGTTGAACATGACATCAATAATCTAGTATCTATACTAATTCAATAATTCTGCACAGCCTGGACCTTATTGTTTGGCATTAAGATATACTGAAAAATCAAATTCCTATGTCATTGCCAAATTTACTGATGTTCTCTGTTCCAAAAGTTAGGGACCCACTTTCCTAAGCAAACAGCTTCCTTTTGCCACATATGGTGCTGTGGCATCTCTTAAGTGCCTCTGAAGAGGCAGCTTTCAGGCAATCACTCTGCTGTATGAGCTTTGCTGATGTGGTACCAATGAAAGGCCTGGAGAGTGTCCTGAGCAGACACAATCAAAAGCTGAGAAGCAGTTTAGTGGAAAGTGCAGAATTTTCAAGGTTGCTAATGGCAGGAGGTAAACCTATTGTAAATATGGACAATATTGTGAAATCGACTTGTATTCACTTTAGTAAAAACGCTGCTAATGATTTGAAGGCAGATTGTCATTGTTTTGATAATTTAAACTAAAAGTATTTCTGAGTGAAAAAAATAGGATAAAGAACACAAGCACAGGGTGTGATTGATGTGGCAAACATGCAGATGACAGGTCTAACCAGGCACTCCAGCTCACGACAGCTCTGTCTACCTACACACAGAGCGGGATATGCTTCCTACGAACTGCAACAGAATCAAGAACATAACATGAACACATTTTACCCTGTCTTGAACTCTTAATATTTTTATAAAGATTCATAAGACCTGCCAGTGGTCGATCAGAGGTATCTGCCTGCCCTCTCACTACACACAAAGAAAGAGTAGTCACCTCAAAGCTGTTCTGAAAGTCAAGGATATTATAGCTTGATTATTCCAGGAGGTTGGTCATAATAAAAAATGTGGTTTCTTACCAGGCATAATGGTCTTCTGGCAGTGAAAACACTTGGATGAATACTCATCAGAGTAGCATTCAGTACACAGCAAGACCTCATCCTTGGCAGCAAATGGTTTCTCCACAAGTGAGCGACTGCACTTGGCACACCTGAAGCACCCCTCATGCCAGTGGCGGCCTTTGTAGGCCAGATCCTTGCAGAAAGTAAGTTCATGTTAATGAAAACATTTCTTTACAATGTTTTTATCCTTCAGCTCCTTCCAGAATTAAAATGAAAAATGGAGAGCATTGCCGTGGTGCATCCAGCCAGAGGTGTTCTCAGGAAAGGTGTAACTACTATTGTAGTGTCACACTATTCTTTAGCTCTCTTGCAGAGGCCATTAGGAGCTGCTTTGGCAGACACAGTGGTGCTTCTTTATGTAACATCAGAAGTATGTTTTTACTGGAAAAATCATTTTAGGTATTACCATTGTCTTTCAAGGGGAAACAAGTGATCAGCATTTTTAATGTGCGCAGACTACTGGACAGGAAGCACATTCCCTATAGAATTTGAAATGAACCTCATGTATTTTCAATGTTGCTACTTTTTCTTCCAGCTGACATGACATAATGCTAAATTATTGCAGAAAATAAGCAATTAAAATCTCATTGAGGACAAAATGGCTATTAGGAAGATTGCAAAAAACCTTGCTTTTATTTACATCTGATATAAATTCTCCTGAAAACTTGGCAAAAGAAATGTTTGTTTAAGACTCGGCGGGTTTAGGGAATGAAACAGCTAACAATATATATGAGATCCTGACTAAGAATTCAAAAAAAGACCAAACAGCAGATTTAATTTTTCCACAGTTAAAAAATCAAGAGAAAAATGCACCTCCAAAAAACCCCCCACCTTAAAAAACAAACTAAAACCTTCGAAGTCTCTTTTATAAGTAAGAAGCACAAAAGGGCACAAATCCAATCCCACTGTTCTCTTTTGTCAGGTTCCCACCTTTTAAAGTGCTAAAAATGAAAGAAATACCATGCTTCATTTCAGGAGGTGCTGAGCACTTACCACTTTCATTTGCTTTAGTCGGCACACTGAACCTTACAGGAACTGCCCAAAGCAGCCTGAGGCAAAGACTGGGTAAGGAGGAGAGGAAGAAAACCAAGCTCTAGCCCCTTGTCAGAGGGGGGACAATCAGCTGTAGGTCTCTGTGAGCCACTTTTCTACTTGACTCTGGCACGTTGCACTCCTTTCTAGTCATCTTTATTTTTTTCTCAATTTTTTTCTTCCACTCAGTTCAAAGACATGACTTTTTGTTTACAATTTTCAACAATAGTAATCCTGTCACTTAATTAATTTTTGATTTTAAAATTGAAATTAGTGAGCTCAAAGCACACGTTCTCTGGGTGAGCCTGGTGCTACATGGTCAAGTTTGCTGTTGAAAAAGTGCTGATGAGAGTTTGAGGAGTGTCTTCATCCAAATCAGCATTTTCCTTGGATGATTCCTGTACTCAGATAAGGTGCTTTGAAGTGCTTTGGCTGGGGAAGCCTTCTAAGAGGTTTATTTTAACAACTTTGTGACCTTTTATTTCTAAAGAACATAGGCAAAGCGAGCATAGGGCGAAGGTGAGCACTATGCACTGAACTTGGCAAAGCAAAGGCTTTTTGATAGGTTTCATCTGAATTTAAAATTCAAAGTCAAGTATATGTGCTTTAAATTGAAGCATGGGGTACTGGAAACCCTGTCAAAGACCACAGAGGATCTTGTATTAATATTGTAAGAAAAAATAGAGGTGAAAGAAAAGACAAGGTCAGAAACTCTGCCACTAATATGCCATCTGTGAGATGAGCAAGGTAAGCATGGAATTAAGTAAAAATTAAAAAATTCTTCATTTCCAAATTGTAAATATGAAGTCTTTCCAGGTTGACATCTGCATGTCAACACCTACAGTAAAAGTAATTTATTCAACACTTAAAATATTCTTTCAATGGACATATCTCAGAAATGCCAAAGTTTCGTTCAACCTGATAAACTGAATGACACCAGCATCCTATCATCCCTCCAGCACTTTGCAGCCTCTGCAGCCAGTGACTGGAGGTGAAGGATGGAACCTTCTTGAAGTCCACACAAACACCACAGCCTTGCCATATGCTTGAGGTATGGGTAGGTGCAGATTTCCTAATCTTTGGTCCCAGAGCTTTCCTATTCTGGGAAAACAGCTGTTTCCTATTCTGTTTCTGTCTGCTGTGTGTGGATGTGCAACGGCCATGCTTAGGTCTCTTCAGAAATACAGGGTTATGCAGAGAAATGGACGTCAGATCTGCCATTAAAGATTTGTGTACAATTTAACAAAGAACCAAAAGTGAAAGCTAAATCTTCACCTTGGAGTTGCACCCGATAGGCTGCTTGCACTCTTCGCAGGGGTTGGCGTACAGGCTGTCGTAACAGGGAACACAGTAAGCGTTCTCTCCTCTTAGTGCGTACTTCCTGCCACGGAGAGACTGCAGGCAGTAATGACAGTCTGTGTGGCTGCTGGCCATCCTGCCGGGGTCCTCCACAGGAGCTGCAGAGGTGGAAAAATCACGTAATTCAGTGCATGACCACTTGCTCGCTCCAATAATAAGTAATGCTGCATTACCTGTGAAAGTCAGACAGGCATTTCCTGGCCATTTGCAGTGCCCTGGATTTCTTAATGCTATAATAAAATGGTAGCCTTTAACAGCATATACTGTGTATTGTATTACCTACATGATGGAGAGCAACAGGGCTGCTTCAGCTTATTCTAACACTGTTTCAGGTCAGACACCTGAAAATGAAGCCAACTTCACATTCTCTATGTACAACTACTGGCATTACGAGCATTATGTACTGGATTTTGAGATGTGGATTATCCAGAAATCAGGTAATGGAGACAGGAGCAATAATTTGAAAATGAAACCAACTGTGGAGTTAAAGGCCAAAGAGAAGGGGCAAGCACTCTGTAGGTCCTGTTCTGACTTCCTCTTGATACTCCTGTATCTCTGCTCATTCCCTCCTTTTCAAAATGCCCCAAAATCTACCTGACCAAACAGAAGGAAGACAAGGGACTTTCACTTTATTCCAACTGTGCTGCTAATATTTGGTGGCAATATAAGGTCACACAAATACTCCTACATAGCTAAAGAGTAAAATATAAAGAAAAATAAACTAAGTCATAAGTCAAACAAAATCATAACTCAAAGAAAGTTTCCCTTGTTGTTATTGGAAAAGATTGTTTTTTCTTACATATTTCTTTATTGCCGGGTTCCATGTTGGCAGTACCAAAATAATGTGAGATAGTTTATATTTATGTGCCAGACAAGTGCAGGAAATACCACAAATCTATTGAGAGCCAGTTGTATGAATTTCCCATCCTTCAGTTTTTCAGGCTAAAGAGGCTTGGACAAGCATCCAGACCTCAGATGCTTATAGATCTGCAATGCTGAATGTTTTAAGGAATGTGGAGATGAAGACTTATTTCAGTGTTCTTGTTGCTGGTTGGATCATCAGCACTTTTCTAAAATTGGGTCTTGATTCCTGGAAATAAAGGAAGAAGAAACCAGAAAGTTCACAGTGAAGCCTCCCCAGAAACATCTGCTGGCCCCGTTGGATTGCACCCTTCACTAAACTCATGGGGTGCAGCTGCAGCCAGCACCAGCAATTATGAATTTTAGAGCAGTTGAAAACGACGGGGGAAGGTCTCCTAAAATATTTGCATGTCAGTGACTTTGGGCAGTTGAAACTTTTGCACTTTGAGTCACAGGGTAAATTAGTTTATCTTAGCCAGATGCAGAGCCTGAGAGTAAGGAAGAGCATATGGAGGACAAGATTTGAGGGAATGCTTGTCCATGAAAAAGCTTACATCTTGTCCACTTAGAGTTATGCCCTCATATTTTGTTTTTATACACTCACTGCCTGTCTTATACCCATGGTTCAGTTTTAAGAATTCATATAATCTTTTTCTGGGTTTCTGCTTCATAAGGTCTAAACCAAAATGATTGTTTGAACTGTGAGAAAAGAAGAATTACTGCAGGTCTCCACTGACACCAGTGCATAAGGTTGGGCATTTATTAATCTCTTCTGGGAGGTATAGTAGTAAAACTAGAAAAGGGGCAGGGAGAGAGGCTGTCATACTTATTTCAGACCAAAAGCAATGACTTGATTGGAAAACTTGTTGCTCCTGTAAATTGAAAATCTTTAGAGTTTAATTGATTTACTGTAGTTCTTACTGCCCTTAATATTTGTGCCAGCCAAGACAGGGTATAGTAAGGAAATAAAATAATCTGGAACCCAGATCAGTGGGAAACATGCTTGCTCAAAAATATTTCAGATGTGTTTTATGTGATCCTTGAAAAAATAGTATTACGGAGCTTGAATCTGGACTTGCATTTCCTTAAGGTCAAAACAGAGATTTGAATCTGTAACAAATGAACATATTTATATGAGAAAACTATATCCATCAGGGTGTACATTTACAGAACATGACATATAAAAGCCAGACAGAGCTCAGTGCATTTAGTGCACAATCACAGTCATCACCAAAGCCAAGGTTAAGTTTTGCGCATTTTGTTCTATATTGGGGAAGAAACATAAATTGGTGTCTAAGGACACAATCAAGGAATGTTTGTGGTTAACTGTACTCCATATTCAAGGTCACAGAACAGGCTTGAAACTGGATTTCAGAGTAGTTTTTATTTCCTTTTTTTGGTGGGAATTAGTTATGAACTGCCTTGGAGGATAACCCTGAGTGAACCACCTTTCTGATTTCCTCCTTGTTGGATCAGTACTCCTGCTTCCTAACAGAGTTTCATCTCAGCCTAAAAGTGGCAACAGCAAAATCCTAACGGGGCATGCATGAAGAATTTATGTTAGTGCTTTTCCCTTGAACAAACCTCACCAACAAATAGTTTCCCATATCTGCAGAAACATGTGTTTTTTCATTTACATAAATGTCAATCAGGTTTTTAAGTTATCAAAAACTATGGATACCAAGTAACTTTCTTTAAAAAGTAGTTCTCTTGATTATGCTTTTTTTTTCCCCTCAGGAAGTCAATGTGTTCCAGGACGCTCAGGTTGTATGCACAAACAACACCCGCTACCATAATACTTCAGAACTTCTGAATTTGTAATGTAATTATCCTTCTAAACCCCTATATGGTTAATACAGGAGCAAAGTGCTATTAGTCCTGTTATACAGATGCCAGTGGTTGCTTGAGAACTTTAAAAAAGTATCCCCAAGACTCGAGTCAAAGCCTGAAGGTGTCCTTGGGCTGCTCCCCCAGTAAAATCCTCAGGTTGCCCAAGGCTTTGCTTCAGATAAGGTCTTCAGAGTTTGACCATGAATCATCATATAAGACCATGTTTGGGAATGAAGCAGCAATGGTATGAAAAAGAATGAAGGTTTTTGCAAATCTTTTGGCAAAGGTCTGGGTAACCTTTGAGAGCTACTTTTACAATTAGATATTGCAACAAAAAAACTGAATCTCATCTCTCCCAGCACCACTTAGCCTTGCTCCAATAAATAAGTAATGGTACGAGCACCACGTAGTTAAGTAGAATGTTTTTCTTGTGCTTTGATCTGAATCTCTAGAGAAATATGTTTACTTTAAGTTTGCTGGAAGCTAGACTTTGTGTTTTGAAGGTCACTTAAGAAATCTCTGGAGATCTGATGTTATTCACTCTCATGGAATGAAACGCTGACTCCAGCATTCCATCTGCTAGCTTGAGTCCTAGGCACAGGGAAAGACTGCCATGTCTCCATTCCTTGGGAAAAGATGATTTTGTTATTTACATTAAAACAAAGCTAAATACTGTTGATTTTTATGTACCTAGTAGGCCGGGATACATGGTGTCCTTTGCAGTGTTAGAATATTCCAAGGAAGTGCCGAGAGATGTTGCCAAGGATGTGAGGATATTGTAAATGGAGTCCCTGGGGTCAGATTTGAGAATGCAGCAGTCTCGTGGTATGCATGATAAAATAGATGAAAATAAGACAACAGATCTGGTCAGTCGGCCTGCTGTTACAGCAGATCAAGATAGAATTTAGCTACAACAAATTAGGACAGGGACTTTCTGGAGAGTCAAATTATTTCCTATAAAATGCAGAATGCCTGAAGACTTCCAGTGAAGAAAGCCATAAGAAAATGGCAGTGAAGTTGTGAATCCTCATAAATATGGAACCATCAGGAAAAGGATGCTTGTTTTCTCACTGGAGCTAAAAAGCACAGCCACAAGATTAATAGATCTCTCAATAATTTATCTTGATGTTTTCCATAAATATATGTTAATCTCCCTTATGTTATACAAGAATAAAAAACTCAGAAACATTAATAGTCTGAAGGGAATTTGTATGTACATATGGATGCAGATATGCACACAGAGGTAATAATATTCTAGCTTTCACTTCGTGGCAATTCTAGAGGTCTATTTCCCAATCTAAATATATCTGCCATTGAACTTCATCTTTTTCTTTAAGAACACACAATGACTGGAAGAAGGCTCTTAGAAAGGCATCAAGAAAGAAAAATTATGGCAAAATAAATCCTTGGAACAACACTGAAGGATAAGAGAAATGATTTGATCTATTATGAGGAGGACCCCCCTGAAAGGCACTTCCCTAGGCACTTGTTCATTTTCATTTAAGTGTGTGTTTTTATCTTCTAACAAAATTTTTCTTATTTGCATGAATTTTCCCTATTTTTTCCCATACATTTACATGCATTAAGGGTACTATAATGTTTCTATTCCTAAATATGACCAGAGAAGCAATAGAAATTGGGGGCATATATTACAGATCAAGTCAAACCAAGTACTCTGAGGAAAGAAGACACAAATGCTAACTTTGAACAAGCTGTTTTACCTCTGTGACACAGGACAGTAACACCACGTCAGGTCCTGGAAGCATCAGAGTGCAGAGCTCTCGCTGATGAAATTCTCCTTTAAGCAGCCAGGATGGATGCCAACCAGGATGCAGCTGTAACAATCCAACTATAACTGCTTTAAGGTCCACAAGTGACACCGTTCTGGTGGGGTGTCTGGGCAAAGCAGGTATTTTAGAGGTTGATCTGGTAATGTACTGTGTTTACACACCCCATGACTACAAGCAAAAAGGACAAGAGCTGTGGCTTTACTAGAAGATCAAGCATCTCAGGAATTCTGTAATTTTTTCCTTAATTGGTATTGCCGTCTGCTTTGTTGACACCATGCAAACTCAAATGTTGGTGTAGTCATCTAAATTCTTTCTTCTATTTTTTTTTCTGAAATAATTCTTACCCACATTTTTTGCAAGTTTTCACATAGTCTGGTCGAGCCAGAGTTTTCTCCTGTGCTCATTATGGAGCTCATTCCTCTCTGACTACTGTCAGATCTATGGAATAAAATGAAGTGATGGCATAATTCAGCTGTGCATTGGTGTACATTTTAATATAAAGCCCTAGCAGTATTCTCAGCCATACTTCCCATATTAAACCATAATCTGTTACAAAAGACTCATGTGGTAAAATGTACCCAAATTAACTGGTGACTTTTAGATACTTAGATAATATTTAGACAGTTTAAAATTTATTAGCTTCAGCTGCCTGAGTTCCATGAGCCCTAGATGTGGATGAGAAGACTTTAGTGAATCCCAGGTACAATGTGAAAAGAGTATTTATGTACATTTATTGTAATGTTGTTAGTGGTGCCCCCAGGGGCTGACACTGGGACCAGTGCTGTTCAGCATCTTCATTAATGACCTGAAGATGGGACAGAGTGGCACCCACAGCAAACTGGCAGATGACACCACCCCGGGAGGAGTGGCTGACACACCACATGGCTGCGCTGTTATCCAGAGGGACCTCGCCACAACCAGGGAAGTGGGGCGAGAGGAGGCTCATGAGGTTGGGCAAGGGGATGTGCAAGGCGATTCTGTAATGGACCACAGAAAAGTTTATCACTGCTGAATGACAAAAGGGGGAGGGTAAAATACTCCACAAACCCTCAGTATTCCCTTATGGGAGTTAGATCAGGAGTGGGGTCATTCTTGTAACAACAAAACAGGTTTCTTGTAGATGCCTTATGGAGAGTCCCCATCAAAGCTCGACATGCACTTAATCTACACATGTGAGAAACAGTTTTGCTGTCATCTGAAATATCCACACGCTTGAAGCCCAATGCATGATTTAGAGCTTTGCTGTCTATATCCTTGGAGCACAGAATTTGAAAGATACTTTCAAAGATAATATACAAGTGGGGTTTAAAAAAGTATGTAAGCAACTGGATTCTTCAATGCAACTGAGAAAGAAACATTAAATATCTGGGGCTTAACTAGCCCAGATGAGAACTGATCACAGTCATAGCAATGAATGCAAGGTCTTCCCCATTATGCATTCCAGCTGTTTTTTCCAGTCCCCTTTCCTGCCTCCATGCTCACCTACAATCCATGATTAGGGATTCATGAATAATACTTCAAAAAGTGTTTATATAAGCAGAAAATGAAAGTTACTGATTAAGACATACACTGAAGTCCTGACCTGAGACTTCCACCAG
The DNA here is from genome assembly GCA_013400975.1 of Atrichornis clamosus. NCBI lineage: Eukaryota > Metazoa > Chordata > Aves > Passeriformes > Menuridae > Atrichornis > Atrichornis clamosus. The sequence goes on from WBMZ01007251.1 coordinate 94,946, forward strand.
TGAGTTCATCCCTATTGCGCAAATCATAGACTCATGGAATTTTAAGGGTTGGAAGGGATCTTAAAGATCACCTACTTCCAACCACCCTGCCATGGACAGGGACACCTCCCACTAGACCAAATTGCTCAAGGCCTCATCCAACCTGGATGTGAACATTTCCAGGGCTGGGTATGTCTATGCAACGTGTTCCAGTGTCTCACCACCCTCACAGTGAAGAATTTTTTTCTAATATCTAACATAAATTTTGTGTCTTTCAGTTTGTACCCATTACTCCTTGTCCCATCTCTACAGTGCCTGATGAAGAGTCCCTCTCTGGCTTCCCTGTAGGCCCCCTTCAGATATTGGAAGAGGGCAGCATCAAAGGAGCACTTTGGAACCATCTCTCCTACAACAGCATCTGCACAAAATGCCTGCACACCAGAAGTCCACCAAGGAAGCAGCAGCATCTCAGCAATACACTGACACCCCTGGGCAGGAACACATATCCCTGAAAATGACAAGTTGGCCTTTGGGACTGAAAGCTTTCCCAGGGAAAACTAGCACTCTGTGATAGAGTGGTGAGTGAAGTGCTCACAGGTCATGAAACAAAACAGTCTTGCCACTAACAAGAAGTGGCAAAACATCAATAGGAAATGCTGATGCTGACTGTAATCTTTATGGGCTTAATGACAAAATATGTCATTTCTTGTCTTTGCAGATGTTTCAGCTGCAGAGACTGGATTTCCCTACCCTTACATTTTATTTCAGGAACAGCAACGTAATGAAGAGTACTCTGTTGTGTGAGAATGGGTGCATCACATGAATTACAATCTTTTTAAAAATAATAACTACAATTGAATATGCAGCACAAATTTTTCTAGATGGGTTATTTAAAAGCCTGTGACCTACTTAGAACAGCTTTAAGAAATAAAATGAGCAAAAATAAAAAGATCGGCAGCAGCAGTTTTAGCAACAAGCTAAAATTGGAAAGGATTTTCATTACCCTATGTATATATTAAAAAAAAAAAAGACCTGCTTCCCCCAAAACCAAATGTAAATCCCCCAAGTGATAATAAAGCATCTGATGCAGTGGCACAGGCTTTTCCTCTTTCTTCCAGCTGTGCTACGCCAACCTGACCTAGTTTTCTGTGGAAAAAAGTAAACTGAGCCACAGCACTCTTTTAATAAAAATATGACACCTTATCAAAATGAACCAAATCTAAAGTTTTCTAATCTGAGCCCTGTTAAGAGATTGTGATGAGTTAGGTGGCATTACAGCTTAGGAAAAGCAAAGGCTACTGTCAGTGGTATTGGTATGTAAGATCCCTACTTCAATTATCATTTTTCCCAGGTATTTTGAATTGGAGGCCAATTGAACAGCCAGTTTTGCTGCTTGCAGTGCTCCACCAGGCTTGGCTGCCACCTTCTTAACAAGCTCTTCACTGGAAACGCAGATGTTGTGGTTCTGAGACAAGCCCTGGGCTGCTTGTTACACCAAGAGGAGTCGCAGCCTGTAGAGCCACTGCTGTACAGTCTAAGAAATGCCGGCCTCTGCAAATGCAGCACTGCAAGCGTATTCTCATTATTTGTGAGACGTTTAGGGGGACCACTGCTGTGGCAGTCTCCAATGCTTCCCAAGGGAAAACAGGCTACAGGTAGTACCAGGAGGCAGGATGATGGAATCATGAAATGGTCTGGGTTGGAAGTGATCTTAAAGATGATGTCCTCCCAACCCCCCTGCCATGGACAGGGACACTACTGCTAGAGCAGGCTAGTCTCCATCCAGCCTGGCCTTAAACACTGTCAGGGGTGGAACACCCACAGCCTCGTCTGGAAAACCAGGAGAGAAGGAGTAGGCAGAAACACTGAGTGGTAATAACAGTCTGATCTCAAACCAAGGACTACTGATTTACTCTGGATTTTTAATGACAATTAACACAGCAGGTATGGGTATGATATTTAGCACTGATGATCCTCTGCAGTTGCTCTGTCTTTGGAATACAGGGATACAATAATAACAACAAAGCTATATTAAAATACATGTGCATATATTGCATCTGCTAAGTAGACAGACCATGCAATGTCTAATCTGGTGAAGAAAATCTGAAAGATGTGCCACTCTTTGTATTCAACCAGTTTGACAGTAATGAAGTGCTTATAGGATATAACTGAGGCAGATGGTGAGAAAGGTACCTAGGAAAGCTCACAACAAACAACCAATATGAAAATACACTGTGGGTGTTTTAAGCAGACTTATTCAACTTCCTTCTGCTTCCCCCTAAGTGTTACATGACCACCTGCTATGTCTTCTCTTACAACAGATCACTTAGAACACTTGCATGCATATGTAAATCAGTGTAGCTGAGTAGTTTGTCTCAATTCACAGATGTCAATTTAGGTGATTTAATATTTTCTGGATTCGGTTTTGCTTCTGTATATTAGGGTTGCTGTGCTCACGTCTATTGGGGAGTGCTACACACAATCCACTTATGAAGTCTCAACATTTGCACCAAGGTTGCAGTTATAAAATAGTACATTTTGGCTGTGTGTGCATATCACTAATGGTGTGGAATTATAACAGGGTGACTTGTTGATTTTATTTTCTGCCTTGGGTGCTTTAAATCCACTGTGGGCAAGAAAACTTTATTAGTTTAACTATGTAGGTGCATCGAGGACAGGCTGCTGGCCTTTGGGCTGGGGAAAAAAAAATATAAATTATTCAGATATACACATTCTTTTACATCAGGTCCTGTATTCACTGTGGATAGTTACCCGGCACATTTCATTTCAACACAACAAAAGGATATTTGGACTCACAATGTAAAAACCCAGTTCTAGAAGAGAGCTCACAAAAGGTATTTTGAAGGCAGTGAACCCTTTCAGGAGTGGGGCTGATGAAAGAAAGGGCAGGGAGTGGAGGTCTTTTGCTTTTGTTTGTCCTGAACCAAGGAGGAAAAATAAGAATGCCAGTAGGACAAGTATAGAAAAAAAATGTTGGTGGTTTTCCATTTTTCCCCCTCTTTCCTTTAAATATGTGGCTTTGTGCATCATCCATTAACAAAGCAAAAAAATGTTAATTAAAGACCTCTTGAGTCTTGAACAGTTGAGTAGATAATGTGCTGGCAAACAAGATAGAGGATAACATGGTATTGACTCTGCTTTAACTTGAATCCTCACGTCCTGTGGCAGAAACATTTTACAGAGATTCAGCCCTGGGTTCCTGTCTGTGACCTTTGCCAAGTACTTGAGACCTTTGTGGTTCTTACATTACCTGTTCTGCCTACTTGGGAGATAAAATCTCCTGAACAGTTATGTGACTGGGTATCCTAACATTTCCCTTAAGCCTTAAAGTCTCTGCACCACACATTAAACGTTTTCTTTCTATTTAGAAAGATCTATCTTCCTAAAGTGGCTATGATTTAAAATTAGAACCTGAAATGAGTAGACCAGGGTATTCTGTATTTCTCTATTATGGTTTGAGGTTACTGACCCTTCAGTAACTGCCCTGCTGGGATTTTTGTAATGTCCTGACATGTGAAAAAGTTCTTTTTTTTTTTGTTTTTGGCACTATGACTTTCAGAGTGGATTTCTTTCTATGATTATAAATACATGCTCTCTAAAAATTGGTTCCAGTGTAGGATTGACCTTTACCGATTGAAGGAAAATTAAGGTTAAAGTTTATCTGAACACCCAAGACATTCAGCATTTGACTCAGACAAATAAACTCCATCACTAAATCTTAGAATGCTGGAGGAAATTTTTGTAAGGATAAAGAAATTCCTTTCTAATATTTAGGAACATTTTAAGAACGTGTTATTTAACTCAAGGATATTGTGGGAAAATGAGTCAATTGAAACCAGCAAAGACTATTCTAGTGATGACATGAAGAATGTAGCAACTGTCTTTGCAAACCTAGAACGGAGTTGACTGGTTTTGGTAGAGGATGGTGCTGAGAGATCGTAACAGTGGGGAAAAAGGTTAGTCTGAGGAGGGGGAGAGTGGAACCCAGCAGCAGAAACTGCATTAAGGAAAAAATACAATCCAAGTCCTTTTTGCTGATTTATGTAAAATTTGGTAAATGTTTTCAGTAAAAGGTCTAGGCAAGTGGTTAAATAAATTAAGAATTTTGCTACTGTATTTGAAAAAATCCAAAAAACCCAAATTGTTTGAGCTTTTAATTTGAAATTTTTCTCAATGCTCTTCAATTTTCAAGCACCAAACTAAAGAAAGATTGACAATTAGAAGACCAGCATGAAATAGTTTTTACTCTAAGCATTTTTTTCCCAAGCAAATCAGAATCTCAGAACTCTAGTTATGCCACAATTTTGCATACTTTAATACATAAATAAATGATGATGTGGCTGAATTTGAAATTTGAAGAGCTCACTGGAGAAAGACTGAGCTGCTGATAGGTATGTTTAAGCCTAATACTGTTTTGGACTTCTAAGAAATAGAATTATAACCTGAATCTCTGAAGTATTTCACGATCTACCTTTCAAAGGTTTCAGAAAGCTTTTCTAACAACAATAATAAAGTAGTCCTAAAACACATTGGTGAGGTACTTGTCTACAAATAAGGTTAATACTTGTCAAAGCAAAGTAATTGGCTTCCTCGAGGTCAGAGAGCAAACCAGCAAGAGTGGGAACGAAAGAAACCATTCACCGCACCTTTGCCATTAGGTGGGTCTGCTCATCAGGCTGTATCCATGGCACTGGCCTGGGATTGTTAAAAGCACTGTACAAAGGTTGCCAATTGGTCAACTTCCAGTCCTAGAGGCAGAAAGCACTTCCAAAATCAGCCGAAGTGTAAAAAGTTCCAGTTGCGCACTTTGCAATTGTCCTTAATGACTTTGAGGTTATGATTAATATTCTTATGTAAAATGTTCTGTCAACAACTACACCATGCTCTGGCACTTGGCCATTCTTGCTATCAATTCTGCTACCTATGTACAAAGACATGTTACAGGAAGATGAATATTTTTCTGACTGATAAAGCCTCATAAGTGTGAGGCCAGCAACCAGTTAGGACAGCCTGTTCAGATCCATTACCCAGGAGATGTGCAAGAATTAACCAGTCCTTATGTATGGACTTTGAACAAATTCAAATTCAAAGGCAACCACAGCTGGGAAGAAAAGTAGCATGCTAGCATGAATGAAGTAGAACCAAAGAAAACTCTCAGTAAGAAAGGGAAATGAGTGACTATGGCTGGTATATACATACTGCACAGCATCAGAGAATGGGGATATTCACAAAAAATAACCTAAGCCTACTACAGCTAATGAGCAAGGCACTTTTTGTTGCTAAAGGAGAGAAATAAATTCCTCTCCAGAGTGATTTCTAGCAGAAATTAAATTTAGCCATTATTATGAAGGCAACCCAGGCAGCATAGTTAGCCTTTGCAACAGTCTTGTCCTTCACTGTATCTCTGCTACAGAATTGCATGTCATGGGGTTTTATTAGCTTGGTTTTTTGCATATTTCCACAAAGCTGTCCTTATTTGATCCCTCTGACATTTTACAGGAAAACACAAATGTATGAAACAAGGAGCTCACAGCCTCCTTTCCCATAAGAGCTTGCATGCCCTGTTCCTAGAAGAATGAATCCACCTGCAGTATCCCAAGAGGAGCACCAGCAGCATTTCACCATGCCAACTTCCAAACTTATGGCTCTAGAGATTTTAATAGAACAGTTGAACCAGAAATCATTAATTTATGAGCATCATTTTACCCTAAACTCGCAGGAAAAGGTGCAGAAAAACTTTGCTCCCCAGGTGTTCTAGAAGCCTTTAACAGCACGTAGAGCTTGAGTCAACAGTAGGTCTGCTCATTCAAACAGGTTCAGAATTTCACCCTCGGATTTTGGGCTTGATGTTTGTTAGCATGCTGGTTAAAATATTTACATTTCTTTCTGTCTGTGCATGGTTAGGCAATACTAAAAGTTTGAAAATGTTCTTTCGAGAAAAAAAATTCAGGTAGGGAAAACAAATGAAGAAAGCTGGGATTGTTGCTATAGAGCCGACAGAACATCTGTCTTACCACATCAAACATAAAAATATGCTTTGTAAATGATGACTGCCTGCAAATAATTTGGAGACACCGTAGGTCAGAAACCCTTTCAAGCAGCTTTTGATTTCATTTTTCTCTAATCCTGCAAGTTAGTTAGTATGTCTTCCGTTTCTACCAATTAAATACCTTTGAGTCAAAGTGACTTTCCCGATCCTGCAATAAAGTTACATGGGAAGACCATCAGCAATCTGTTATAATGTTAATATATTAAATCCATTACAGCTTGTTCTGTTACTCTAGAAATGACAACTTGTTGCACAAAGAAAATAAAAATATTAACACAAAGAAAAGGCATCTGAAACTTTCTTTCTAAGTGTAAGAGATTTTGTGCCCAGTTCCAGATATAAAAACAGATCTTTTGCAAATAAGGATGGTTAAAGAAATATATTTTAAAGTATTTACATTATTGAAGTGGAAATTACATTGGAAAATTTTGTCCAAGTTTAATTTTAACCTTGTTATCAAAAAGACTGCCATTATGAAATCAGGTAGCAGTACTGTTAATATACACAGACTGTAATTTAATACTTTTAAAATTCTGTATTATAGGCACACATTTCTAGCATCATTGCAGTAAACAGCAGTATATCTTTTTAATAACTTTTTCCCTTCAAATTCCAAACAAAATTATGATCCTAAAAATATCATAGCTGAAAGGCAAAACAAAGTGTCTTATACTTGTTGTTTACAGCAATATTTTGACTTGTTATAGAACTTGGAAATTGCTTTTACTCACAAAATCAAGAACAATCTATATCTAGCATATATATTTATGCTAGGAACAAGTGACTTAACAGAAAAGACACGATCTAGAAATTTTTCTTGCAAAAGCAAATACCCAGAAAAGCTTGCTAGGAGATAAAAATGAGGTTCAAAATGTCATGGGAAACAGCATATGCATTTTTTGTTGGATTATTCTTCAGAGTAAACAAAATTCATCCTCATCCCTTTACAAAAAAACCTTTCCGTAAATTAGTGTGTGAGCCAATTAATACAATGAAAAGAATGCAATCCAATAAAAAAGTGTGGTACCTCTTTAGGTACACAAAATAAAAAAAGTGTTATATGTGTAGGATTCTGCATCTAATTTACTTAGCAGTTTTATGTGTGAGGAAAATGTTCCTGCTTACTTGCTCAAAATGTTAAATTAAGTACCTTGTATACCACCACATTTAAAGATTATCAGATATAGGATAACAGAAAAGAGCCTCAATACTCACATTTAGTTTTAAGCTGCTTCTCTTGGTAACTTGCGCAGCAAAATAAAGGAAGAAATAATTACACGTCTTCACAGAAACAAGCATTCATCAAGTCCAAGAGAAACAGAACACTTTGCCAGAGCTATTTGAGGGTCCCATCAGAATTTGCCTGGATGGGGGAAGGCTGAGGGTCAGTTTGTTTCCCTTAGACCTCATGACATGCAAATATCTGGCTGCCTCACCACTGAATCAAATCATTCTTTGACATACTGTGTTTACAAATTGCAAATACATACCACGTAGGAGGTTCTTAAAGGAACATATTTCTGAGAGTTGTCAAAAGGAAAAAGACATTTCTGCTAAAAATCAAAACTGTTAAGTGTAAGGAAAAAAGAAAGTAAGATGGAACATTATTAATCCCCAGATACAAATTGGTGCATATATAATAAATGCGAAAGACCTAATGGGGGCTTGTAAATCAGAAAAGAAAAAGTTGCAATTACTAAATTCTGATTGTTGTGTACAGGAAATGGGGGGACAGGGAAAAGCCTCCTTCAGTTTCAGGAAAGATGTTCAGGGACACTGCAGAACTCTTCTGACACTTCTTAAGCAGTTTCTGGGCTGTAACAATTTGCTGCCCTTCCAGCATGTGGGAAGGTGCTCCTACAGGATTACCACCAGAGTGGTAGCAATGGCCTCCTCTAGACTCTCTATTTCCCAGTTCTGGCCTTTGAATCACAGCCACCTCCTTTACTTTCTGCTTGGACACAACAGGGGCCAGCTTCCAGAGACAGGCTCCCCCAGCCACGGGGCACAGAGAGGTCCTTACGCTTTGCATACCACTCTATGCAGACATTCAGTCAAATGCAGCTGAAAGTAAGGATACTGTGTTCATGAAAAAAAGCAGGCTGAAGTTAAGCAGAGTGAAGAAAGGATGGATGCTTGTGGTATGAACCACGACTGACCTCCAGGCAGATTTTTCCACAACCAAGAGCCAATAGATCTGAATCACTCAGTCTATAACGTCAAGGGGCTGGGAGCTGTTTTATATCACAGATAGATGAAAGAAGGAAATGTTTAAATGGTTTAAATATGTATTACGTTATCTGAATATTTTGATTAAATTGCCAAATCTGGACATGTTCTGGAGGTTATCTGTGTCTAGGTAGCGTCTCACAGTTAAGGCTGATCCTCTGACTATTATCGCCAAGAACTGATGATCTCTGCTTGTGGATGCCTGTCTTGCTAAACTGCTCCAGACACTTAATTTGTCATTACCTTAAACTAGATTGAACTCATTCCTCCTATTTTTATTTGTGCTATAAGCTGTATTTATACCAAGCACCTTTAATTTCAAGCTTGTGATTTTAGGAGATTGAGGAGAGGACAAGTTAGGTGTGAATTTGAGTCTAGAATGAGAATCATGAATAGTTTTCTCTTACCTTTACTTCCAGAAAGAAAAAACCTGAAAATACAATTCTTAACCAAGTACCTTTTCAAGTTCATAAATCAAATCAAGACAGAAGTATTACCCAAACAGGTCTGTTGAAAGAGCTAATGACACTTAGAAATACTTCTAACACAATATATTCTTTCCATGAAGGACGAGAAGTTCAGACACATCCTCCAGCACATCACAGTCCTTATGCTTCAAAGAATACACCCAAATTTGTCTAACTGTAGACAGAGATAGTAACTGCATCATTTAAAACAGAATCAGAGCTTTTGCCAACAGGTACAGATTAAGTACAGCTGAGGAGGTCAACAAAAATTCTGTTGTTTCTCCAGACTATCAGTTAGATGATGCCTCCTGCAGCTCTCGCGTCTCTTCCTGAACTTCCTGAAATAAAAACTAGCTTACTTTATCTGTCTCCCAACATGACCTGTCTTGACATACCTTCCTCTTCATGTTGAGGATTTGGAAAATTCATCAAACAAATGGTGGTTCTCTTTAAACTATTCAAGTTACTCTTCCCAATTTAGAATATTCACTTTTTTAAAAAAACAAAACTTCAAAGAGATGGCATTCCTTAACAATTCCTAAAGAAAATCTTGCTTTCTTGGGAAAATATCTTTGACATTTACTGAATATATTGTTATTTAGGCTAGCAGAGAGTATCTATAATAAAGTGCAATTGTTGCTCAAAAAGTTTGTGCAGCGTGGATCAGGAGGCACAGAAAGCACTCAAAGGAAAAATATTACATGCCTTGTTCTGATTTTCCTCTCTAAGCATACACTTTTGGCCTTTGCTGGAGACAATACTGGGCTACACTGACCTTCAATATGACTCATTACAGCCACTCTTGTGTCATCTGCAAGAACACTAAACTTCCTATTAAACAAGAAACCCCCAATCTACCCAGTTTTGTAGAAATTTCCATTTTCTTGGCCTACTGTTACTTACTAGGAAAAACATTCAAGGAGCAACCACTGCTTGAGTAGCCTTAACCATGAGCCTACAAAGGGAACAGAACTACTGCAGTTCTACCAGAACAGGCTGTCAGATGCATTCATGCAGACAAAAAAACCCAGTGGTATTACTTAGAAATGCGTGCCCATTTTTTGTAAGAAGCTGCGAAACAAGACAGTTGAACAGGAGGCTGAAAGTTTTAACAGAGCAACAATCTGCTTATTTCTAGCAGACCTGCAAACAACCAACTATAAAAGTCACCTTTTGCCACTTAAAGAGAAAGGCAAGGCTGCTGCTGAGACAGGTATTACTCTACCTATGGCTAATGCACCCATTCCAATCTGCTGAGTGGCAGCAAACAAGGTTATGAGAAGAACATGTATCAGTAGTTGTGTACAGATACATACATGCTTTTATACATGTCGGTTTATGAGTCTAAAAATACAGTGGTGGTGTTGAACCACCCTAAGTGAAAAGGCACGAGAGGCTGACACTAACACTTGAAACCAGAGTAAAAGCGTTAATTTGTATACTTTGTAGTGCCTTTCATTTCCCTAGATACTCCAAAGGGCAGTTTTGGTTTGTGAACTGCACCTCTAAGACAAGGTTACACTTCCTCCGATATACCTTCCTCCTTGGGAGAGGAAAAAATGCCGTGAATCAGCAAAATTCCTTTTCTTTCTCTTTCAAAAGATATACTTCTGTATCATAAACTAAAGCCTGAATTTCCAAATCAACACTGGGAGAGTTTTCCAGTCATGTCTCTTTGAATTCTGTTAGTAGCCAAAAGGTATCTCTGAATTGTAATGCTTCCACTGTATCTACTTCAAAGAATCTATTCTTTAACCCTTCTTATAACATAGGTTGCAACATAGCAAGTTGAACATATGATGAACTAAATTCTGTAGTAAGTTCATTATTATACCAGCATAAAATTGTATCAAACAAAAATACAGGGACACTCAGAACAGTGTTTTAAGTCTAACAGGGCATATTACCAATTGCTGTTCGAAAGCTCCAAGTTGCAAGATGATCAACCACTGGTGAAGTCAACAGAATGCTCTTTAAATACTTCATCATTTAATGTTATTAAAATAATTTCATATTTGCATACAGCATTTCATATGGCATATATTTACAAAATAGCTCAATGTCATATAAAATTGCTTACATTCATTTTAGGAACTTAGTAATTATTCTAAGTAACAGGAAATCAAACCTACTACCTGTACCCAAACTGCTTCTTAAATGAAGTTCAACAACCTATTTTCCATCTTTTACTCCTCATTGCCATTTACTGTCAGCTGTTATAAACTCCAGCTGAGGAAACAGAAATAACTTTTGCTTCTGCTTTACAACGGGCAAACTGTTTTGCCTTACAGCTGGCAAAAGATCAGCATTGACATGAATTGTTAAACATTACTGCCTTTTAAATATGTGTAAAGTTCTATTGCTTACCTCACCAAAATTACCTTAACCTTGGTTACTCTTGTTACTGAGCTTCCATACCTGGCCTCTTCAACTTTCACTTGTTGCAATTTCAGGCTTGGGTATGTTTATGATTAAGATCACAGAATATGTGAATTGTTGGAAAACAGAAATATTTGAATGGAGCAGGGCTTGCAGAGAATTTGCTCTATTTCAGCATCAATTTTGGCAAGAATGGGTCAATGACATTTTGAGTGAAAAAAGTCCTATTTCTTATTACTCAACCTTGATTTTGTGCAAACCCCTGAAATTACACACATGAAATCAGTTGGTATTACTTAAGTAAGAGAACTTCAGCATTTCCAGTTTGAAAATTATCTTCTCTTAAAATGTTAGAAGTGTATTTGCTATACAAGAATTATGTAATTAATAGTGGCAGAACTCAATTTTACGCATTTTTGCACTTTCCTGAAGACATAAAGTACTGCTCATGTAAAAATAAGGCTGGTAAAAAACTTGAGGGAAGCAATATTTCAGTCTATGAAGTTTATGTAGAAAGATCATAAACTAAATTCTTTTCAAGAAACTCAGGACAAACAGAACACCACAAGTTCTCTCAGGAGCTGACAGAATGCAAACAAATGCTTCTATCCTCTATGGGAACTGGACTAAGCACTCAGGAAGTCTGATGAATGAACACGTGACATGTACAATATGGCAGGTGTAACAGGATTTATCTGCTCCCAAAACACCAAAGCAAAGGGGGTGTCACTTCCTCTGTCTGAATTACAAGTTGTAAATGAACAGCTATTTCACACATTAGCAGAATCCGTTAATCACATGAATGTGCTGATGTTCGTGAGCTTTCAGTACATTTAGAAACTCACATTAGTTCTGGGTCACTTCCCTTATCAACACACACTTGTACTCAAATGTTTTTACTGCTGCGGGTCAGTCAACAGAAGCTGAAAACATCCCCTGATGATATCAAAGAGCGAAGATGGCCTCCCCTGGTACAGTTAGGTATCAGTATATGCTTAAAAAGCAGTATTTGAAATTCAGACAGACAGGCTTATAGACACGTATATGCAATCCTTACCTCACTACAAATCCAAATCAGAGAAGTAAAACTATCAGCCCTCGTGTGTATGGAACAAAATACACTGTTATTTGAAGAATAATCATTTCTTGAGGACTCACATGAAGATGCCAATTAAAACCCACTGTTTTCATACCCAAAGTGACCACAACTGTATTCTGCCACATCTACCTTAATGTGTGTTAAATGTACGCTGTAGCAATGTAGAACAAAACTCCATTTGCTGCCATCACCCAGCAACTGTGTTCCCTGGCTGTGATCTGCACACTATTAGAAGCCAAATTTTAAAGTTTGTCAAGCATTTTCAGTTGTCCCTCTTTCTCAAAATAAAATAAAATAAAATCTGATTCTACCATGGAGGTGGATGTACTGAATAACAATTTTATTCCTCTGTTACAGAAAATTTCCTAGGTCTGAGAACAAGATCTTTGATAGAGGTAGTGATTTCCTGAAGCTCTTTTCGAATGGTATCTGCTCCTTCTTCCTCTTCCATGTTATCTTTTGTGTCACTGTCTCCGTGTTCAGTTTTCTTAGTCTGGCTGATCAACTGTTTCACCACTAATCCCTGGTATTTGACTAACAGTGAATGCTGATCCTGAGGGCAAAAAATGAGAACAAAACCAAGGGATGTCAATGTTACAGAGTAGGTAGACAGACCTAGAATGAAAGATTTAATTTTTTAAAAAGCATTCTCCCGTTCTTGGGTAAAGAGAGTTAGTGATCCATAAATATATTTCCAACAAGGTATTTGACAACCTAAATTCTCAGAGATATTCAAAGAGGCAGAAAAATGAAAATGCATCCATGCTGCAAAAACAGGACAATTAACAACTGAAGCATGAAAGCGGTGCAGTTAGTAAACATCACCAGTTTTGGCTGTATAAAATACAGAGTTTCAATATATCTCGAAGAGGCCTATCCTTCTTTAAAACCAGATTAGGAGAGTTTAAAAAGCAACCACGCTCTAGCTCAGAGAAAACAGACTGTAGAAATGTTTAGTTAGAAGAATTGTAACATCCCCCAGTACAGAGCTGTCTCTATGGAGAAAGGCAAAGTACTAATAAGAGACTGATTTTTAATTGTATAAAAAAATATTGATGACAGATCCCTGAAAGGATAGGTCTGAAACACAGTACAGATCAGAGGAATTGTATATTCTGTACATAAAGCAATGTTTAGATATGAAACACAATGGTGCCACGTTTATGCAGCATAAATAGTAAGGCACAACTTTAATGTTCTGTCATAGAAAAGAAAAGGTGCTTTGCCCTTGAAAAGCTAGAAGAGCATACCTCTGGGATCTTGCCACTTAGGAAATTAACGATCTGTGGTACTGATCTTCCTGGTGCATGCAGCATACAGTGAGTTGAAAACTGAAATAACAGTACTGATGTCAGGTGCAGAACAAGAGCTGGATCTTCTGTGACTTTGAGTTGTTCAATCAGAGCTTGTCTATGCTGAAATAGGACTTGCCTAAGGAACAAGAACACATTAAACAAAAATACGATTCTATGATTCTGTCTTATAGTAGTTGATCATAGACCCTAAAACATATCTAACATCAATTCATTCTAATTTTCTCCTCTGACTGACCATGTATTTATGTGAAATTCTCAAATATTACTTGAAAAAAAAAAAAAAGCTAGCACTGGTGTAGCCCAGGTTTCGAAAGACCCCTAGGGAATTTATACACTATGTTTTAGAAAGTAGTGAGTCAAGAAAATTAGTTCAATGTGAATTCTCCTCTCCTCCCCTGGATTTAGGACTGCTTGACTTTCTATTTTTCTGTTAAGCAGTTCAGAAAGAAGGACTTCCTCTAACACATTCAGTGTGACTGCTCCTAAACTAACCATCCAGCACTTGTGCTACCAACCATCCAGCAATACAGCTACATTTCATAGAATAAATACAATTAAGGTACCTTTCCTTCTTTTTGTCTCCTTTTTTCACCATAATACCACAAATATCCACTGCAGAATCAAGGCACGAAAGAAAATCTTCTACACTCTATTAAAAATGATATAAATATTTAATCTGTGTTAGATTATTATAAATAAGTGTAACTGCTGTTCACAAACAAATGAAAAGATGACTTTGAATACACTTGAAATAAACTATAGAAAAAGTAGTATGTATTTAGTAGAAATTAACTCTGTTCAACTTACAACAGTTCATATACTTAAATACTAAGCCAAACTGTAATTCATTAGCATTTAAAATGGAATTTAAAAATGAATACATGTTCTAGAATTATTTACAGAGAAATTTTTATTAAGAAATAATCAGTATGGTCTTTTGCATAAAAGAATTAATAAAAAACTCTCCTTGTATGTACACTGCCATAATCCAAATGTTTGTTTTAAAAAAAAAAATCCATAATTTTACCACTTAAGAAATACATGGGAGAACAATCAGGAACTTTGGAAACAAAATACAAGAAGCATCAACCACTTTACACTGGAGATTTTTTCTCAGCTTTTACTCTTCCCACCTGCCCATAAAAGACACACTGTATTCCACCTGGAAGCCAAGAGCTAGATGACTGTCAGTATCAAAAGATCACCTTTTCACCTTGGAAATCCAGATACAAAAACACACTTTCTCTCACTGCCTTACACAAGTTCAAAAGATTATTCTGCCTTCATCCTTCAGAGCAGCAGTGGTTATGTACTACACTATGTGTGTCAGCTATTTTATTAGCATTTTATCAGCAGAACAGAAATTCTAAGCTTGGATTCTGGATCACTTTACCTTGCCATTCAGAGAAGTATGCAGTTTAGTCAAAGGACCTTTGGTATCTTCTGGCAGTTTACCTAAAATCTTGGTCCTGCCCTGCAGGGGAAAAAAATAGAAATAATCTTTAATAATAAGTATCTTTTTAGATGTAGGCATATTTAAACAGAAACAATTAAATACTGATCTAACATCACTGATCTACTTGATACTGTTAGAAAGAAACTGTTATCTGTTTACCTCACTTGTGATTGTAGAGTAATTTTCTGTTGTCATCATTGACTCAGATGCCAAGAAGTTGAAAACAAGATTTGTAATGTCTGTACACACAGTCTTCAACAAGTGTTTGGCAAGGTTAGTTTGAGTCTCATCTGTTAAAAGAAGTAAGTGATTAAAGTAACTTATTGTATTTATTTGACTCCTATGACATTATCAAGCACTTTCTAAGATGTGGACTCTACCAACCACGAGTAGTATACGTGAAGCTAGCATCCCTCATTTGCTGTAACATTCTTATGGAACATTCTTCAGTGAAAAATGGGAGCTTTCAGGTCTGTAAGAACATTTTAACGCATTGCTAGTATTTCCAAGGTGTATCTGTATAAGCAGTGAACTACTCCTTGTACAGTCCTCCTGAACCAGTAATGGACAACCATTCTATCTATCTATATAAAAAGTATGTAAAGGAAAATTCTACAGGACAAGCAGTTAAACAGAAGAGCAGGCACGTGACTTTAAGACTGAAATACTAGAATTTGAAAAAAAAAAAAGGGCTACAGAATACATTTCCAAGAACAAAAGCTAATGGGAAATAATTCCACATATTCCAAAATATAGGAATATAAGGTTTTTTTGCTAGTGTTTTCTTTTGTCAGAAGTTTTCCACATGAGAAAATTCTAGAAGAAAGCTGAATACAACAGAATCTAGGAAATGCCTACAGTATCTTCCTAATGCTAACTTTTCTGTCACACCTTACAAAGTAATCTCCTGCAAAATGGATCTACAACTTTTTGACAGACTATCCTCAAGCAGTGGTTTAAACAGCAGCTTCTTAGAATCAGGTAGTATTCAATTCTTTCATTAGTGGCACAGCTGACAGAATAAACTGAGCTTACTAGATTTTTCCTTTTCCTTTTTTTTTTTTCCCCTAGACAACGGGAACTTGAAAGGAATGCAAACACTTGAGAAGGAAGGACAAGAACACACAGTTATCTTGACATAACAGAATATGGATATGAAATAACGAGATTGTGTTTCAATAGGTGTGCAAAGCAATGCACTTCCACATAGGAGCAGTGTTAGGAAAAGTAAACACATCTCAATGTTTTCTTTTTACGTTTCCCTTTTCAAACTGTTGCTCCTCTTTGACCTTTAATGTACATTCTAGAATAAATTTAACATCCTTGAAGGAGCATATTCATTTTTAAAAGGATATCTTTTGTACCTGTGAAATGCTTTGTTCCCTTTTCAAACAACCGAATGTTGTTGTACAAGTTTGAGAATTCCTCCTGCAAGTCCTTCATAGTCTGTCTTCTGTTAGCTCCAGAGGAAGACGTTGAAGACGTAAAAACAGAACGCACAACTTCCTGGTAAGTTTTTGTTAAAGGTCTTAGAACAGGAAAGAAGAAAGGAGGCAACATTGAGCAAAGTGCAAGTAGAAGGTACAAAGTGCACTGTAGAAGGTGTTCCCAAATATATCAGCAATAGAAAAAGCTACCTCATTTCACAGTAAATGAATGAGACATGAATGCCACAGAATGGTGACATATACAAAAAGCAAATAATGGAAATCAGAAAAAACCCCAATAGGAAATTAAAATGCACTTAATTGCAAATGTAGTACTGTTACAGTATGCATGGTTTGTGAATACTTGCCAAGGTTTTAACTCATAACAACTCTTAAACGGGAACAAGGTGAGAGATAGCAGGATATCCAGAAGCAATATTATTCACAAACTTTCAGGGCTCTCTGGGCAAATTTCTAAAGATGCAGCTACTGCTGCACTCCAGGCTTATTCAAGCTTGGCTATTACAGACTTTTCACATCCCTTTTGCTCTGAACATACATATTCACATCCTCTCTTGTATGGAACATCTTTTAAAAGAAGTTACTCATCTTTGCATAGATCAGTTTGCTGACACACCTTACTACGCAGTTCCCACGGGTACCAGCGGGGCCACAGAAGGTGGGAAACATGAACATACACCAAAGGCTGTACAGAAGATGGGACTGGTGGAATCCCAGCATGGATCAGTGTAAGGGGGTGGAAATATGCCCGGGAAGCTGAAAATAAGCTTCCTAACAAAGCACACAGAACCATGTACTGCTAAGCAGAAGCAAATTATTACTGTGTCAGCACAGCTTTCTAATACGTAAGAAGTGTGTAACATGGAGCTGTATAGAACAAGAATGTTGTGGTTCACTTTTATGAACAAACCACTTTTTTCTACACAAGAAAATGGATGGAAGAGTGGATCATCTGAAGTGAATCACAAATGTTCTAACTCCAGCTGAATTATTGAAATTACCTTCTTAGATGTTCAGCAATTTCTGTAATAAGCTCTTCAGGGCAATCCTGCATGCGGGTCTTTAAAACATCCTCAATTTCCTCTTGTGACATGAAAGGGAACTCCGACTGCTTATTCCTACCTGTAGTGGCCATGGACAACATTCACTGAGAAAACATTCCATTTAGAATTGCTGCAATTGCTCAGTGGCATGAGACACCGGAAAGCCTCTTAGTCCAAACACCATAGAAGAAATGCATTATCAACAATGGAAAAAAAGGAACAATTACACATGACAGTTAAACTTCACACATATGAAAAACTGACCAAATTTCTCTTTGGATCACTTAGAAGTTTCTGTAATAGACAAGTAGTGTATGAGGATATGTATTTCTGGTGAGATTTTTTTTTCAGACTGCTTAGCCCATCCACTAGTTTAGAAACCATAATGTCACCAAGACCAAAGAGATTTTAAAATGCCAAAACTGAATATCCTATTGAAGGATTTCACAAGGTTGTTGTTTTTATTTTTTTAAACTCCATTTAGTAAGGTACACAATCATGTAACACAGTATCCTAAACTTGAGGTTACAGTATAAAATCTGAAATAAAACAATAAAACAGTAAAATTAAACCAGACAAGGTGTGCCAGTAATAAAATCAACTTACATGCACACAAATTAGTGCATCTGTATTGTGGTATTGCACAAAACATTAAGTTTTCCTGTGTGCTGCAGAATTTAGCTTTTACACATAAGAAGGAGATCAGAATGATCTCCATAAAAGAACAGGCATTCCATGTTCCAGATACACCTTAAAACAGGTTTATTCTGCACATAAAGTAACTGAATGTATAGAGATCAATGATGTTCCTAGTTGTACCACAGTAGGAATGAACATACAAGGTTATTATAAACAAGTGAAAAGGGACCTTACATCAGGTTTAAAAAGGGTCTTATTTACATTTGAATGGTTTCATCTGAGTTTACCCTGAGACTGTGGATCAATCTATTTATTACAATACAGAAATACAAGCAGCAATAATGGTAAAACATGAAAGCCTATACCAAAAGAAGAGTGACTTAACATTGTTTTACTAGTAACTGAGCATTCCTGAAAAATAATTCCATTTGTATGCGAATTACAGTAATTTGTGAGAGAAGTATCAAACAAAATAACACTGTATTTCACAACTTCAAATACCATGTTTAAAACTACTTTTCAGTCAGTATTGGAAGTCTGGATACCACATATAAAATGGAAGCACACATTTCTGGTTCTCTGTCGAATAAATGAAAGAACCTCATTGCTTCATTTGCAAGCACTGTTTGCTCTAAGTCTAACAATGTTGGCTTTCACTTTTTAGCAAGTCATTCATAACCCTTCTTGCAATAGTGAAGGTAGAGAAAAAGGCACCAATAAGGAGCGATTCAAATACGTCCTGTAATACACACCTATAATGAGTGACACAGACCAGACCTTCCAAGCACCCACTTTCCTCCATTCCAAAGTCAGCAGTTAGAAAGAGAGCTAGCTCAGATATGAGTCTTGGTTAAACAATATGTATCTTTAAAAAAATATTAAAACTTAGTTTTGACTGTGTATTTTATCCCTATGAACAAAAACTCTTTGATTGCTATGATTTACTAATTTAGGCCATTCATTTATCATACACTGTTCAACATCAAGTGTAATATTCATTCCAAAATCTAAGGCATTTCCTGTACAAAATTTAAAAATAAATATAAAATGCTATAATTTCCTTGATTTAAATTTCTTTTTTAAAGAGTAAGCTATACTTTTCAACAAACATGGTACGCCCATTTTATTTAAATAGCAACATCATATCCATTGATACAATTCTAACTGAATAGAATTCTCATCTTTGACATTTTACCTGACCTTATCTAAAAACAGACATGTAGAAAAGCAGTGGTACAACCATGTTGAATACATATGAAGAGATAATGCCTAAAATAAAACGACAAACCTGTGGCAGTCCCTTGTGACTCTTCATCGCTGTCAGCATCCTTTCTTCCTTTCTTCTTGGTTTTCTTAATCTTTATCTCTCTGGCATTCCCGCCACCTCCTGCTCTCACGCTTCCACTGCCCTCTGGTGGGGAATTACTTGCTTAATACACAGGAAAAGTCACAGCACTTTAAAAGTTTACAATACTATAGTAATATACCTCTGTTACTTGTTAATGCTGAATTAAAAGCCACAACCTGATTCTAAATGCAACCTGGAACATATATTCCAGAATCTTAGAGCCATAAGTTTAATTCTTAAGAAAAAAGAGCAACTGAGGCAAAGCTTTGTTTGGTAATGTAATTACATCAACACAAATACTCATCATATCAAATGCACATATAATTAAAAAAAGAAGAACATCATCTTTCTCCAGCTGAAAATTATACTAGTGTCCATAATGGAATGGAAGATTTTCTGTTGGCTGAAAATAGCATCTTAGTAAGCATTTAGCAATTTTATTCCATGATGCTAAATAACTGGGCTTGTCAAAAATATTTCAGATAATATAACTTTGTTAATTTTCGGAGAAAGAATCCTATGTTACACACATTTATCCAAAATATTCTTGGAAGCACACTTACAATTAACTAGAGCACTCAATCTTTTTCGGCTTTTCCTAGATGATTATAAAGCAATGGGATGTTCCAGTTCTGACAGAACAAATTACTTTGTTCAGAGGTCCTGTAATCAATGTATTCAACTGCAGACAGAATCTCAAGTTGCTATACAGTCCCTCTCCACAAGGTAAGCTGTTCTGCTGTTTGTTCCCTTTTTCATTGCTTGTTCCATTACTTTTTCATTTGGAAGAAATTTAAACTCTAGAATAACTGGTCCTATATGTGCACTATGCCTTGAGAAAGTAGCTAATTTTTCCATTTAAGTACAATATCCAAGATTTCAACTAACTACATCATGTAACTACTATTATTTTAAAAAAGGAAACACAAAGGCAAGATGCTACTACTTATAAAGTTAACTGCATCTTTTACATGCTATAGATGGATTTTTAAGCTTTGTAGGAACAGCAGAAAAAAGTTAGTGCTTTTCACAAGCTTATTTGGAATGTGACTGCATTACAGTAACTACATTACATAAAACTGTTATGTTGGGTTTTTTTGGGTAATACACCTAACAGTCCATAATAAAACATTTCAGGGTAGAGCTTGCTGGTGCTGCAGCATATGTTACCTGTGGATATGAATTTGTCTAAACACATAGTACAGGCTCAGTAGAGTCTCACTCCTCAGAGGGCTGGAAACCAAAGTCTTTCTATTATGACAATTCAATTAAAGTTCAAGCTTCTCTACCTCACCTATGGCCTAGAAAAATCTACTATCTCTTGAGACAAGGATAAGTTTAATTTCCATGTCAACTCAGGCCTACTCATGGTAGAGTAGAACATTTTATTTTGCAGGTATGTTCAACCAAGACAAATGCATCGGTACTCTAATTCTCTTTACTTTCAGCAGCACATAATGCTCTGCACATTAGTTCAACATAGATTGTTCAGCTGTGTTGTAGCAACACAAGAGCCACATAAAGTTTTTGGGACTCAAAATACAATCTTCAGACTGAAAATAGTTTTAAAAATCAGAAAGATTTCAAAGGGTCAAATCCACACATTTTTATTCTTCCTCTGATTAAAATATATTCCAAATAGTCACCACACAAAATGCAGTAAGGTTTGGAATTAATTTAATCCAGAATATACCTCCAAGTAAACTGCCTTAATCTCCAAGTACCTGTTACATATGCAAACAACAGAAAATTCAATGGCATGGTTTCCTCAGAAAACATGTCAAGTATTCTCCAAAAAATCCCCTCAAAACTTCTCAATTCAGACAAAGTTATTTTGGAATTAACATCTCAAGGCTAGTAGGAAATATTTTAATTTTCCTGGATCCCTGAAAAGTGGAGACTAAAATAGTATCTATGCTGTGTAATAAAACATGGCATAGAGGTCCCTGAGCTAATACTGGTTTTACTCAGTCTTATGTGACCGTACTACATACAATAATAAATGAACATGGACTCCTTGATTCTAAAAGCAGCTGCCTTATGTTGAACTAACTCAAGAGACCTTTATGGTACTTCCTCTGCACTTCTAAATCTGAAATAAGTTCTTATGGACCTAGCTCAGATATATCCACACTACAGTGGTTGGATACACAATAAGTGGTTAGATTATTTCTTAAATATCTTCAGCAATGGACTGGAGGCATTTAAAGGACTGTAAAATATACTAACACTATATTTGAGTATTTCTAAGGCAAAACAAGCTTTTTTTTTTTTCTTAAGCTAAATATTGATGTTTTACCTGTTGCCTTCTTTCTTCTTTCATCCTTTTTGTCTTTTTTATTAGCATATGAATTCTCTAAACCAGAAGCCTGTTTTAAATCTTCTTCAGTGATTAAATTAACAGGATTGTTTTTCATTTCCTAAAACAAAGCACATGCACTTCATAGCGAAAAGATACACACAGCAATGAAAGAAACACAGAAACATTTAAGCCATTTGGCCATTTTCAAGTACACCAATCAAATACTATGTTTTCCATGTGAACGCAGGAAGAGACAAACTGTTAGTGCAACTGTGTTTCCTGAGTGCACCTGAGCATACATTAAATTACACCCACTACATATAGAAGCCTGTTGTACTTTTTTTTTCTTCTTATTCAACTCTATTTCAGATGAGATGTAAAGAAATCATAACAGCAACTAGAAAGTCACATCAGCCATACTCCAACACTCAACATGCACTGCATCTGGACCAATAAAAAACCTGTACCTTTTCAGCTTTCTGTTGCATCAGATCAGAAAAGAGGTCAGCACAGCTGCTTAGAAATTTCTCACTGACTGCAATGGTGTCACTGAAGACTAAACCTGAAGAATTTTTGTTTAAAGATCTCATCACTTGCTGAAGCAAAATCCCAACATCTTCTACTGACAATGAGCTGGGCAGAAGAGTCTAGGGTAAAGAAAATCAAAATACAATAACCTTGTATGTGGATGTACAGAATCCAGAGACATGCCATTTGACATCTGCTAACTATTTAGAAAACACTGCACTTTTAAAATTAATCTAGTAATACAAGAGTATACACTATTTTAAATCTTCTAGCATCCCAAATCAACATTGCTCTAGAAATATGTGTTATCTCTTTGGCAAATGCAAGGCAACTTCTTCAAAATGAAGCTCTACAGCTACAGAGCAACACCAAATACAAAACAACAGAAGGTCTTAAGAAAGACGAAGTAGTGCTGTAAGGCCTAATCTTAGGACTTGGCCAGGACAAGGTGGCTAAGATGCCCCTGCCTACTGAAAGTGTTGTAAGCATTCAGTTTAGACCTTTTCTCAAAAAAAGAAGCGCAACAGAAATGTACTGCTCTCTACCAGAATACCTTAGCATTCATTTTGTAATGAAAGTTAGTCTTACGTATCTATTAACTGAACACCAGTATGTCCTTCCCCTGTTTTTGTTCAGATCAAATCAAAGGCAAATAATGCCTTTTTACTTGTTATTTTACTTAAACTGAATTTTCTTCTTTGACAACATGGAATTTCATTATACTGATATGTAGTTTCAATGAAGTATCATTTGACACAAAAATAAGAAAAAAGAAAGAAATCCAACAACAACTGAAAGGATTGCTTACTGCTACATCTATCCAGTTTCCAGAGCTGATGGCTTCCTCTACAGAGGCTTCAACTTGATCCACAATTTCTTGACCAACACAAGCTGCTCTCAGAAATAAGAGTTGTGTGGACTTGTATCTTTTTTTAATGTAGCCTGCTGGGTCAGGGATGCCAAGTCTGTACAATGCATCAAATTCTACAAAATAGTTAGATGTTTGTTACAATTTAGTTCCTTCATATAGATATAGGATCTTATGGGATTTTATTTTTATTATTTTTGCAGGATTTTGTTTTGAAAGCAAGAAATTAAGAATTACATATAGTTTTTATTCAAGTAAATGCAGCCTTTAGCTAATGCTGACCTAAAACTTAGTTCAGTACAAGCTACATCTAAATATTTTTAATAGAAGTATGAAAATTAAATCATGGACAAGACTTTGGTTTCAGTTTAGAAAAAAATGGTTTTTTTCAGATTCTTATACCATTAAGTTTATATTTGCAGTCATATATTTCCACAGAATTCTAAAATAGCATGAACAATATTTACAATACATAAAATGCTTAAGTGTTTTGTTTTCAAAAGTTACTCCAATATACTCACAGAATCTTGCAGTACTTCCTTCAGCAGCAAAGCATTTCAACTACCTGGCAGTTTATACTTAAGACATTCAGAAAACATTCAAAGACTGACAGATACTCTACCAGCCAAGCAATATTACAGAAATATTTAATACTATCACCGTAAGTTATTTTCAATATACAAGACTAACTCAGGAACTGACCCTTTGGGACAGTAAGAGTACCTTCCTCTGTTTACACAGGTCCCCTAAAGCTCATGGTGTTATAAAACACAATCATCCAGCACCACCCAGCTTGAAGTTAGATAAGACTTGTTTGGATTCAAATCAGGACACTAGTGCTACTCACTCCAGTTCTACTAATATTATTTTTGTAAACAATTCTTCCTGTGCACTGCACATTTGGACTATTAACAGTTGAAGTTTGGTTGTAATCTGGACACCTGGCCTGAACCTCCAGCCGTGATCGTCTGAACATGGCCATTTGAAAAGGCTACAATGAGCAGGCTAAGAAATGTTTTAGGAGCAGTAATAAAAGTAGCATTTGTAACTGTGAAAAATAGTTACTGTTTAGCAGTATGGTTCCCTCTGCTGAAATACAGCTCTTTGTGATAAAGTAACACATGTTATTATGAACAAGGTTGTCTTTTAGCAAAGGAGTATCAACTACTGTATTGATTTCCACTTATTCTTGTGAGGCTTCACTCTAAGCACTAGCTATATTAGGGTAGGATCAATTACCTAAACTAGTTTTAGAAAGGTATTTTATCTGTGAGAATATATATTAATTACCTAAGTAGCCATTCTGCTTGAAAAAGGAATCCACCCAGTTGCTCTGTGTTCTGGTATAGATGTCTGGAATGAACACAGCCTTATCCTGTCTCCCACCAACCACGGTGCCTTTTAGACGGCCAGCATTAACAAGCTCTTCTAGCAAAGCTACAAGAGGAAAATAAATGAAGAGACATTTTCTACTTCAATATATTCATTCACCAAAAGGCAGCAATTATTTTCCCTGGTTTGTTTCTTCTTATTCCCACTAATTAGCTGTTTGTGCTTGTTCTAGTGACACTCTGCTGAGCTCTATCAATTATTTTTAACACTTATGACAATGTCTTCATAAAGGCTCTGGAAATCATACAGTGTTTCCAAAGAGTGAGCCACAATGGCAAGACCAAAACATTTTTTATCAAACATATACCTGGGCAGTTTTAGCTTTTAATTTAGAAAATGCAGGCATAGAAGAATCTTTCTCTGGCCAGAAGAGTAAAACATATGAGCATTTTTCAAATAACGGTCTCTTTGAATTCACTGCTTCCATGTTAACCAAGAAGGAAAACAGAGAGATCTGAACACACTAAAATGACATGAAAAATTGCGACCTAAACTGCATAACACAGTTGCCAATAATATTCTCTTGAGAATGCACAAATACTGCTGACAAAGAACATACTGCTAACTGGTAGTACCAAAGTATTAAGCACTTCTTCAGGCTAAATAAGATTTTTTCAATCCATTAAAGGTGCATAGGAACATCTGATTTGCCTCCTACATTCTGCTTTTGCCTTTCTGTAATACAATAGATACATTAAAAAAAATCAGTGTTATCAACTGTCAACTGTGCTAACTTCCAGAGCTTTGCCAGATGGCTCTTCTTACACTCAGTTTGTGTTCATTTCTGTTTCATTAGAAGACAGGTTTTACGCTGGAACAAAACATTAAATGGTATCCCATGGTAAGGTTTCTTCCCCATTAAATACGAGCAGCAGTCAACATTACAACATGCTTAGTACAGCACACAGGAGTTCAGCTCACTTACGCAGGAAAATTTACCTGAAAACCTGGTTCCAGAAGAAATACTGCATATTAAATCATGATAGTTTTGTCACATATGCCCATAGTGTAGGTGAGCCTCTATAAGCTAGCAGCTATTGAACACAACTGCCACTAGCAAAGCTGAGCAATACTTACACTGAAAAAATGCAGAAGAAAGAGAAATTGATTTAAACAAGATATAGCTTTATGTAATCTAAGACAAGAACCAGAAATCATGTTCTGCCATGGTTCAGTTACATCGTATAAAATGACAAGACCTATTCTGGAAATAAAACTAGATTTTTATACTTCCTAATATTTTAGTTACCCTAGAAAATAAGAGTCAGTGTGCCTATTCCACTTAAGCAATTGTCAGGAAATACAGTTTGGTTTGCTGTTTGCAATTTCAACTTGTTTATATCCAAAGCTTTTAGGCAAAAAAAATCAGTGCCCCACAGAACTGATTGAGTATCTATTAATGAACCAGAATCTTTAGGGAAAGAAGATGTCAGAAGGAAAGAAGTGAAATGAAGATGTCAGTTAATTTCTGTATTATATCAAGTGCCAGTTCTAAAACTCCAGGGCAGAGAAGGTGCTCTCAGAGGTTTCACACACCCTGCTGCAATTATCTCTAGGCAGTATTTTGTTTTAAAACACTAGGACCTCTGCAGAACTACCATAACCTCACACTTAGCAGTGACCAAGTAGTTTGTAGTGTCCTATTAGGTCTCTGTCAAAGCCTGGCAAAGGCAGTAAGCATCCCTATATGTCTGTCCTACAGCAGTAACAGAATATTCAGAAATGAAGAACATCTGCAACTTCATTATGCTTTGTAATTGGTGCTTTAACCTATAGTTTCTCATTTCTAAAACTACTTGCTATCACAACTTCATGCCAGCTTAAGATGAATAGCAGCACAGCTAAGTGACAGAATCAAAGAATATTCATCCTGTCTAAACTCAGGTATTGATTAAATAGTTAGCTGTTTGCAAATTATACAAACATTAAAATGAATTTTTATTTTTATTCTGAAAGAGACAGAAAATTTATAAAAGACCACTTTTAAACACATTGCTAATAGTGACAAACATAAAAAGCAAAAAAGTACCATCATTAAAAGATATTTTTCAAGTTTCCAACATTTGTGAAATTGAAATGGTATCTCAGCAAATGGACACAATAAAATCAAATGTGGTCTGGCAGTGAAAAAAAGAGATAAGAAGTTGTCTGAAACTTAAAATACTGCAGAGGTAATGAAAGACAGCATGAAAAACTAAAGAAAAAGATGAACAAACTCACTAAAAAAACCCCTAGAAAGTACTAGAAATATATGTTGTGATGATCACTGGTGTCAGGAGCACTAGAACTTCAATTCACATTAACACTGTATATGAGCAAAGCCTGATGATGTACTTGAAAGATTTGTTTGAAATAGACTGTAACTAAATACTGAAATTTTCTGTGTATTGAAACATTACTATAATGCAATTTAACAGATTTTCCATTTAATCTAGGAATACGTGGATGGCACATTAAAAAAAAAAAGTGAATATTTTAAATTGATTATGTGAAAGTAGAGTGTTTATATGATTCTATTTAAGTGCTAAGATTTTAATGTTTAATGCAGAAACTTGTCACAAAGAAGAAGAAGGTAAGCAGAGAGATACTACAGTGGAGCTAAAGTGAGCAATGCCCTGAAGAAAAAAAGATCCAATCAAACAAGAGAAGCATTAACATTCATGAGAAGAGATAAAAAACCATTAAAGCGTTTTAAAGACCAGCAGCACTTGGTCAGCCAGCATAGAAAACTAATGATGCTTGAAGCAGCACTTTAGAGAGACAGGAGAGGGTACACAAAGTGATAAACAAGTACTGCCTAAAGATTTGAGCAGTTGAATAGGGAATCTTTATGCATTTCTATTTAGAAAAGCAACTGCAGAAAATAAAAGCAAACAGTTTAAGGAGATGCTTTATCTCTAAGCATATAAAGTCATTTAACTAAGAGTATAACAAAAGAGCTTTGCCTCCATTATTACTGAAAAAACTCAGTAAGTAAAATCCTGAGTAGTTAATGCCATTTGGCTACATAAAATCTGTCCCCTTTTATGTGTTTCACTGATAAAACTGCCAGTAGCTCAGGGCGAATAATGAAACAGATGAATAAGTACTGTACTTCTTGCATCATTCTGCCCCCAAAGGCATCTTGTCAACATATGCTTCCTTTGCTTTAGACACAGAGAACACCCCTTCAGTTGTGGATAGCACAAACAGTTTCATACTTTCTACACTAAAGAGAAACACACTGTTCTTTATTCCAGAATTAAGGCTATATACTAAAATGCTATTTTGAAAGCATACTTCTAGCAATGAAGAATGAATTACCTAACAAACACACAAAATATTCTGAATGAAACTCACAGTAAAGTAAATGTTCTTGAAATCCATACCGAGTGATCAAGTTACTTACAGGTGTAGGCCTTGGAAAAAGACAAAATCAAAACAATGTAAGTTAATGACATGAAATTGATGAGGGGAATCTAGAAGTAAGAGGCATTACTCTAGATGAACAGAACTATGTAGTATCTTAGCCTCAGGGTGCTACACTGATGTTTAAAACAGCTTGTAAGGTTTTAATTTTGAATTACTGTGAAGTTATAACACAAAGCTACGATAATTATTGTAAGGAAACTTCTGCTCTCCTAAGTTTTTCTTTTCCTACAAATTGACACAGAAGTTTACTGATTTACTAAGAAAAACTTATCTATAATCACATGTAGTGACCACATCAAGATGTAACAGACTAGGGGGCAGTGGAGTGACAAGAGGACAGATATTCTACACAGAAATGAAAGAGATACAGATTAATATTTTCTTCAGTCAAAAAAAATAAAATTATGTTGTATATTGTATACTGTTATACTTCCCTTGTTCTCATTTCAAAAGGAGGTCCACATTTCTAACAAGTGAGTCTAACATAACTGAGTATCTCACCCAGGAACTGAACCACACTTAAGGGAATCTATCCATAGGTCTTTCTTTCCTTTTTCAATCACAAGTGAATTTGGTCCTGTGGCAAAAATATTTTAATATGTGGTTGCAGGCATTGCAATTTACCGTGTAATTGCAGTGAAGAGGCCACGAATGCGTGCTCGATGGCGGGACACAAAGGCTTCCGTAAAAATCACCCCACGGTTTTCCTGGTCTAGCTGTCCATGAATTATTTTGCCCAAACGCCTGGATAATGCCTGTAAATAAAAGAATTAAGCTTTTCTAAGAATGCCAACTTCTATCAGATATATGTGTATCTAATGACAGAAAACTTTGCAGAAGATGTAAGTATGGTTTGCAGATGCACAATGAAAACAAAGATTCAACCTCAGTATTAATTTTGTACAAACACAGTGACTGATGAATTCACTACCCATTTCTTCAAACTGTCAAGACAAAAAATTAGGAACAATAAACACAAAAGAAAGAGCAGCAGTTTATAAATGTGCATTCTTGCAAAGTGAACTAAAGCCCAGAGACACTGTCCAAGAAACAGAGATATAACAATTTTTGTATGTTAGAAATCTTCCGTAAAAACTCATCATGTGACAAATATTAGAGGAAATCTGTTCATAAATTGAGAATCAACAGTCACAGCTGTCTATGGTGCCTAATATGACTGCTCACCTGACACATGCCACAGGATTATCCTTTAAATAAAGCAACTTCCAAACAAAATTCAACTTTGACTGAAAGTCAACAATGTCAACATAATTCTCTGTAACCCTTTTAAACATTCCAGTAGCCACTAACTAAAGGTAACGACACTACGGTCTTTTTGTTTCTACTTTGATCATATGGCTGGCTTCAGCTTCTAAAAATTAGTGTTTACTTTACCTTTTCTGAATAAACTGAGAGGACTCTATAATTGTATTTCTGCTTCCTGGGTAGCTAACAAGACTGATGAAATTATCCCTATATCCTTAGTATTTTAAACAGTTTTCAGATCTTACACTAATCTACCCTGTTCTTAACATTACTAATCCTAATCTGTTCCTAATGGTCATAAAGATTCTGAAGAGATTTTGCCAGTAGCGAAAAGGCAAATGTCAACCCCAGCCTGTGAATAGCTTCAACACTGAAACCTTTATGAATGTGATACTCTTCTGCTAACAATGACAAGCAGTTCATCACAATTAAAGTCATGGACACTGCAAAGATAACGAGAGAACATGGACATGAACAATTCTGCCTTTGTCAGGTTGATGGCTTTCATCACCTGTATCAGGAAGTCTCCTGGAAGGTCGTATGTCTTGCAGAGTTCTGATATTGTCACCTGGCCAGTTTCCTGTAGTTTATCATTTATTTCTTCCGCTAATTGATCCAGATAACTCCTTTTGTAAAAACAAGAAAAAAAAAACCAGACAACACATTAAGTGTGAAATTCAAGGTCAACCTCATAATCACATGCCAAATTAATAACTGATCTCTTTTAATGTACCCTTCTGTTGCATCTTTGCAAAAATAAACTGAAAGTTACATTAAATAAAGGGGAACAACGTCAGTGAAAATGTGTGGTTTCTTAAAAAAGTCTGCTAACCAGGTAGCTAGTATTAAGATGGGCCATTTATCTACTTGTAAGAAAATTTCAGGAAACAGAAAGAGGAAAACATTATGTCAATGAAACTTAGGAAAGGGCTTTAGTAAGCAAGACAGGTCTTAACTATTTCAAGACAGCCAGGAACTTCATATTCTTTGACAAGAACATATCCTGAAGCTCAATCAATAAAAACATAAGCATATCACTTCAGTGGTTGTTAGAGTGTTGAGAGCCATGAAGTAACTAGCTCAAACATCTTAGGCTTGTGAGGTAAAACCAGAAGTGAGAAGGCTTGTCAACAGCTGAGGCAGACAGCAAAGTCAGAGAGCAAATGAGATCTGGCTGCTGTACACGAAGACACTGGGTAAGAAATGAAGCCTCTTGAGTGCAGGACACTGAACACAGACGTTCAGTAAGGCCTTTACACCATGAATTCACTGATGCTTTGCTGAGATAGGCCTCACTTGCCTAAAGCAGCACTGCTCACCACCAAGCAACCCTAATATCAGCCAAGAAAAATGTACTTCACTTCAGAAGCAACCAAGGCTGGCCATTATTTTTGGTCTGTGCTTTGAAAAATAAAAAAGGTATGAATTATACATATTGCCCCTGAAGGTACTCACTCATTTATAAGCTGTCCCAGTACAAGCTGAATAGTTTTTTCAGATTTAACAATATCATTAGCTCTGTTTTCAATGTGTAGAAGGTCCACATTTATTACCTAAAAAAAACACCTCTTATCAGAACTTTAAATGGAAAATAATTCTCAAACACTGAGATATTACTTACACATTCCTATGTCTTGAGGAAAGTTACTTTTATTTTTTCTACTTTTGCATATATACATACTTAATCTGTGTTTTAGAATAAAGCAGCAATGCTTTAGGGGAAAAACCTTTCTTTGTAACTGTGACAAGTTTAAAAGAAACCTATATAATAAAAAAAATACCAGAAAGCAATGACAGAAAATAGGAAATTGACTTTCAGAAAGGTTTTCTGTTTCCAAGTAATTTTGCTCAAGCTGGAAGGGAAAATTAGTCACAGACTACTGGAGGATAAAGATTAGTGGAGAGAAGAAAATAATGAAGGAAGAGGGAAGATCCAAAGAGGCATACAAAGTTAATTATGCATACTCCTGCAGCTATAAATTTAAATGGGTAACATATTTCTTTTCTGTTTGCCCTCCTTAGTTTACAAAAAAATAGTTCATGAACAAAAACTCTGTACATCAGTGGTGATCATTAAGCAATGAGCAGCTTTCGATAAAGCAATAAATGAACAGAGTAAGTAATCTGCAGTACTCTGACATGAACTACCAGCTCTTTTTAAAATATAATCTGGTTTAAAAAAATAACTTAGCTGCTTCACACTTACAATATACATGGCAAAGAAAAGAAAGAAGTATATAGTTTTTATTACTGAAGTTACCTGTTGTAAGTCGACAATGTTAACTCGACCTTCAAGAAAAGTTGAAATACACTTTTAGTACATGAAACATATTTGAACATATTTAGAGCATAGTATAGCTCCCTGTGCATAAAATATTTCATTACTTTTTCTGTAGACCAATTAACCCTGTCCATGAGTACCCAGAGATAGTTAAAAACTTCTACCTTTGCACAAAAAACCAGCAAATTTTAATTCAATCCAAGATATCACGCTGATATGAAACACAATGGCATAACACAAACTGAGACATGTCTGTGGTAATAGTAAGAAAATGGCTAACCTGTATGAACATAGCAGGAAATTAATTTTTCTAAACATATGATGCTGTGAAATTCACCCTTAAGTGCGATACACTGCCTGCTCATTAAAACCCTTGACAAAAAGCAGACTGAAGAGTATTTGCTTCCTTATATATCTAAGCCAGGTCTTACAAAGCAGATGGCTCCTCACACTGGTAAAATAAAAGACCTGTGACAATTTACAAATATTATTATTACTAATAGCATGAAAGAGGAATGATTTTGAATTTCCAAGTCAAGGCCAAACATCTGGGCCAGATACGTAACTGTATTAAAATACCAAATTTCCTTCAAAAGGACTTTTAGACAACTTCTACCTCAGAAATTCTGCATGGATGAAAATAAACCAAGCAATATATCTTGACATGCTTATCTAAAAGCTTGACACAGATCTGAAGTGAAAATAAAATTCCAGTAGGTCAATTAACACACAGGTGAAGCAAACAGAAGCAAGCTGACTTTTTCTGAAAGATTAAGACGACTCAAAACTTTAAAATTCTTTCTGTAGTCTTCAAAATTAACTTCCAAATCCAAAGGAAGAAAGAAAATGCCTCACTTACCACCACAAACATGAAGCTCATCCCGGATCTCCTTACTAATCTGTGCTGGAGTAACATACTCCTTGCCATCAAGTGTGTGCACTACTTCCAGCTGCTTTTCTGCAATCAGCTTTGTGACTATTTCTATGCAGTTCCGTTCAGACAATCTATCAACAGCAGAAGGAGCAAGCAGTTATTCTAAGCAAGTACTTGCTAAAATTATCTTTAAATTGATGTTTCAAAAACACTACACACAGGCAGTACACTGAAGATTAGTTTTCCAGACAAAGAAACTAATACCTTTTTCCCGCTTATCACCCACCAAATCATCCATATGGCTTCACTCACGCGGGTCATCTCTCTAAAACTTTCACTCTCCTCCTGAACAGCTGTCAGCCCCTTTAGATTCAAGAACGCACCTGCTGGTGAATTTAGGAAAGGCTGTGCTTACAAAATTCATGCCTTTGCTACTTCTGTGCCTTTTTATTTTATTTTTACGCGTTTCGGACTTATTTATTTTTTCCCTTTAACAAAAACAAGTTCTAGGCAACGACCTTGTCAAGCAGACATAAGGAAGGCACAGAGCACTGGATACGGGACGACGTTGAGCAACTCGGACTTAGCTGCGACTACACACACCCACTCGTTTTCGTGGGCTTGCCCGTACCCGGGGGTCCCCGATGGGCC
The DNA here is from genome assembly GCA_013400975.1 of Atrichornis clamosus. Taxonomy (NCBI): domain Eukaryota; kingdom Metazoa; phylum Chordata; class Aves; order Passeriformes; family Menuridae; genus Atrichornis; species Atrichornis clamosus. Next base: position 127,992 of record WBMZ01007251.1, read on the forward strand.
CGCGGGGCTCATGACACAGTGGGGCTACAGAGGGGCCGTGCCTGGCTGGGCCCCGCGGGGCTCCCAGGCACTGACACAGTGGAACAACAGAGGGGCCGTGCCTGGCTGGGCCCCGCGGCGTGCGCGAACCGGGGGCCATGAGGGCGGAGGGGAAAGGAGGGCGGCCTGCGCGGGGAAGGGGCACGGCAGGCGGGCTCCGCGGCGGCACCGGCGCCGCCCCGCTCACCTGTGCGCCACTTCGGCGAACTGCGCCCGCTGGAAATCGGCCGCCAGCCGCCGGATCTCCTCCCAGGCCGCCGCCATCGCGCCCCGACACGTCAGCCCAGGCCGGGCGGCTGGGGGCAGCGAGCGGGGAGCAACCTCCGCCCGCAGCGCCGCCCGGCGGCCCGGAGGCAGCCCTGCGCCTCGCCGCGGCCACGGCCCTTAAAAGGAATCAAACACACGGAACTAAAGTAAACTACGGAAAAAGGAACAGAAAGTTTTGTTTTCCTCACGTGGGCCTGACCGCAGCAGCTGGACCCCGGCGGGGTGGCCACGGGAGCAGCTATGCTGTGTTGTCAGCGGAGGCGCCGTCGCGGTGCGGGGGATGCGGGTGTCCCGCGCCCAGGTGCGGCAGTGCCGGCGTGAGAGCGGCTTCTGCGGGCGGGCCGGGGCCACTGCAGCTGGGCCTGAGGCGTGAGCCGAGCTTTCAGCGTGTTTGGGGAAATGTGAGCTACGTTAAGAGCTGCCGTTACCGAAAACTGAAATGAAATCCTGACTGCAAGTTGGGTATGAGGTCAATAGTGTCGCCATTTAATGGGACCGCTGTTACGCAGCGAGGGCCAAGCTGAATTAATTTAGCTGTCAGAGCAGAGGTGAGCCGCGCGGAGTTGAAGGCCTTTTCGGTTCTCATCTGAAGCTGACTCGTCTGTGGCAATGGCTGAGACAGTGCACAGGGATTGCTCCCGCTCCAGGGCAAGGAGAGGGAGTCTCAGTCATCATTGCACGGCACTTTCCACGCGGGGACAGCAGCAGGATCCTGCGAGCTGCCCAACCCGGGAAAGTGGTCCATGCTGCTGAGGCTGTGTCCATGTCCTTCCAGATTTCTTGCTGGATCCTGCATAGCCGCTGTTTTCACTGACACTGTCACTCTGGGAGTCTGCCTTCCAAAAGTCACAGGAAAATGTCTCTGGCATGGTTGGTATCATGCTGGGTATCTTCGTAGGCAGTGAGACAGGCTCCTGAAACAGCAGCTATTCCTAAAACATACATCGAAAGCAAGTTCACTAATTACCCACCGGAGGGAGGTGCCTGTTTTCCTCTTCAGCCAACGAAGACAGCAAGGAAGATTGCTTAGCCAGGTCCTTCATTTACACTTTTCTGTGGAATGAATAGTGTAGTGGAAGAATAGGGAAAAAGTGTGATAGCAATTGTGGGGGCAATTTTTATGAAGATCATGTAGAAACCATACAGAACATCAGGAAAAAGAACTAAGAACTGGATTCCTCTTACCTAACCTTGAATGGATTTGAAGTGCTTTAATTATGTGTGTACTCTCTAGGCTGTGGAGAATCCCTTTCAGCTAAAATCTGAATCTCTCATTGGACTGCCAAATTGTGCATTGTGGTTAAGATCCAAAAGTGAAGTATAATGGTTTGGACCTTTACTTGGGTGTATGTGACTTGAATTCAAGCCACAGTTGCCAGATGAGTCATCTGTAAATAGAGCTGGATTATTGTTTTTTGTAGGTTTTTTATTTTTGTTTCTGATGGGTTTTTAAAGTTTAGACTTATGTTCTACCAGCATGCAAAGAAGGAGCAGATGAATCACGTAAAAGTTATAAGCATGTTGATATTTCCAAATTGCAGGTTCTGTTTTGAGTCTGCAATCAAAGACTTTTTATAAGGACCCTTTTCTTTCAAGATGTATATACACATGCACAACAGGTGCATTAATATTTTCTGTATCTAATTGCTATTCAAGTAACAATTCAGATTTTTTTTTTCTGCAGAAGTTAATTTTCTTTAGACATTAATTAAACTTAATTTAACTTATAAATTAAGTTAAATCTTCTNCTGCAGAAGTCAATTTTCTTTAGACAGCTTATAAATTAAGTTAAATCTTCTTTTAAAAATATAGTAACTGATTCATTTTGCTATACTTGTACAAACCTCTTACAGTTAACTGAGCTCTAATGTTATTAGCATCTATTTTATGCAATAGTTATGATGCTGGAAAATGAAGTTGACACCATTTATTTTACTACAGTGCTTCTGAGTTCACCGATTCCAGAGCCATCGCAGTAACAGAAATGTTTGTGTTTAATTGTTGCAGGTGTATAAAATAAGTGTGAAGGTTTTTGTAGCTTTAATGATAGCAAAAGTTTAAATAAACCTTTACATAATTATTATAATATGGATGGTTGACTATATTCCATTGACACAAAGCAAAGCAAATAATTTCTTATGAAGGCCATGCACAGTATTGCATTGATTCACTCTGGGAATATCAATTACCCTGTCTTAATTTGGTACAATAAAAGCAAATGATGAGGTTATTAATCCTGTCAAAATGAATCAATGCTGTCTGTATGACACAAAGTACATTATGAAAGTTTGTATTCTAGTATTCATGTAACAATATAATAGCAATATAGTGAGTGGGGTTTTTTGACCACATAAAGTATTTTTAGAAGGGCACAGAAAATTCATAGAAAGATTGAGTAATGCAAAATAGAGAAGAACAAAGTTAATAAGACATATGGTTTATCAGAAGACTTTTTGATTGGCATAAAAAATGAATTGAAGGAATTCTGATATGCGTGGTATATTTTCCTTTCACTCAGAGCAGTGTCACACATTGTTGGGAATGGAATCTATCTGGTATTTACAGGGAAATTGGATTGTGTGCAGAGTGTATGTTTTTTATATAGGGAATTTATTAAGATAAAGACAGGAAATAGCAGTGTAACCACTGTTATGATGAAAAATTAGAAATGATGCAGGTGGAAATGAATAAATAATTGTGTAATAGGATATCTCAAAATAGTTTGTAAACTGAATGAAATGGAGTATGAATTGGAATTTTTTAAAACGGTTCTTTCATTCCTGATATATCATGTTGTTACCTTCAGAAGTTGCTGTTCATCTTTTTCTACCAAACAGGTGAGTTTGTGAATTTGAATGGTTTAGCTATCAGGTTTTGCTCATTAATGGGTTTACTTTGATTTTAGCAATCAACAGGGTTACCTCTCATCTCACTTGTTTTTTATTGTGCTGATATACAAAATGTAAGTAACAGCTTTGATGTGGTGATTCATAGGGTTTAGTCTGATGAAGAAACATGTGCCTAACAACCCCTTCATTTATCAGAGAGGGCTGGCAGGATGAAGCACAAGCTTTTTTAAAATGGTAGCTGGCTCTTGGACTTACATTAGAAGAGTTTTCACCTTGGCTGTGTGTGCCATGGGTAGCTTTGGTTTTTTTCTTTTTCACAGTCCCTTTCTAATGCACATCTATAAACAGTATAATGTTTTGCTTTTCAGTGTACTCTTTTCTCTTTTCCTGTCATTTGCACTGTGGCTGTGCTAATGGGAGGGTGCTTAACTCAACCTCAGGCAGCCTTTTCTACATAATTGGTTCAGTTAGGAAACAACACACTTTCAGTTAATTAGTGTGATTACCTACCTAACTGTAGATAAGAAAAATTTGGTTCTTTCTTTGCAGTGAATATTCATATCAATGATAAAGTCTTCCCTGAGCAAAATAGTTATAGACATACAGTATATGAAATAGCACATATATGTGGAAAGTCTCACGATGAAGAGTACTAAATGCATCAGCAGCTGCCTCGTTCATACACTTCATGACTGTGGTTCAGACATGTATTCATAAAGTTATACATATAAGTACCAGTTTTTTTTACTATTTTAAGTAGCTCTTTTTGTTCATATATGTATAGTTCTAACGAAATTTTCTAAGCTTTGACATATTAAGTTCAGTCTATATCCTTGTTTGGAAAGGTTGCTTTCTCTATTTGGATTAGAAGACTAAATGTACTGGTGTTTAAATGAGCAAATTCCCACACCGTGTTTGACAAAATTCCATTTGATCTTTTCTGAGGAATGGTTAAACATAATATACAGAATTTAGAGTAACCATTTGTTTGCCCTGATCTTTGAATGTAATTCAAGGGAAGAGACGTATTCCTGCAGGTTCTCAGCCATATGCCCAGTTAAAAATCAAATGTTCGTAGAACAAATTGAAAAGAACAAAAGCCACTGTAAATACCCATATTTTGTTATTCAGCTGAATATTTTGATTAATGCTCTATAGAAGACCAATTTCTGAGTAATAGCATAGCATGTCATAGTGAAGACAGTGCAAACATTAAGTATATCTTACTCTGATATACTGAGCTGTCATGGACCAGAGCACTGAAGTAGTATATAAAATATTTATTCATAGTGAGCCAGAGATCCTTGTGAAATATTGCAAGCAATACAAAATATATGTTGTTGCATAAATAAACGAGCATTTATAGTATCAAAGGCAGCAGAGACATTTTTAAGGGGTCTATCAACAGAAGCTCTCAAAATCCAATGCCAAGCAAACACTTAAGTAGTGTTAAGCAGTTAAGACCAGAGGATGAAAATAAAAGCCCTTAAAGATAGAAGGAAAGTACAAATTTATTTTTAATGTCATTTCAAAATATGATATTGATAACTATGCAAATAAAAAGAAAACCAGACATTTTTCTTCCCAGAATGCACTTTCTTTTTTTTTCACAGTGGTGTATTTCCAAATACCTTTATGTGATGCTTCTTTTGTATGAGGATTATGATGTAGTTGAGCTGTCACTGATCTCATTGTAAAGCAGGGAACTGAGATTTTTGCATATTCTAGACAGGCACTGAAACATCAGCAGAGGCGCCAGCTCAGAGCACAGCGTGGGTTCAGCTGCTAAAGGTGCTGGAAGTCCATTGCCATAAAATGGGAGAGAACTTCATGAAAGCATAGCATTCTGTATTTCACACAGGAGGGGAAATTTTAACAGAAAGGAAGGAACCAGGTTTCAAGCCTACCTACCTCTCTGTCATCTCTTGACCTCTGAAATTGCCCCTTTGAGCCATGTGGTTTCCACCACTTTACAAGAGAGAAGACTTTTGACTGCAGTTTCTCTCCCATCCTCCTTGAGCTGCTTTCAGCCCTGAATGAGAATAGAAACTACGGATCACTGGTTTGCCTTCTCTCATATCACTTCACAGGTGACCACATGTTCCTCATTTCAAAGTACGAATAGTAATTGGGTTCTTCCCTCATGCTCTCTTCCATCTGGAAAGCTGTTTTGGAATCAGTCTATCTTGATGATTCCATCTAATTTCCGGACTGACTTAATTAATGAGCATTAGTGTTTGTGTCACTGTAGCACTTCAGTTAAATTAGTTTATTACAAAATTAATATGTCTTAAAAATGTATAATATTTCTGAAAAGGATTAGTATGATGCAAGGATGCTTGGGGTAAGATATTTCTGGTAAAGATGGGAGTGTTAATGCCACAGTGAAAGACAATGATTATCAGAATCATGTACAATTCTCACTGTCCAAGTTAAAAACAAAAAAACCCTGTAAGACCTGTAGGTGCAGTTTATGAGGATAAGGGAATGGAGTGTCTGTTTTGCAAGAAGGATCTGTCTTCACTTTTAAAAGTTTGAGATATGATTGAGCCTTTAGTTAGAAGGTAAAAAACTGATTTATAGGGAAAAGCTATAATTAAGTTAGAGACAAATTTGGCTCAAAAACCCAGAACAGTGAGGTTCTGTAACTAATTCAAGATGTGAGTTATGAGGCAAACAACAGGAATGGTTTTCAACTGGAATTTTCTAAGGGAGACGAGACTCAGTTTCCTAAAATATCCAAGGTATGGATCAGCATAGGAGATCTGTCCTGTGTGGTAACCTGCCAAGCTGCAGTAGCCCAAATGCTTCTGATTACATTCTTGCATACTATTTGCTAATTCATTTCCTGACTGCTTTTACCAAAATTTATTTACATTTGTAAGTAAATAAATAGTCCTATGCTTTGGTATTTCTATTGTGAACTGAACAGTAAAATTATTTGGAAAAGTTAGTTTTAACATCTTTCTAGAAAACTAATTAACAGACTCAAAGTATTTTCGTAGAAACCCTTCAAAGGATAAATTTTGTATTTTTTTTTTTTTGTTTCAACTTAGAGCAGCACCAAGCCTCTGAAATTATAGACATGCTCAAGCAGAACAACTCTTATTTTAGCTCAACATATCAATCCACTCAATTCTTTGTCATTTTGTTTGAGGGTGTCTTTGTGTTGCACACACTGCAAATAGCACAGATGTGCTAGGATAAAAAAAGTCCAGTATCTTTCAGATGGATCTTTATGAAATGCCAATGCACGCTGAGAAGCAAATACATCCTTCTGTTAGAAACAACACAGAAAAAAAAAGAAATAAAAATAAATTCAAACTTTCTGCTAAATGTGCACCTGCAAAAATTAGGTTTGAGTTAAAAAATCTTCCTAAGTGCTCAAATGATAACCACTGAAGCTAAAGAGTTGGATATTTAGGAAAAAGAAGTACGGCTTAGATTTTGGCATTCTGCACAATGTATTTATTATTGCACTGCTTTTTTTCAGGACTGATGTAAACTTTAAATTTCAGAAAATGAATTTGTAGAGATTTTCCTCTTCTGTTTTCTCCACGTGGCACATTGTCTCAATGTTTTGGGTAATTAACTCCTTCCCTACAGAAATCACCATCTTTTAATGTCAGTCTAATGAAAGGGCACAGAGAAACTGCTGCTGGAGGGTAATAGGAGAATCAAAAGCCAAAAAGAAAGGGGGAAAAAAGAAATAGAATTCATGAATTTATCTTACTTCCCTTTGCTCTGGACTGGGAAATGATGTCAGTATTAGTGGGTTTTGTGGTACAATCGGGATACAATCTACAATTTAAAAAATAATCTGTTTATCTTTGTTTCTGAGATGGATTTTTAAAATTTAGTTTCAAATAGTGTAAAGGCTTTTATATCAATTTGGCACCTAGGAACTTTTCATAGAAATTTTGTTTTCTTACAGAACTTAACAGATTGCTGGTATGCAGAGAGTGCTTGACACGTAAAGATGTGTCATGGTTTCACTCTGCTTCCTCTATTGTAACAAGTTTCCATCTGCTATATCTTGTCTTGTTGTTAGATTGCAAGTTCCTAGGGCAGAAGTTTGTCCTTTCGTTGGCTATATATATCACATAATAAAATGGAGGCTCAGTTTGGAAAGAGTACCTAAATAGCTGTGATGGTGCAAAGTAGCAAAACAATGTTACTCAGTTTTTGGACATGGATTTTAGAGATTTCAGTTTTTAGACTATTGTCTAAGGAAGAGCCAGCAATTACATTGATGTGCAACTGAAGCTCTGTGTGTAACGTTGACTCCTATAACACAAGCACAAATTTTAGTCTTATTAGTAACAGCATAGTCTTCTTGATTAATGCCCTCAACTGAAAGTCCCTGAGCACTTAATTTTTAAAAAAAATTTTTTTTTCATCTCTTCTAACAACATTTTAGTTAGTTAACTTTAAATACTAGATAAGGAATCTTGCTTGGGTTTTAGTCTGAGATTAACATTTGGCACCTGTGCATAAGTACTTGTAGGTATTATCTATATTAGATATTTGAGGTATCTCTATATTCAGTCCTAAATAAGGGAATGAAGAGCCATTTGAGATGCTATAAAGTATTCAGAAAGTCTGCATGGATCTGATTATAGAATGAAAGACCTGAAGGAGTCCTTAGCATTTCTGAAAGTTATGTGGAAGACTTTTAAACATCTCAAATGGTATTAGGTTCTTACACTTAGTCAACTAAAATGTGCATCTAGTCAATACAGTCAGTGGAGCCCAGAGGAAGCTTCAAGTAATCAACTATGAGAGGTGGTTGCACAGAGACTCAGTGTTATTTGAGATACTCAAGAGCTACCCTGCTAACCTCTAGCAACCACTCCACAAGGACGCTGGTCTTCCCCAAGTCCCGTATCATGTTTGGTAGCTATGAATCTTAAAAACCTTACGACATCTGAAATAATACTAGGTGACTAGTGATGGGCAATGAAATCAAGCTGTCAGTATCTACTCAGTAAGATGATGCTTTCTAGGCTGCTTGGATTGTGCTGGTTAGATCTTTATGAGTTGTAATGGGATTCTAAGGAAGCAACATCATTGTAAGCACCAGCCTTTGGGAAGGATTCAGTTGCCTGTATGTAGACCCGTAGTGTCATTTAAGTGCTGTGGGATGTTTCTTCTGCTCTCTCACTACCCCTGTAGAAATGTGTCTTCCTCAAGCATTGTGTCATATTTACTGGCCCTATGCAGGTGTTTGAGTAGCTGAAAGCTTTGTATACGCACTGGATGTCTGCACTTACTCTCCAGCTTTCTTTACCTCATGTGGAATCCCAGCCACTATCTTCATTTTATACACGGAAGAAAAACATTTCCTAAAGTGTTATCCTATGATAGCCCCAAAATGCTGTGATCAGAAATGAAATTTCAATTCCTGCAAAGCGAAAAAGGCTGTGGAGGGTGGTGAACCTTTTAATGGAAAGTCTAACACAGGTTAATTTAACATGAGAAGTTAACAACTTCGGTCTGAGATATTCATGAGCCAACTCCCTCTTGCGACACCTCTGTGCTCCTTTGTTTTGTTAGATGCTTATTCCTTCTCTCATGACTCATGGTGTAAGTACTTTTGGCTCTTGCTGTATAAGGAAACTGGAGAATTACCATGTCTGATATTGTATACACAGAATTCCAAGCATGATGATACTAAAACGAATAATACATTTTAAATAGTAAACTCACAAATAAATTGGGCACTTTTAATGTAGAGTTGCTGCTTTGTTTAGTTTTTCTAACTACTGTAGCCTTGTCAACAGCTCCTCTCCTTGGAAATTTCAGTTTGTTCATTTTGCAGTGATTGAGGCAGGATATTTGAAAAATCTGTTAGCAGAATTCTGAAAAATCATGGGTCTTTTTACCGAAGGATCATATGTATAGTATAGCACTATATCATGTCTTTAGATATTAGTAACTATGAACTATGTAATGACCGTTAAGTTCTGAAAGATTTGCACTCAGAATGTGCCTGTCATTATGAAACCTACTTTTCTAGGTGTTTCTGGACATATATTCCAAATGAAAATGCCTATGCAGATGTCTGCTAACAGAATTCAGATAATAGATGTTTTATGCAGCCTTTATCCTATCTGACATAAAGTCTTGGAAGTTGTCTAAGTTTAAACACTGAGTTTTGAGTCAATGAAATGAATCAAGTGTCTGCAGGGAGTGATTTGTCTTGTCTAAAACACCAGATTTAGGGTGAGATGAATTACCTTCTGGAGGTGCCTCATTCATTCTCTTCATACATATAGGGCTTAAGATTGCTCATTCTGAAGTAGTCAACTAACTTTGAGTTGACTGAAGTTGATGATATTAATCTTCCCTTTTGTAATTGGAATGTGAACTGCTGTGAATATGCTACCAAGCTCTTGAGCTTTTCCTCAAATCTACACTGACACTGAACACTCAGAATTAGTTTACAGATGGTAGATGTTTCTACTGGTCTTTTGGTGTTGCCTCCAATGCAGTATCACAGGAAATTGTTCAAGTTTGTCCATTACTCGGTCATGAGAGTCCGTAAAAAAGCTGCTTAGAACAGCTCAAATGCATTTTGGGCAAGGGAAGAATGTAATGCATTTGATTATTCAGCACTCACTGAGACTGTCAACCCAGATAAAATTGGGAAATATCTATTTGATTTGTGACCAATATCTACTTATGATTTTACTGGAGTTTGCTTTGAGGTTGGCAGGGGCAGAACGAGCATGTGGCAGCAATGGTGTTACACACAGCTATGTGAGCTGGGGCCATGAAGCACTTGGGGGGCATGTTTAGTTTTACAAGAAGGAACCTGTTGGGGAGAGTTTTTGCACATGAGTGGGAGATGCCAGCACCTGGATCCTGTTTGCTTTTTAACTGGCGTTTAGGAGAGCAGTGACCTGGAGTGCTGCAAGCAGGAGCCACAAACAGAGACTTGGTGCTTAACTTCCTTGGCAATTGGGTGAGCAATAGTTGTCCCTAATGTTCAGCAAAACCTGAGCTTAACTCCAAAATGATGAGTTTTAGTTTCCTATCTATATTTTAAATTTTAATTTTTATTAAGGTAATATTTTTGAGTTCTTTATTTGCCTTCTTGTTTTACAACCTTTTTGGTTCACTCCTTATGTGTTCTCAGAAGCTAGGAAGGTTGAAGCTACGGAGGTTGATACTCTATCAAGTATTAAAACTTAAACTCATGGAATTAAAGTCTAAGTAATATTCCAGTTTTCATGTTAGTTCATGGAGGATTATGTCCCGTGGGAGGGACCCCACACTGGAGCAGGGGAAGAGTGTGAGGAATTCTCTCTGAAGGAGGAAGGAGCAGCAGAGACAACCTGTGATGAACTGACCACAGCTCCTATTTCCTGTCCCCCATAGCTGCTGGCAGAGGAGGAGATACAGAATTTGGACTAAATTTAAGCACAGGGAGAAGGGGTGGATGGGTAGAAGGTTTTTAAACATTTGTTTTTATTTCTTATTATCCTACTCTGATTTGATTGTTGATAAATTGAACTAATTTCTGCAAGTCAAGTCTGTTTTGCCCATTATGTCAATTGTTGAGTGACCTCTCCCTGTCCTTATCTTGACCTACGGGCCTTTTGTTACATTTCCTCTCCCCTGTTCACCTGTGGAGGCAGGTGACAGAGTGGCTCAGTGGGCACCTTGCATCCTGCCAGGGTCAACCCACCATAATGTGGAGGCAAAAATGATCATGTGGGAGAACTCTTAGGGAATGGAGTTTTAAAAAATGGAGAAAAAAGTGAAGTGCTTTTCACAGAATCTTAATTGTATTGTGAAAATCTGATATTTCAGTCCAACTACCATATAATAAATTCAGATCTATTTGCTGCAGCTTTCAAATCTTAGAAATCAGCAGTAACTTCTTTAAACGTATCTTGGTCTCCTTGCAACAAATTCTATTTACTGAAATCAGGGATCTACACGTGTTTTAAGGCAGTCATTCTAGTTCCGTATAGTACAAAAACATGGCATGAAGTATGAAATACCTAACAAAGGAAAATATGTGTGCCAATGGATTAAATATGCTTTTGTAAAACTCTGATTATTCTGCAATGATCCATGAGGTGTGTAGGTTATGTGACAAAAATGCAGCTTGCAGGTAGCTGAGGCAATAGGTTTTAAAAGACTGGAAAGCAGAGTGCACAGAAATCAAAGTAATGTTTATAACCATTGAGCCGATAACATCTTGAGTGATTTACAGATAAGTTCCACTATTTTATTCCTGGTTTTTGCACAGAAGAAATCTGTAAAATAAATACCAATGAGTTTGACTAGCTTCAACTTAACACTGATAGTACAGCTTTTCATTGCCAGACATTTCAGAAACCCAAAGATGTGTCTTATAGAAAATAAGTTCACAATAGTGAAGACTGATTGAAAGTAGAGGAAAATTGACAAATAACTTATCAGTGTATAAGTTAGTTCTGACATAAAAAGAATTATCCACTTAAACATATTTGCTTTTCTCCATGAAGTAACATCTGCAAATCGGAGTCAAAGTGTGGATTTTCACATTCCATGAGTCTAAATTGCATTGCTTATTTATATAAAATCAAAGATCCCTGAGGTAGTGAACCTATTCCCTTCTGGGATTTTGTTTGCTGTTTTTATTTTTATTATGTTTTTCATGGCTAACCAGCTGCCTTAGAATTACTTCGGAGGTGACTTGAATGGCTGCCAAATCAAATGGACTGACATTGTATAAGAGGAATAGAAAGGGAAATCTAAGACCACAGATGTTGAGCAAAATGATACATGAATACAATGGAAAGATTCACATCCCCAGAGCACAGATCTTTTAAAATTCAAGACCTATCATAGAAGTTCTTTAGGATCAAAAGTTAGAATTTGTAATTCCTGCAACATTGTCTTTTGCCCATGCTTCCCAGTGGGACTGAATTTTTATGGATCATGCAGTATGCAGTTAGCCAAGAGATGCTCCGCATGCAAGTGCTGTTTGTTCCCTGTTTGTACTGCATTGTCAGCAGTAGTAAAGCTGTGAGTGTTGAAGAGGCACAGCTGGCCTAGAGCAGAAAGTTGGTCATCCTCTTTTATATCCTTCAGTTCTTGACAGAGAGCTTATTGGGAATTTTTTACTGATCATCTCAGTTTCCCTTATGGCAAGCCCAGAAGGCACTAACATTGTTCTCCTGTTCTTCAACTCTCTGTTGAATAAAAAAATCGAAACAGATATGAATATAAGGAAAGAATAACTGTGCTAAAATATTGTAATCTTTGCAAGTAGCTGACATGTGAGGTAAAGAGCAATTGAAATGCTATAATAAGGACATGGTAAGAAAACAGTAGTATGTAGCTAGTATTTATGTAGTTAGTTTAAAGGTGAACACGTGTGTCCGTGTTAAGCACGGTCCCACAGGGGTAGACTTTCTGTGGGCTAATGTCTCTGTAAACCTAGAGTAGTGTTTTTCTCTGCTTTTCTAGCCACTTGGGCAGTGAAGCCCTTTCCTTGAAGGTAGGTTGGAGGAGTGTATGTCCATGAAATGTCCTCACTACATAACATATTAATTGTCTTTTCGAAGAAAACAAAGCAATGTTTTTGTTTATGTGCCTGCAATTCTGCTGAGATTGCCTTCCAATCCCTTGAAAAATGCTCTCTGCCTCAGTCTATTAGCTGAAAGTCAGATATCTTTTAGCTTCATTGAATCAAGGGTAAGTTGCAAAGGCTGACTGCTGAAAAACCCCAGCCGTGCATCCAGCAAACACCCCACAGGGGCTGTTGGTTTAGTAGATTTCAACTGCTGATGAAAAATATGAGAACACTAATGGCTTGTAACCACACAGGGAATTATAGATCAAAACTGTTATCTAGAACGGCACTAAAAAATGATGTGCTGAAATAAATATGGGCCATCTGAGGTTCTAATGAACTTCATTATACTGCCACAAGGAATGCAGCAGCACTGGCATTGCTCAGTGGAAGCAGACAAGAATTGCTGAGAACACAGACCTGATACTTTTTTCTCTGATCTTGTAAGATGAAGGGAATTGAATATTTCCTCCGATATGTAGTCTAGAAATACTTTCTATATTCTCTAAACAAACAAAAAAACCAACCCCTCAAAGACCTCCCCAACCCTTCACCTAAAACCTGAATGTATTCCAATTTAAAGCATTAAAATTTGTCTGTTTTGTGAAAAGAATTTATCACTACTCATGAGTGCTGGCATTTAATTCTCCCAGGCCTCTACCTTTTGGATTATACATGTTAATCCTATCCCTGTCTGAATCCCATCATATTTGTACTTCCCTGTTTATTAGTTTTAACTCTGGAGAAAAAGACTGAATATGGAGCATCTGTTATAAACAGTATTGCAATATAAATTAAAACCTTAGGAAATACGGGTTTGTGGGGCTGATGAGAGAATGAAGAGGAAGGGGAATATAAGAGTGATCCCTTTCAAAACTGTTCCACGGGCTCCACTGCCTCTCATTTTCCCCTGATGGTATATCAGTGCTAAGGCAGACAGCTTAGCTGAAATTGAATGGAAGAATCACACAGGCCATTTAGGGAATTCTTTTTCAATCTGCTGGTTACTTGAATTGCTCTGAACTTATTTGCCACTCTACATATCAGATACTCAGACTTGCTCCTGATCTGTGAGTTTTTGGCATCCTTCTCCTGGAGGGTTTCCATGGGTGACCAGCAGGAAGCAGAGAGGTGTAGAGGCGGGGTGAAGAAGTTGTGCAGAATGGAGGATCTGCAGGTCAGGTTTCAATTTCAGACATAAGGGAAATACCTTCTGAAGGAAATATCTTCAGTGATACTGTCTGCTCTGTAACCCTATATTTAACTAAGACTTGTTTTGCTGATAATGTCTAATGTACCTCTAATATAATGTGCTTTGTGATCCTGGAAAATGGCATAGAGGTGGGTGCTTTTCAGAAACATACCTATAACTTTAAAATTTATTTCCCCTGGAAATATTGAACTGATTTTCAGGATAAGTTAATCAGGTAGCTGCAACTCATCAGCCATTTGTCTTCCCATTCTCTCATTTGCTGAGGTAATCAGAGATGTCAGGATATTGTCAGCTCTTTTCTGCCACAGTTAATGACAGTTCCTCATGTGAGTCTGCTGTCAGGCTTTGGAATTGTTGCCTTTGTTTCTCACTTTCTCTTGTCCTTCTTTCCTCAGTTGATTTTCCATTTCTCTATCTCTACTCTCAAGTCCAGCTTGGTTTTTGCTATTTTTTTTCCTGTACATTTCAAAGAATTAAATGTGCACTCAGATTAGGACTCTATCAAATAAGGGATTAGCAAGACACTAGGTGACTGGTCCAGGCTAAGCAACTGCATATTTTTGTGTTGTTCTTGTAGGAAGGGGTTTTGGTCTTAGTAGTCCACTCAGTTCCATGGGTTGGTAATAGCTATACAGAACCCTGGTGCAAAGAGGCACCAGATCTTTCCTGACACTAAAGGGTATAAATAAAATAGTGATGAACATACTGTAACTAGTGAGAAGAAATATGTGAATGGAATGAATGGGCAGAATTTTTCGTATTTCCTTTTAAATTAATCTGGTCTGGAAGATTGCTTTCCCTTACAGAAGAGAAAATTGGCCTGAATATTATGGCAGATGCAACAAAATTGCCAATACATTGCCCCATTTGGCAAAATTGTAAGTAGTGCATTGCCTGTGCGTCATTTCCATACTGTTTGTGCCAGTGCACCAGCAATGTATGCAAATAGCATTTTCCAGTACAGGGCAAACGGATGACTGATTTGTAGGTTGGAATAGAATCTGAGCATGTGCAATGCATTGACAGATCATAACAATAACAGGCCAGATGTCTACATAGTAATAGATATCATAAACCACCACAATGAGAGATGAGGAGAAAAGATAACTCCACCCAGGTGTGTGTATCAATCATTGCCCGCTCTAACTTCTTTTTATTCAGTTTGCCTCCTCTCCATCCTCTGGAGTGCCTATTATTTAGAATGAAGAGCCTACTAAACTAGTAAAACCAGGGTTCTTTCTCATGTCCTTACAAGTTCTTTGTGGACATTTCTACACACCTTAAGGAAGCACATTGTACAGCTAGCTGGTCAGCCACAAGTAGTAAGGAGGAGAGTGCTTTAGCTAAGTGGCATAGCTGAGCAGACATATCTGTTGTGCTTTAGGGTTCACATACCCCTCAGAGTGGGATGTGACTTTCTCAAATGGCAGTGGCAATACTGATCTGTCAGGAATATAAGTATATATGTATATACACACACACATTCTTATAAAGACTGTATGATTGATTACATTTAGTACTCTTAAAAAGCTTATTTTTCCAAGAGATTAGGAGGAATAGAGAAAGATAAAAGCACAACTGCTCTCTGACAACCCGCCTTTAGCCAGTTCACACAAGGAAAGTATCAGGTAATTTGTTGACAGTTTATTAACATAAGCAGCTACTCTTCTTTTCCCATTCTTTGCAACCCCTGGAGTTGATAGACGTACCAGAGGGAATGCAATACAAGATTTGATGGCCACCAATGTGAGTGAGCTAATTGGGCATATCAAGATGGGAGGTAGCCTAGGTTGCAGCAATCCTGCTTTGGTGGGGTTTTCAGTGTGGAGGAATAGAGGTCAAGCTTCTGAACTTTAGGATGGCAGATTTCCACCTACTCAGGGAGATTGTCAGTGGGAGCCCTTGGGAGACTGCCCTCAGGGACAATGGAGCAGAACAGAGCTGGCAGATCTTTAAAGCAATCTTCCATAGAGCACAAGAGCTAGCGATTCCCAGGAGCACAAAATCAGGCTAGGGAGGCAAGACACTGACATGGCTGAGTAGGAAAGTGCTGTTCAAACTAAAATACAAGAGGCAAATGCATAGGAAGTGGAAACAAGGACAGGTGACCTGGGAAGAGTACAGACAAGTATGATTGTGTAGGGAGGGGGTGAGGAAGATCAAGGCAAAACTGGAACTGAACCTGGCAAGGGATGCAAAGAATAACAGAAAGGCCTTCCACAGGTGTGTTAAAGAGAAAAGGAAAGTCAAAGAAGGTGCGCCCCCTCTGATAAACAACGCTGGTGAATGGGTAACAACAGATGAGAAGAAGGCTGAGGTACTTAGCAACACTTTTGTCTCAGTCTGCGATGGTAACCTGTCTTCCCACACCTCTCGAGTGGATGGATGACAGTATGAATAGTGGGAGAGTAAAGTCCCTGTAAGCAAAGATCAGGTTCATGACCACCTGAGGAACCTGACTGTGTGCAGGTCTACGGGACCTGACGACATCCATGCCAGAGTCCTGAAGGAATTGGCTGGTGTAGTTGCCAGGCCACTCTCCAGGATATTCAGAAAAGACATGGCAGTCAAGGGAACTCCTGAGTGACTGGGAAAAGGGAAACATAGTACCCATCTTTTAAAAGGAAGGAAAGGATGATCCTGGGAACTGCTGACCTGTCAACCTCACCTCTGTGCCTGGAAAGATCATTGAACAGATCCTCCCAGAGGCTGTGCCAAGGCACATGGAGAACAGGGAGTTGATTTGAGACAGTCGGCACGGCATCACCAAGGGCAAATCCTGCCTGAACAACCTAGTGGCTCTCTGTGATGGAATAACTGCATCAGTGCATAAAGGAAAGGAATACAGATGGTGTTTAGCTGGACTTATGTAAAGCCTTTGGCATGGTCCCCCACAACATCCTTCTCTCCATTTTAGAGAGTGATGGATTTGACAGGTGGACTGTTAGGTGGATTAGGAATTGGTTGAGTGGTTACATCCAGAGGGTAGCGGTCAATGGCTCAGAGTCTCAATGGGCATCAGTGATGAGTGGTCCCTCAAGGGTCCGAATTGGTCCTAGTGTTATTTAATATCTTAATTAATCTTAATTAATTAATCTTAATGACTAGTAATAAATCCCTTTTAATTAACAGAGGGTTCAAGTGCACTCTCAGCAAATTTGCAGATAACACCAAGCTCAGTGATGTAGTTGACACACCTGAAGGATGGGATACCATCCAGAGGGACCTGGACAAGCTTGAGAAGTGGGTCCATGGGAATCTCATGCAGTTTAAGACCAAGTGCGAGGTGCTGCACCTGGGTTGGGGCAACCCCTGGTATCAGTACAAGCTGGGGGATGAAGGGACAGACAGAAGCCCTGCCAAGAAGGACTTGGGGTGCTGGAGGATGAGACTGGACACGGGCTGGCCATGTGCACTTGCAGCCCAGAAATCCAGCCACATCCTGGGCTGCATCAAAAGCAGCGTGGCCAGCAGGGTTAGGGAGGGGGTCCTGCCCCTCCGCTCTAGTGAGACCCCAGCTGGAGTGCTGCATCCAGCTCTGGGGTCCCCAACAAAGGAAGGACATTGGCCTGTTGAAGTGAGTCCGGAGGAGGCCACCAAGTTGATTAGAGGGATGGAGAAGCTCTCCTGTGAGGAAAGGCTGAGAGAATTGGGATTATTCAGCGTGGAAAAGAGAAGCCTTTGGAGTGACTTAATTGCGGCCTTCCAGTACTTGAAGGGAACTTGAAGGAAAGATGTGGCAAGATTTACAAGGGCATGTAGTGATAGGACAAGGTGAGATATGTTCAAATTGAAAGAGAGTAGGTTTAGATTAGATATTGGGAAAAAAATCCTTACTGTGAGGATGATGAGTCACTGGAACAGGTTGTCCAGAGAAGTTGTGGATGCTCCATCGATGGAGGTGTTCAAGGCCAGGTTGGATGGGGTTCTGAGCAACCTGGTCTGGTTGAAGGTGTCCCTGCCCACAGCAGAGAGGTTGGAACTGGATGATCTTCAAGGTCCCCTCCCAACCAAAACCATTCTATGATTCTGTGATTCTGTGATATTGTATGGGACTGAAAGGATTTCCTGACAGCATGCTTGTAAAACACATTAGAACCTTAATCTCTTGCCTGTCACAAGTGATTATTATTTGTTGCAGTCACAATACCCTTAGAAGGAAAAAGGCAGGATGAGCTGTTTTGTCTTGTCTTCACCTTTGCCATTCAGCGTTCTCATTTTTTCACGAGGATATGGGCACTTAAACTATAGTTAACAAATAATATTTCTAACCAAAGAACCAGAATTCTGTTCAGAATCAGTTGTATTTTCACTGCTGTCTTGTGTTCCTGCTTTCTGAGGACTCAAGACTATTCAAGACCAGGGCACAGATCCAAGTGAAGTCCAGCACTTTTAACCCTCTTTCTAGCATGATTTTGATCCATGTCAGATAACAGCCTGTCAGACTTCCTGGACATAGTTGGGAGAGCAGTACAGGCCAGGGAGCATTTCCATTTCGAATGAGGTCATCCTGTCTGTTGGAAAGAAAATTTAGGTGCATGGTTGTAAGTTGCACTTTGTCACATGTCTCTGTGACAGTAGTCTCTACTGTGGGCAGCAGAGGTATGAATCCACTCATTAGAAAAGAACTGATCACAAACCATGCTGTAGACCCTTAATTTTGCACAAAGGGACCAAACCAGTCTTAGCTCAAGCGCTTCCTGAAGAAGAGAGAACCCTGGTGTGCGTGGCTCTGCAATAGGGCTCTTTCAGATGCAGCCTGACAAAGCAGGTGTTAAGAGAGGCTTACTCACCTGTTGAGCAGGCTTGGGTTCCCAAGCTGGTTCTCCGCCACACAGCGCAGACACAAGGCAAGGTAAGGGAGTGGTGGTTAGTTCAGTCAGGCAGTACCCCTACCAACAGCACGGAAAAAAAATTGGCTTAGCCCTTCTGGATCAGCAGCCAAATGTAGTAAAGATCTATTCACTGTCATTCACTAACAGGCAGAAGAATTGCAGATCAGCCTGTTACTGGGAACATGACCATGTTCAGAGTTCAGTGGAACTAGAACCTATCAACTTGAAAACAGGCTAGCAAAGGGAGAGGGAAGAATGATAAAGTGAGCTTGAGAAAAAACAGTACTGATGTGTGAAGGAGCAGTAACAATGTTGTGGAGGGAAGAAAGAAACAGTCTTTCTATCATACTCCTATTTCTTGCCCCAATTCTGCTTGTTAAAGTATGCATGAAAAAGTATTGCCTTGTAATGATTGTTGCTTACTCCTAATTGAAATCTATAATCCCATTACAAATGCATCCGGACACATTTAATCAAACCATATCCTGTTGAGCAAATTGAGATCCAGGTTCGCAGCTCATTTCTAAACAAATTACTCACAGTGTGAGAGTCCAGACATGGAATTAGGCATCTTGTAGCAAATGCTGGCAGGTCCTTCAGGTTAGCTGAGAAACTGGGTTGCTGCTATTTGCAATTTCTAAAGCATAGCAGGATAGCTAATTTTCCAGGCTGCCTTGGATTTCTAGTTAGGCTGCTCTTGGGGATGGAGATGGAGAGAGAGAAGCTTAAATATGCTTTCTTTATGACTTTTTTGAGAACTAGCAGGCTTTTTCACCAAAATTGAGGGCAAGGTTGCTCAACTAAAACATCTCTTATTCTGCTGACCATTATTTTTCAGACCTGGAAGTTGCACTGGAAATAAATATATTTTTAAGTATTCTGATAAACGTACAGAATAGCAGCTCCAATTTGCTTTCCCCTGCTAAGTTCTAGTGTTCCACCTTTCAGTGTAAGTTCTGATTTTGACCATTACAGAAGGAAGACGCTTACAAAATTTCAAGTTTGATTGCCTTCTACTTGCTTGACTGCTTTTTCACCTTTTCCTGCCATATACTTCCCCAGATTCCAGCACCTCCACCTCCACACAAATTCAATATTTTTTCCTGAAAATTACTCTATAATCCTTGTGTTCACAGTGTCATAATGTTAGACTCTAGGTGGCAGCATCTGTGAGTAAATATTAGATGTTTTTGGGAAACTGCTGATTTCAAACTTGTCTCAGTGGATAACCGCTGTAGAGTAGTCTTCCTTAAAGCATTTATTTTTTTATCTTGCTGCTCTTTATTTTCATCCTGTAAAACCTAGTAATGTAGTTAATGTACAGGTGTTGAAAGAATTCATATCAGCATGTTAACAGAGCTTCCATGATATTTCTGTTCTTTACTGTAGCTTGAGGCACAGATGGAGAGCAGCACAGGATGCTGAACCATTCCAGTCTGAAACAGAGAGGACAACCTTTGGGTAGAAACTGCATTTTTGATGCTGTCATAGAAGGTAAGGTGTGCTTCTGTGTCTTGGTTCTTCATCAGCTGCTTATTCTGCAACAGATGATACCTTACCAGGATTGGAAAAGCCCAGCCTGGGAGTATATCCGTTCAAGCATTTTTCACCACAAAAGACAGTACTCAAGAGATTTTCTTGTTGTCCCTAAGTGTACATGAAGTGGAGTTAGAGAATGTCTGTAGAGTGTTTCTTGCAAAGTATAAGTAACAGTCATGGCCTGACGTCAGATTAGGGAAGTTGCTGTTGATCTCCTTTAAGAAAGAGCTTTAGGGAATATGTAAAGGGTTAAGACTACTGGATGCTCCACAAAAGAGAGCAAGCTGGGAACAACAATGTGAAGAGGGACTGCATTCATTCCAACAGAAGCATAGACCTGAGAAACATAGGGATGGTGGATATTATTACTGCAGTCTAGTGATGGACTGAGATACGCACAAAGCAACAAGCAAAACCAAGCTGGAGTCAGAGCTGAGCACAAACATACCTACAGCATAATTCGGGCAGGGAGCTTAACTGCAGCTCCTGTACCAATGGACAGAGGGATAGAGGTCAAAGCAATTAAAACTTACTGATGCACTGAGGACCATGGCAATTAATTACCTAATTCAGACTGTTAGGCTACTAAAACTTTAATTGGAATAAAAATATGTTCTGAACTTCATTTATATGTTATGTTCCCTTTTGCCCATAACAGGAGTTTGAGTATAACAGCATCTCTTCTAATCCAGCAGCTACAGCTCTAATTATAGCCCTGTTGCCACAGGGCAAGTACATGTACCTGTGCCCTGATATAGAATGAACATGACCACTCTCACCACCTGGGCAAATCTCTTTTTGGCTGTTTCCAGAGATACTTCATAGTGATTAAATCACTTCTTTAGAGCATTTGTACAGATACTGCCTTAGGCCTGAACAATTGCCCTGAGTGCAATGAGCACAGCCCCAAAATAGGTTTTTTTGGTGATGATCTGGTGTTACAATGTCACACACCACTACTGTCACTCAGGGGGAAAAAAAAATAAAAAGGTGTAGGTAGGACACCAGTCCAAGTCCTTACCTGCAAGTGTACACACACACATACAGACACATAAATTAAAATAGAGAATTAAATTTATTTGCTGTATGTTCCAGAATGGGCACAGAGAAAGAGGTGAGCTTGATATGCAAGCAAAATCAGTTAACCTATGTTTTCCCTCCGCTAACACTCTTGGTCACCTATCTCCACATATATATAAATAGAAAGTTACTCTGTATAACCTATAAAAGATGAAGTATAGCAGCTGCTGAAATTCTTATTTATCCTTAAAAATGTCATTTGTCTCAGGAGGTATCTGTACTTCTCATTAATACCAAATGGTCAAGGACTTGAAAATGGTGCAGATACTTTTTTCCAGCTGTTAGCATGCGTTTAGACTTCCCAGTGTGATATTCTTGGTTCTGTGATTGGCACATGCCTGGGTGTGCATACGTTTATGGACTAGAATTATCGGAACTCCTGTGCAGTCAGAACAACAAAGTATACCACATACCTAGGTTTATCTCAGTCTTATGCTCTGAGCAACAGAAAAACAATCTGAAGTACTTTTCAATATAATCTAGCTGAATGCTGCTATATCACATTTTTGTGTTCTATAATAATTTCATTGCAATACTTAGTGATGTGCCCAGTGATACCGTGCAGTTACATAGGATTTATTTTATATGTGGAGTACAGTGCAGCTTTTCTTTGAACATATACAATACTGAATATAAGGATATTAAGAATGTTGTATCCACATATATTTAAATAATAATGAAAATAGGTTAAACGGGGAGACTCAAGAAAATAGTATTATACAAAACAAAAATAATTTCATATACAAGCTCCTACTTTACTCAAAATATGGCTCTAAAGTTCTAAAGATTGTAATGCAGAGTGTGAAAGAGGATTTTGAGTAATGCCTGATGCAGAAGGCGAAACAGTGGTCTGAATTCTGACTAGATTAATGGATGCTATGCTCATAAAAGCAGAAGCAATGTAGGTATAAACTGGGTCGGCTTCATGGAAAGTAGTCTAAAGAAGCAAACCAAATATGAGCTGTCACTGCAATGCTGTTAGGATTATTCCCATAACCATTGCTGCCATAACCATTCTTATTTGTGTCAGAGCATTCCAGGGAGGCTCCTTCTTTCACATACACCGATTTACTTGTACCTAGACTAGAAAGTGAGGTAGGTCTCAATCAAGTCCCAGTATAGATGCACTAATCTTTATGGTCGTATTTGGATGTGGATCTCTCTTACTCTTAGTGAACTAAACTGAAAAATAGAGTCTGAGCCTCCCTCAAGTTATGAAAATTAGATTCTAATTCTTACTTCAGAGAGCCTGAGGCATAAGCATCTCCCTGAGAAAGGAGGATTTTATTACAAAAATCTCCTAAACAGGCATGTTCAGGCTAGAATTGTTCAGTCATCCACAATTTATTTATGGAAGATTATCCATACAGCCAGAAGCAACAGAAAAGTTATATTTATGTTCTCTCAATTATAAGTTATGTCATGTGTGCAAGATTTACATGATAAAGCTGTTTATTTGATGCTTTGCTATAGCATATAGCAAACATAAACACACAGACACTATGATACTGAGCATAAGTGAAATGATACAATTAAATAGTTATGTAGAATGATTACATAGAATTTATTTATTTCCTTGAAAGTCACTGAAAACACATTCAGTTCCTTCTATCCACTACTAATGGTTCAAAGGCTTTTGAATTGTTACAGATCTCAACAGAAAACTCTGGAGCAGACTTGTGTGTGAACGCACATGGAATGCAACAGATACTCAACAAAATATTATCATACAAAACAAGAACAAGTAGTTTTTTCATTGTAAAAATAATGCTAACAAGTTTAAAGTATTTGTTGCTGTATGTTGGAAAATGGGGGGGAAAAAGGCCATTCCTTTACAAAGGGCCTTGCAACTTTCTCCTCCACAATTTTTGTGCTTAGCGTCAGTGAATACATGTGAGTCTGTGGTTAGTACAAGGAATCCTTACTCGTGGTACCATGCAGAGCACGTGGATCCACCATTACTCTGCTGGTTATTTAAGGCTAGTGAAAATGGAAACATCTTACATGTTCAAACAAATTACTATGCTTCTTTCAACAGAAACTCTGGTGCAAGGTGAACTTCAGAAAAAACAATGCCAGCCCAGTCATGACAAAAATTTCCTGATGGGAGAATTTCAGTTTCATTTGTCTATCCATTACCAGCCCCCCTGCCACTGCAATTCTGAAATTTCTTTCTTGCAGCTTTTGCCTTAGGCACTAACTGTAGTTTGGTCTAGGACAGGGCTAAAACTCCAACCAAAAAAGAATCAATATTCCAAAAAACCCCAGTTTTTCAAATAAGCCTTAACTGTAAAAGATACTTCAGAAGTGTTATTTGATTATTTCTCTTTCTCACAATAGTAACCAAAGCCCTAGCACCAAATCCTATACCTCATGTGAGTGTCACAAGAGACCAGGAGGACTTTGTCCATACCGAAAACTGGCCAAAAGTATTTTTTTGGAACTCACAGCTCCCTTTGGCAGCCCCTTTCCAGACTTAGTCTCCCTGAAGTTCTGGGCTAATTCTTTTCCTCAACAAACCTAACATTAACCAAGTACCCTAAGCCTAGCCTGGGCCATAGGAGAGGAAATTCTCTCCATTCGGACAAACATTTAGACAAAAATGATGCAATTCTCCAGTTGTAGCATCAGCTCTTACTTAAGAGTAGAGGATACATTGCAGCCTCACTATAACTTCATCTCTGATTTCTCTTTGTCTCGAAGCTTCCTCTGTCACTAACATAAATGCTTGACTGATGCATAAACCGAAAATAGTGTTCCATGCAAAGATTCAGTGTTCTTCCAAGGAGAATATTAGAGTCTGCCCATGGGTTTCTTTGTCAGCTGCTGTCCAGATGGGATCGAAGTTAGCTGCGGACTTTCAGTCAAAAATAACCTTAACCCAAACCCTGAAATGAACCTCAGAAAAAAAATGCCCATGAAGATGAAAAATTCCTGAGGAAACAATTATTTTTGCACCACTCACTTCCTTTTACAACTCTAATGATTGAGAGAAAAAGCCTAGAGCTACAGCTTGAGTGGTGCAGAAGAAGGGCTGTCTGATAAAAAAACCCCTGTAGGCTAGATTTCCCCCTGGAGTAAATCCTTTTCTGGGTAAAATGAAGAAGGAAAGTGCCTAGACTAATTTTATGTTTGGGGTTATATTTAGGAATAAAATTACAGTTAGGAAAAAAGAGAAACTGTGGGATAGCTGTGTTTAGGACACTGAAAAATCTTCTAAGAAAAGGAGGAGCTGAGACTTGAATTTTCCTCTTAGGCATGTGGAGCCTCTGGTAGAAGCAGGAACCAGGAACAGGGCAGTCAGCTTATCACTTCAGATTCTTAGAGGTCAAGAAAAAATAACCACAGAAATCCAGTTGAAAGGGAGCTTCAAAGGAACTCCCACAAGAAAGATGTGGGCTGCAGAAAGGAACCTTTCTGGGTGGCCCCTTTGCAACACCACCCCAGTTCCAGCTGTAGGTCTCCCTTTCCTCACCCTAACCCTCTTCCTTAGTCAAGACCTTCTCCTTGGCTGAACCCTAACTCAATGCCCAGTGCCACAGCAAGGATGAGCAAGTCTGGAGGGAACAATTCTTTTGATAGCCTCGTTTTTCAGCTCCTCTGCAGCTTCTGTCTAAGCACTGCTGTAGGCTTTGTCCCTTTCCCAGCCAATACCCTAACCCTTAATACTGGTCCTGTCCTTAGCTGAGCCTTTGTTTGAGAGCCAGTGCCCTGGCCCAGATGAACGAGTTCTGAGTGGACAATTCTTTTTATAGTTTTGCCCTCAGTCTTTCAGCCTGTTTGCAGCCCCAGTCCAACGGGAGCTCTAGGTTTTCTCTTTCCCCTAACCCTAAGGGAATCATAATCCAAATCCTAACCTATCCATATTCTCAAGGCCAAGCTGAGAAAATTTTCAGGGAATTTACTAATTCTTTTACCACCTCATCCGTTCGCTTCACCCTCTCTGTTTTAGATTTGCCTTTGCAGCCCTATTACAACCAGATCTTTAGGCTTTCTCTCTTAGAACTAACCTCTACCCATTGCACTTGGTGTTACTACCAGCTTTCTCACAACTTAAAACCTTACCATGTTCTGACCTTTGTGCCACTTTTCCATTCCCAGACTTGACTATTTCCATGTGAGAATTGCTGCATCAGCCCATCCTTCTTGTTTTGCTGGAGCTTTCCTGAGCACTCAAGGCTGTACCTCTGGGGTTTCCCTTTTTTTCTTTCCTTGTTCTTATGGACAGAGACACTGTCACACCTCATGGGTGCTAATATTTGAGGACCATTCTTTCTATCCAGTCTCAGCTCTTACTCTGAATTGTAGGATCTTTTCCTTGTAAATGAAACTTTTGACTTTTCTTTTTGTCTCGACTCTGACCATAACCCTAAGAACAGAGGGAGTTTACAGTCAAGGAAATTCAGCCCTTGTCCAGAGAAGATTTTCTTAGTATAGAGGTCTTATTGCAGATCACACTTTTCTTTTTCAACCCCTTCAAGCTGGATCTCTGTATTTTGTATTTTATTTTTATGTGTACCAACTTGTAAATCTACCCTTACCAGCTAGCCAGTGTGTGTGCTCTGTCCCAGTCTGCAGTGTCTCTAAGTGTAGATTTTACATGTGTTCATAATTCCTTTCTCCAGCCCTGTCACAGACCTTCCTACAGTATAATCTTCCGGTGTTTTTTCCTTTCTTTGAAGCTGTTACTTCCATTTTATATGTTATTTCCCTTGCACTGTGACAGCCCTGTATGTCATTAATAGAACTGACTCATAAAGGAACATTTGAGGGAGAAATATAGGTTTCTGTTTAGGTTTGACATGTTTGCCCTTCAGGCAAAACTGTCTTTGAATTCCACAATGGGCTGCACTCTATAAGAAAGACAATCGTACATGTGGGAGTTCTGGGAGCCCTCGACAGCCGCAGCCAGGTCCTTAAATCAGTCATTTGTGAGGCCACCATGCCTCAGCACTCAGTTTTAAGGACCATCTTTGAGTTGAGTCAGGTGATACTGCTTTTTGAATAACATTAGCACTACTTACTGCATTGCTCTATGGATAGAGAAGCATGCAGAATAGTTTTTCTTACAGTAAAAAAACCAGTTCTTCCTAATAGTTTTATCTGGTTACGAGCTGTTTTCTATTGCTAAATTATTTGTTAACAGCACTTTTCATTTATCTCTCATCAAGTTGCATGCATATCCACAGGAAAGTTCAGACCTGTAGGGCTGTCACTACAGAACCAAATTAAGTATCCATGAATTTGAATTGATATTTTCAATTTGAGTTGAGGGCATGAGTTTTTGATGGAGCAAATAACCACACAAGTATTTTTTTTCCTTTCTGATTTGCACAGAAATAATAACATAAAAATCAGTCTTCTCTGGTTAGGCCCTCATTGATAGTATTTGAATTTCCTTTTTTTTTTTTTTTGCTGCATGGTGAACTAGAATATATTTTATTTAAATGGTTTGACTACTTTCAAGCTTGTGCGAGAATTGTGGGTTGGACTGTGGCTGTTGGCAGTGCTAGGTGGCATATTAGTAGAAATTTTCCTTTTAACCGTTAGATAAGGTCAGTGGCAGGAATACAATTCTGTTAAGTTTTCTGAATGGAGAATATTGTTTTATTTATGTTGTATCTTTTTTTTGCTCAAAACTCTTAAGAGAATATAGCTAATTAACATAAAGAATATTTCACCTTTTCCTGCCACTCTTCCCTATCACTTCCCTGTCTCTTCAGATTTCTTCAAAATGCAACCTTCCTGTCTGAAAGTGAAGTAATCTGCTGCCATAGTCATAAGGAAGTCAGCATTTCAGCAACTGTGAGGTGACTTATTAATTAGTTGTCATTTCACCCATGCCTAAGCTTGCACAACTTGTTCAGATGCCTGCATATTTTCATGCATGTTATTCCCCCCAGGTGGTGTAAGCTTCCTGGCAGAGGTGATTATTCTGAGCAAGCAGGTGTTTTTTTCTGAATTATGTAGGTTCTTGCAAGTGCTATACACTGTTCAGTTTCTCTATGATGGTACAGAGTTGATTTTTCTTTATTGACAGGTACAGGAAAATATGGAAAAATATTTTAATGTTTAACTGAAGAAAGTTAGCTCAAGGAATACAAGAGAAACCTGGACTTTTGCATTGGAAACTGGGAATGCTGTGTATCTTTCCATCATGTTACATCTTGAAATCATCTTAGCTAAGGATTCTCAAAGGAAAATAAAATCTAACAGTAGAAGACACACATCTGAGTCCTTTATTGTCTCAGTGATTATTTATAAGCTGGATTGAGCACTTGAGAAACAAGTAGTACAATCTGAAGCTTTCACCAAGAGAATATTTGCTGATGCTTTTAATATTAGTTGTGATTTCATCAGAAAATTCATGTAACTCAGAGAAAACCTGCTGTGTATTGAATCATTGTTCAGGGAAGCAAATTACAACTGTATATTGTTTCCCATTGTAAAATGTTTCAATATTTTAAAGAAAGTTCCATATCATTATGGTACATTCATTCACTTGATATCAAAGATTTACGCAGTGAATTTCCTGCAGTGCCTGGAGATGAAAACTTAGGCTGCTTTTGATTAGCAGTTTCACTCAGGAAAGTTTGCTTTTTTATTTAAGCTTATTGAAGAATATTAATGAAATGCTTTTTACACAAATTACTATTATAATTTTAAGTAAACTGGCAAAAGGGGATTTGGCCTTCTCTACATTTGATTTTGATCCTCAACTTTTCCCAAAGATCAGTAAAATTTTATACATTTCAATTACCTTTATTCTGTCACTTCTGGAAATACAAGATTATTAGTTATCAAAATTGATGTAAAGTCTTACTTTCTATCAGAATATGGGGAATTGTAATTGCACTAATTATGTTCATCTAGCAATATATACCATGCTATTTATTTCTCATGGCCGAAAATATTTATTAGATCATATTTTCAGAATGACTATTCACATATACGACAACTCCAATTTTTAGAAAGTTTAGAAAATATATCGCAGAATCACAAAATATTTTGAGTTGGAAAGGACCCATTAGAATCATCAATGTCCAACTCCTGGCCCTGCACAGAACCATCCCCAGGAATCACACCGTGTGCCCGAGAGCATTGTCCAAACGCTTCTTGAACTCCGTCAGGATTGGTGCTGTGACCGCTTCCCTGGGGAGCCAATTCCAGTGCTCAACCAGCCTCTGGGAGAAGAACTTTCTCCTAATATCGAGCCTAAACGTCCCCTGACACAGCTTCAGGCCATTCCCTTGGGTCCTGTCATTGGTCACCACAGAGGAGAGATCAGTGCCTGCCCCTCCTATTCCTCTCACAAGGAATTTGCAGACTGTGATGAGGTCTCCCCTCAGTCTCCTCTTCTCCAGGCTGAACACACCAAGTGGCCTCAGCCTCTCCTCACACAGCTTCCCCTCGAGGCCCTTTACCAGCTTTCTAGCCCTAGTCAGGTCGGTTTGAAGCCATATCACATTTTTGTGATTGCCAACCGCTGTCTCATTCACTTTCAGGTTTCACCCTTGGGACTTCTATGCTATTAATCTTACCTACACCTCTCCACCAGACTGAGTATTTCTATATTTGTTTTTAATTGGATTTCCCCAGGTATATTAGGTTAGCTTTTTTTTTTTTTTTACAGAAGAAGAAACTAATTTTGCTCCTTTTGGTTTTGCCACAGATTTCTAATCTTTCCAGGTCACTTTGTGTCATATCATCTAACTCATTGCTTTTTACAGCTCTATTCAACAGGACTGTTTTCAAATTATTGTCCTGTTCTCTCTAGCTGCCCAGTCACCCCTGAAGAGCTGACTGGAACCAGTGATAATGGATATCCAAAGCCAATCAGTAGGCCATTACCTTGCACTCCTGTTTAGCACTTGTTAGCCCATGTAATAACCATTTTTACTACCCAATTCGAATGTTTCCTAAAAGCAAATTTTTTCCCCATATTATTCCTCATTTCCAAATATGAATGAAGCCATTCCATACCTGTCTGCTGAAATCAGCAGCCTGCCTCTTAGCCATTTTTCCAACATGGGCAGTGGATGGTATAGAGCACATTTCAGTTTCACCACTGAGAGTCTTACATGTTCCTTGGCTTCCATACCTGGTTTGCAAATACGTATTTGAAAAACAGTAAAATGAATACAGTAATGGAAACCTAAAATGAAAATTAGCAATCATTAATTCATTATCTTCATTATTAGTCTATGACCGCAAGTGATGATGATATTGCTCTGTTTTGCAGTACTGAAATGCCTTCAGTATTTGTCCGGAATATCTGTTATACGCTTCTAGTTATTCCTGGATGATTAAAATATAAATGTGGAGGAAATAATCTGATTTACATAGCAACATGCATGGCTGATTGTTGATTTTGGCATATCTGTGAATGGTAACAGTTTTTAAAAAATTTATTATTAAAAAATCATTTTTTCCTGACATTTGAGACAAAGCTTGAATTCCAAATAATCCTTATGCTCTTCAGCTGAAACATCTACAATACAAAGAACTTAGTAGAAGGAAGAAAAAGTGGAAGATTTGTTGGATTGAATAATTAAATTTTTTTGTCTGATTAATATTAATTGCTTATATAATTTTGAATGGCTACATAGAAAGAGGTGAATAAAATCAAGTGAGATTTGAAGTAATAAAAGGTGTCTCTCCTGTAAAAGTCAAATTTTATTTAATCTGTTATAGTGCCAGCCTTTTCATAATTGTATTCTGCAGCTTCAGAGTTATTAATTTTATCCAAAAGCCATATAGGCTGGTTTTCATCTGTTAGTGCTTCAAGTCTGTAACTTGTCTATTGGATCTAGAATTCTCCTGTTTAATTACTGCACTGGGATGAAAAGCCACAACACGTCCCATTGTGCTATACAATAATGTGAGAATATCACATGCTATTAGCAATTTTTTTGTTTTGTTTTGCTTCCTTCTCGTCTTCAAAGGCATGGTTTAGGTTCTGACCTGCTGCAAGGCTGTGTGATGCCGTGTTGTCATGCAGACAGTGATCATAGTGATGGGTTGCAATTACATTGAACTAGAGTGCCCATATTCACTTCTGGTTATTATCTGCATGTGGACTGTTTTCATTAAGTGTGCACTGGAAATATCCTGAATGAAATAAGCATCTTCTGCCGTTTATTTGTGCCTGTGTATGCGAGTATGTGTCGAATGCCGGAACAGCAGGTAGGCAAATGTGAAGTTCACCTCAGAGAAACACTATACTGTCAGAAACATCAGTTTCTACAAAACCTTTTAATTGCAAAGAAACCGTCAAAACCTCCATAGCAACCACTGTCAGGGTGACTGACCAAGTGAAAAAGTCTGCTGTGAGCTCCGTTACTATGGATATATATGAAATGCATGCAGGAGTTTCTGGTTAAGTTTCATTTCTTTTAAATTCCAGACCTCTAGTATGTTGCTTATAGCCAAAATGAAGAGACAGATCTTTGATTGCTGCATCTGTCTCATTCATCAGTTGCACAAAGACAACAAAAGGACACTGAAAAGGGAGAGATGAATTCTCAGTTAGGACGTGTCATAGAAATATGGAAGGGAATATGAAAATAATTAAGGGTGTGTAACAGGCAGAAGCAGAGTGAGGACCTCAGATGAAGTAAAAAATGGATATCTGTATGGCATTGCTGGGGATTTGAGACATGTGTCCCCTCCAAGCACAGTAGAAGTGTACCCTTCTCACCTTTAGGGTACCCCACCTGAGAATACTTCTCCAGTTTCATACCATGTATGGAGGAGCACACTGGTCTACTTTTGATGACAGGTGGCTTATGAACATTGAAGGATCTGTCCTTTGGGAACTGAATTTGCTAACAATTCCTTCTACAATCTGCTGCCTGCTGCAAATAACCTGCCTGACATAAATCTCTCAACTCTGTAGGATATGGAGGGTATCACAATTTTTGCAAGGTACGTCAGACTTTTTTTGTTATGAGGTGACTGGAAGATAGTGGGTGCATTAATGATTTATATTTTCTCATCTCTGAGTTCAATGTGTGAAACTCTAATGCATTAGCAATATTTATGGATACTATAAAGAAGATTAATTCACTTCTAATGACCACTGATGAGCTGTTTTTCCTTAATGCTTCATTTTTTTAATAAGAAGATTTTAAGTACCTAGCACTTTGTATTACATAGAGAAAATAAAAGGACTTTATTCCCTTCTTATATTTTCCTATATGGGCATGAAAGAAGGCTGATGGCATCCTGTGCTGCAGTAAGCTGAGCATTGCCAGCAGGTCAAGGGAGGTGATCCTTCCCTTTCCTCTGCACTGCTGAGGCTACATCTATAGTACTGTGTCCAGTTCTGGGCTTCCCCCTGGAAAAGAGACATGGGCATGCTGGAGAGACCAGTGCTGGACTACAAAAATGATTTGGTGTGACAAGAAATAAGGGATTTCCAGTATGTCTAACAAGTCTTGCAGATCATATTAATTTGATTAATATTACCACAGTTATTCAATTATTCTGTGCCCTCTCATTAATTTAAACTCTTCTGGTTATGTTAAGGAGTAAAAAGTAAAAAATCCCAACAACAGATCACCAGCTTTATATCACAAATAAAATTGGTCATCCACTGTGTACCACTGATAGAAGTAACACTCTTCTATTAAGTTTTCCCCCTTGTTTCTCTTTCTTAGCAAATCCCGCCCAGAACATTATAGTAGTCAGTAACCAGAGGAAATCAGTTCATACCAGAATAGTTTTTTCACTGTTCATGTGCTGAAATCTTTAAGAAGCTGAAAGGATGTCGAATTATAGAGGTAGCTCACAATAAGGACAAACACAGTGGCCAAAACAAAGGACCAGCTGTCTGGAGTCCTGTTTCTGCTATCCAATAGTGTACGACACTACAGAAGAGAGCTGACTGTCTATGGCTCCTGCCCTGTGAAACTTGAAAAGGCATCTAATTTGATCAAGGTTACTAACACATGTAAAGCTAACTCTGAAGGGTGCTACATATTGTATTTATTTTAAAAGTCCTTGCAATTCAGACAGAAAGAAGATACTGCTTGAGACTTCAGGTTTGTAAGGGTAAAGATGTGCATTCTGACAACGTGATTTCCACTTCAGTCTCATTGTACAGTGCTTCCTGTTAGCCACTCATCTCTGAGGACCTACCAGTGAGGAAGAGAAAATCCTGGGCAGGAGAATTTCAATGTAATTTACACCACCAGAATCTGTGCTCATGCAAAAGTCCTAATGCTTACCATCAGCTTTCAGAAGTCCTAAAAAGACATAAACCCAAAGTCAACGAAATAGAAAATCAGTTATGGGTGAAGTGCATGATAGCATCATATTAACTCAGAATAAATACATGCTACACTTGCTGGAAGATCATTTCTCTTGGAGAAGTTTACTTCTGAGGGAAAGAAAGAAAGAAAGAGAGAAAGAAAGAAAGAAATAGAAACATCTTTAGCAATCTGTGTTTGTGGTTTGTGGGTTGCTGGACGCAAACTCCAATATTTTCAAGGAAAGATGCATGATACGACAATTTTATGATAAAAAGATGAAGTAAAGAGAAACAACAAACAATATGTCTTGATTTTTTTCTAAAACCTAAATCTCAGGTTCTATTTCTGTCACCAGTGCTAATAATTTTAGTGGTCCTTGTTGAACAAAAGTCCTAGTTGTGGTTTCACTTACAGAACAAAAAATATCATTGAACAAACTTAAAGAGAACACAGATGGAAAGAAAAGAGCATTCTTTTGCCTTTCCCTCTGTTCTCTCCATCTTCAATCAGGGAAGTGTGTAAAGCTGAGGTATGGAAAAGAGGCCTAGTATTTTTTAACTTCAGGACATGGAAGTGTTTCAGGGCTTCCAGCCACTAGTTTGAAACAGAACCGCAGAGAAGGACCGTCAGCAGCTTATC
This sequence comes from Atrichornis clamosus, assembly GCA_013400975.1. Classification (NCBI taxonomy): domain Eukaryota; kingdom Metazoa; phylum Chordata; class Aves; order Passeriformes; family Menuridae; genus Atrichornis; species Atrichornis clamosus. The sequence continues at coordinate 161,282 of WBMZ01007251.1, forward strand.
CCAGCTGAGGAGCTGACGTGCTGCATTGCTGTTTTCAAAGTTCAGTGAACAACTTAGAGGGTGTGTTGCTGTCTCACTGAGAGAGGGTGCTGATGTGATGAAGCTGCTATTTGCATGTATGAATGCTTGTTGCTTTCAATGAAACATCACTTGCCAATGGGAATTCCATGTTCCTCCTAATTGTGAGTACCATTTAATGACCTCGAATCAGATCCTGCCTTTGAAAAATACAACACGATTCCTGGTCATTTCTTCATATTTTACCTTCTTTTGCTTCCTTCTGAGACTACTGTTATTTTATACTACTAATAATTTGTAATTATAATTTATTTTCCTCAGATATCTGAGATACACTCTGTTTTGTCAGCTTGAGACAGGGACCGAGAGAGTACTAAAGATGCTTTGCACTTCTTTATAGTGCCCTGCAGTACTTTTCAGTTATTAGTTCATGCTGTGAATAGTAACAGTTCAAAGTGTTGACAGTTTCAGTGGAAAGAGTTTCACTCATACAATAGTTAATTACCTTATGCATAAAACCTCGTGAGTATATGGTGTAATCATAAATAATTGCATTCTTATGTTTTATGCTATTTTTGCAATTTAGAGTTGTTTTATGAATCAGTCCATGTTATCTGGGTCCCAAGGGCAGAAATAGCAAGAGAAATTGTAGATCAACTAAATGATATTGAGAGACTGATTTATAGTAGACCCTTATATAATACATTTAAATTTTTTGGATATTCACACTTCCAAATGAGTTTTTGACGTTTCCAGAAAGGTTCAATGAATTTTTTTTTCCTGTCAGCTGCTATTCAGCTGCTACTACAGAAAGGAAGTCATACTGATAATGTGAAAGGAATCACTAAATTATTGGTCCATAAGGAGAACTAAAGCTACTGAACATTGGCAATGCTGCTGCTTGCTTGTTTACCCTCTAGTAAACTTTGCAATAATTACAAATTCTGAAAAAGTATTAGAGAAACCACACAGCTTGCAAAACCAAGCTGTTGAAAGGGGGTCTGAGAAGCCAACATGTGCCTAGATTGCTGGCTACAGTTGTAGAACATATCTAAGTCTTAATAAAGAGGCAATGGGCCATCAGAAAAAAGAATCTTCTTATATATTATTTACCAGGTGATGCAAGAAAAACAGTAGCAATATTCAGTTATATGATGTTCATGCTGAGGAAGACACGGTGATAAACAGCTGAACACTACAGTCCTGAGGTAAAAAATCACACAGCTTTAGACTGAAACGTAGATGCAAATATCTATCTGCAAAAGCAAAGGATGAAAGAGTTGAGTGTGTATACAGAGCTCCCTGTGAAAAAGATTTGAAAAAATTGAGATAATGCCTCTTAAATATTTTGATGAGACAAAGAAAGAAAGCAAATAAGGGGGACACCATTGTTAAAAATGCTGTCTGAACACAGGACAGAGAAATTTGAGGAGTTGTGAGACAAAAAATGCACATCAAAAAGTGTTCAAAAAACGTGCACAGTTAAGAATTTTTCTATTCCTATATGATTTCAGAGAAAGAAATCCCTAATCAAAGGCTGAATCTCTTGTGGAGTATGTGAATCCAGCTTACTAGGGAGATTTATGAGAGGAACAACTTTATCTCTATAAAGATATCTCCTATTGAATTTCAGTGAGAACATTGAATAAAACAGCCATCAGTTTGGAACAAGTGTATCAAGCTAAAGGAAGACAAGAAATAAGACAAAGATAAAATAATGGAGAAAATAACCCTCATAGGCTAGCATGCTGGAAAGAGCATCAAAAATTCAGGAAGTAAAACCAGTGTGCTTTGGGCTATTGCACAGAGAAGGGAGGGAAACAAATCCAAGTCAAATCCTAAACTGCAGGTAGCCCAAGGATAAGAAATTCTCTATGCACACTAAATGAAAAACTGGAGCTGTATAATGCACAGAAGTGCATGTCTAGCAGACCTATAAGTTCTCAGTGCACAGACTTTGCTCCCAGCAATTCTTCTGACATGTTTAAGACCAGTTTGGTGATCAGTTAGATTCCTTCTGGACAGCTCATTGAGCTTCAATATCACCTCAACAGTAATGGTAAGTGGTAATGTTAGCTTAGAAAAATGTGATGGAGTGGTGTTGATATTTACAAAGCACTGCTCTATAGACAAATAAAGATATCAATACAAGTCTCATGTAATAAAAAAGAAAAATTACTAGACTTTAGAAAGCCTTTTTACACAATTTTCCTTACAATAGAAATTTGTTCCAAAAATTTGGATGTCAGCTAACCTAAAATATGCTGAATCTTGTTTTTTAGAGATAAAAATGTAATTAAAAATCAATCATTTTATGTTTGTTATGCGTTCTATGGAAAAAAATCCTTGGGATCATACAATACATACATGTTTCAGGGCACATACAGACTTTGGGGTTCTGATCTTGTAATTTTTTATACAGCTGATGATGACTACCATTTAGAGTCAACTCTCCTCAACTCAAGAATCGTAATGTGTTTATTTTTCCACTCCAAAAAAAGAAGTGCTCTTAAAACATCTGGCTAAATTCCCTGTAGATTTAAGGCAGAAGAGTAGCTTCTTTAGTGATCTCTCTGAAGAGAGACCTTAATGGTCATAGACAATAACTTGTGAAGGCCTTCAGAAACACCTACTGCTTTCCATTCAGTGCTTATTGTGTGAGAGCATGTAAACAGCATCACTAGGTGTCTAAAACTGAGGTTCAAATGACAGGCTTCAATTGCTTGACTGGACTGCAGGCTGATTCTCTAGTTTCATGAAAATATCTGAAAAGTGTAGGATAAGGACTTTGCATGTGTAATACTTGAAGCAAAAATCACCTCTGGGAGCTCATACAGTGTAGCCACTGGACAATCCATATGGAAAGGGGATTGAATTTCCGGCTGGAGTTAGAGGTTTTTTTTATACTTTAAACGTCTATGATGTAGGTTAAAAGTTCATGGGAAGCCAGGCTTCCTGAGTGCTGAAGCCTGTGAACCTACATGCTTGTTTGTCATAAGATTGATCCCTAATGTAGTTGTCACTGATAATGGAGTCTGTCAGAATTAAATATAACAGTAATGGGAAAGTGGTTATTCTGTGGAGCAGTGTGAGGTGCTACGTTTGTCACTTGAACTGACTACTGACGCACATGATATACTTGAAATATCTGATATACTTCAAAAAACTAAACATCTGTATTTTACAAACTAATACATTTCATTTTGCTGGAAGTGTTGAAAGCTAATAACTTGTTCCCATGCTACAGGATTTCAATCAAAGATGGGATTGTTACTAAAAATCGGTAAAAATAAAACTCCTTAACACCAATGTAGCATTAAGGAGCTGACATTCTTTATTTGGCCAGATGCATGAGGGAATATCTCCTCCAAAACATCATCGTGCATGCCGTGTACAGAAAAAGCTCCTGTTTATATACTGTATTTTGTATACATATTCATTTATTTTCCCAGAATAAATATACGTATGATAATCATTTCCCCAGAATAATTAACATATGTTCCCTCCCCTTTGCACATATGTTCTTCTGTCCCTGGGGTTGCTTTGGTGGTCCCTGGTGGTCAGTGACCCCAAAGTCACACTTGGCTGTTCAGTGAACTGGTGAAAAGTTGGCATAACCAGGCTAGTTACTCCCTGTTCTTCTCCTTGGTTAATGTTTAACCGGAACCTACAAAATAAGCATTGTGCAGTTCAACGGGCTAGTGGTTTTTGAAGAATGAACATTGTATTAGCCCACTAGGTATGCAAACAGTTCTTCATCTGGCAACAAGAACACAGAAGCAATGTTGCTAAGAAAACTTACAAAATTGTTGAACTGAAACATTGTTTCTCTTGAAGCTGTCATATTTCACTTGAAGGCAGTGAAGGAAGAGGAACTGACTTTTACCCTGGTGTTTATATAACTACAAATGTCAGACTTTTTCCATTTTGAATGTGCCTGAATTTTTACGTTAGATTTGAGAGATATTTAGTGATTATTATTATTATTATTCAGGAACACAAATACAACCTGAAATAGTCACCTGCCATCTGAACGGGGCCTGCATCCATCCTCTACTGCAGTAGTTAACACAGACAGTAGGAATCCTAAGCTCTGTTCACAGCTTCTGTGCCCACGAAACAGTCCCTCCTTCTGTACTATGTATATTGTACCTCATACATATTTTAGTGTAATGTATCCTGCCTGAACGGACTCAGTTTGCTGAGCAATTTACCAAGCATGATGGTATTTCATCATCATTATTTAGCATTCCACTTATCTTTGCATCAGTTGATATGATTTTATCAGCAGTAGGTTTATGTTATTTCCATATCACTGAAGAGGGCACTGATTAGTGTCAGCTCTATTGTCATACTCTACAGAATTTCCATAGAAAATAGTCATTGGCTGGTGATTTTAAAGGTCTTTTTCACTGAATTATACTAATATGTTAGAATTAATAATTCTTCATAGATTGTGCTGCTCTTGATGAGTTTTACAGAGAGGTTTCTTAGATTCAGGAATATATAATGAAAACTAAAGATAATAGAACTCTGTTCCAGACTATTGAGAAATACACCTCTTAAGAATTTGGAGAGTCTCTTTTTTATTAGTTCAGGCTAAGAATTGAATTTCAACCCAGATTACCCATATCCAAAAGGAAATCTCTTACCATACTGTAGTCATTCTTAGAAGGGTCTCAATACCTGTTTTTTGCTTTATATATAGACGTAAATATTCACGCAGTGAGAAGGACAATATCCTCTCTGGTGACACATTCTAATTTTGTAGCAGTTTTTACCACAAAATTCTAATGTTTTTTGCACTGCATTGCATTTTTCAGAGGCAGGAAAGCCTTTTCTAGTCTGTTTCAGTAGAAGCTCTAAATGATATTCTCCACTGAGTTTTGGAGATTTGATAGTTGGATGATTAATTCATTGCTCATACAGACAGCTAATTATTAAATTGGAATTTCAAATGTCAATACTTAGCTATTGAATTATACTTCTACAGTTATCTTTATTAATCAAACCTGTAATTTCAACCAAAATGAAATCTTATTTGTTTGACAAGACCTATTTTCATTCTAGCCACACCAAGGGACATTAAGTACACTCTTATCATTTAATTCTCTCTTACCTGCATCTTGTTCCAACCTCTTCATAGCAGCAAAGGCAAGGGGTATGATTAAGAAATTATGAGCTGCTTCATTACGTCAAGTAGGAAGCATGATGCAATAGAGGGTGAAATTGTTTAGAACAGAATGCCATGTAATGAAAGAGACATGATTCTTTCATGGTCTCATCCACATTTTCAAAAACAAAAACAAAAAAATCCCAAAAAACCACCACAAGCAAGAAAGAGATCCTGTAAAGTACATTCATTTTTGGGAAAGGAATTTGGTGTTCAAAAAGCAACTGCATAGGAAATGTATCAAAGAGCATAAAAAACCCTCTCATCTCCAATTTTCACATTGGACTGATTAGATTATCTTTCTTTGCCTTTTTTGTTAAGTGGTGATAAAGCATAAAGCAACACCTCAATGACCCTTGGTTCTCAACATGCCCTCAATTTTATTCTGCTTTGATATGTAATGGTTCTTTGCTGATGTGATTCTGTGTAGCTCACATAAATGGGTTGCTCAGATAAATTAGCTGCTATAAATCAGTTAGTAATCTAGCCTGAAATAGATCATTCTGGTTACAGAGTTATCAAACATCAGAATACTCCAGTGACATTGCCTGACATTCTGACATCTGACTTTTTAAAATGGACCAGTTAGTAATGCCTGTCCTGCCTTTCTAAGGCAGCGCCTTGTGTAAAGTCTCTACACAATCAAAGAATCAAAGGGAAAAAGTTTTGTCATTCGGTAGAACTTTCTCACATTCTCTTGCACTAGTCTAAAATCATCAACTTGCCAGGAGATGGACAGGAAAATTTTATTTTATTTCTTTTAGGCAGAGGAGAACAACTTCTACACAACATACATTTTCTATAAAACCATGTTTTTATGTTGATGATTTAAAAAAATCCAGTAGGAACGTCTAAACACTTATTTTTGAAAATTTGAAATAGTAGCTTCAGTTCAGCATTAACCTGGATCTCCTCCTGTCAGTGAAATTTCATAACATCTGTGCATTAGGTGCTTAGAGTCCTACCTCCAGGCATTCTGTAATCTATGTTGCCCAGATGGATTTTAACTCCCATGATGCCATAAAGTAGCCTTTTGATTGAAACGTGAGGAATCACGAGTGTCAGTACATCGTGGAAGATGAAGTCCTGACACTGAGCACTGCTTATGAAGTAGATTATGAACTGGTGATGGTACAGCTCCTGTGAGACCATGTGGGATGACAGATAATTCAATTTAATGTCAAACTGACTCATAAGACAATATTTAGCTATTTGTGAATCAGGGTTTTTATGAACTTTTTGATGAGAAAAAACCTTCAATATTTTGACATATATTTGGAACAAGAAATTGCTTTTCTAAAGGATGAGAAATCCAAACTTTTACTTATATTATTTTTGCAGTGTAACGTGCTACTTCAAAGGCTACAAAACCCTACTGGAAGGCAACCTGACTCACAGACTACCTTAGATCATCTTATTCCCACCTGCTCTATCATCCTACTAAATATTTTTTTAACATTGTCTTCCTCCTACTACTTAAGGGATGAATTTTGCAGGCATCAGAACTCATGCCTTCCTTTCTTTCCTTCTTACCTTTATTAAAAAATCTTTGGTCAGTGAAAGTAATAAAACCATGTTTGAAACATTGTTAAGGTGAACAACCAGTCTAGGGGGAGAATATAATTTTTTTCCCTGTTTTAGGGATAAGATGGCCCAAACATTATCCAAAACTACTACATCCCTCTTACTTCCTAACTAATAACTCTTAGTGGGAAACTGGGCTTCTGTGGTAATTCCCAATTTAAATGATGAATGAGCTACTGCTCACAGAAAAAAAATTAATACAACATAATCAGAGAGAAGGGTCCAAAAAGTCTAAAGAGCCTTGCTGCAAGATAATGACTGTCAAATAGTGATAACTCTTGCTGTCAACAAATAACATTAACAGTTACTTTTTAATGAATAGTGATTTGAACTAAAATGTGACACTGCAGAGATTAAAAAGATTAACACATGAGCAGTCTACAGTTCTGATTTTGTAACTGGCCTGCAGTTTGCAGTTTTGACTGTTGGATCAATTCTTAAGCTAAAAGGACAAAGGTTTCTAACAATAGTAGCTTTCTATTGTTTGGCATAGGAAAGGGAAAAAACCCTTCCTTTAAAATGAACCTGCCATTGTGGCTTGGCAAAAATTTCAAGTATTGAATAAAAGAAATAGTATTTTCATATGGAAATTGGAGCATTTGGATTTTTTTCTAATGCTATTGTAAAAAAATATAAATTAATTAATTTCACCATCTAGCATATGTAAAGCTTCATAGTTCCTGAGAGTATTATATATTATTAGATATTTTTATCCAGGTTCCACACAGAATATACTTAGTTGCAAGCTGCTCTTGGCTTCTCCCACAGAAAAGCCACATAATCTCTGTGACCAATTTTAACTAATTTGACAGACAGATAAAGATGTGAAAGATACATGTTTTCTGTAGTTGTTGTGACGTAGAAATATAAGAAGCAAGTGAATGTAGTAGTTCTCCAGTAAAGGAAAGGGGAAGGCCAAAGACGAACTTTATTCAAGACACCAAAGGACCTACAGGGCAGAAATTTGTAGGAACGGAGTGCAGGAAAATCTTTTATCAGAATTCGTGTTTTCAGAACATCCAAGGACAGGCCATAGACCCATGGGAAACTGCCGGGCTTGTACCTCCCCCTTCTGGCTTCAGGTTTGCCGTGACGTGGAGAGACATGCAAATGTTTTATTCAGGCTTCTGGGACAACGCTTAGAAATTTTCTGTGTAAAGTTATCCTAGTTGGTTTTGCAATTCTGCAAGGCCAAGGAGTGAGGCGGGGAGCGCGTGTGTCCTGGACAGTGCCTGGGTGTTACTGGGGGAAGGAAGGAGGGAAGGAGCCGGGAGTGTGCATGGCAAAAGCACCAGTCTGCAGGAGGCCCCCATGGTTATGAACAACTTTCTCATGCCTATCATTTTAAAAGGCTGATTAAACCTGAGACCTTCCACACCAGCTGCCTCAGAGCATGACACTTGCTCAGCAGCTGCTGTCTCAGGCAATGAGAGTTGAGTTTCCAAGGTTCATCATAAAAGCATCAAGTTGTTTTAACCCATCTAAATTATCTTATCTATTATCTTTACACACTCCACGTCTCTATGGTTGTGGGTATATCTCTCTTAAATCAAGCATAACATATGGAAATAAAGTTGAAATTAAAACTTCCCCCCCGTCAAAAAAAAAAAAAAGCAACTGCCTGCATATATCCAGGCAGTGGGAGATCACATTTTTATTTTGAAAAAAATCCAAACAACCACCACATGAATTCCTGTGTATCATGTTCTGCCAGTCTCCTCTCTGTGTCTTCCCACAGAGTGAGGATTCATTTCCCTGTGAAGTTAGGCTTCACTCTGATATTTTAGGTAAAGCATTTGGGAATCCATCTAGTAAGAAGCTCATTTTAGTGGATTTTGAAAGCAGAGATCTCTGGTTCTGCTTCTACCTTTTACTGTGGGAAAGTGCTAGAGGAAAATTGTTTAATAATCTGTTCTTTTAGGTCTGTTCAAATTGAAGTCTTGAAAATTGAAAAAGAATCTAATTTTTTGTATTAAATTTGCACCTATTCTCACATATTTCACCTGTGTAACTAAACTGGGATTTTATCACACAGTATCACTTTTTTTTTTTTTTCTCCAATTCAGGTTTATATTAGGGAAGAAATAGAGCTCAGACTGGACAGGCAATATTTTACCTGTTTCTACTGATTTCTGTGTTTTTTGTAAGAGGTGAGAAGTCCTGACACATGAAGAGACTTTATACTTATTTAACAGTATGAAAATTATCTGCATGTGGTCAGACAGCATCTACCCTCTCAAATACATAATATTTCGAGATATATAATGCAGCCTTATGAATTATTTTTGTGTCTAAGATTCTCTTGCATTCTAATGCCTTGGTGGGATATGCAGAGTCTTGCATCTGGGAATGAATAGCCCCATGCCCCAGTGTGCGCTGGAGGCTGACCAGATGGAAATCAGCTCTGCAGGGAAGGGATAAGGATCCTGGTGCAAAGCAGCTTGAACGTGAGAGAGCAATGTGCCCTTGTACAAAGGAGAGCTAACAGCCCCTGCACTGCCAGCAGGATGAAGGAGGCAATCATTCCTCTGTACTCAGCACTAGTGAAACACACCTGGAGTGCTGTGTCCAGGTGTGCCTCCCCAGTACAAGAGACAGACAGGAGAGAGTCCAACAAAAGGCAACAGAAATGACTGAGATTGCAGGATCTTTCCAATGGGGAGAGGCTGAGAGCTGGGGTTGTTCAGCCTGAGGAAGGCAAGTGTGGGATATATCTGGTCAATGTGTGTAAATACCTGATGGGAAAGTGTTAGGAGGCGAAGCCAGGCTCTTCTCAGTGGTGCTCAGTGACAGGACCAGAGGTGGTGGGCACAAACTGAAACACAGGAGGTTCTATGTAAATGTAAGCAAAATCTCTTTTACCTAACCTTTGGGTGTGACTGGCAATCAAAACATAATACTCTTTTATCCAGACCTTGTGACTGTGAAGATAGAGCACAAAGGAAGTGCTAGTTATTGCAGGGGTTTCATAGAGAAGGATCCCAGTTGTACAATCAAGACCATGAGTATGACAGGGAAAGAATAAGATGCCCTTGAAAAAAAATCTGTGATGGAAAGCAATTATTCTACAACCATGACCAGTGGACATGAACATTGCTTAGCATAATTGCTTGTGTACCTAATATTGCCCTTGGATGCTGGATATTATTCTCCTCTTGCACTTAGCTCTGTTGAAACATGGTCTCAGGAAGTGTTTCCACCAGAACTTAAACCAGCCATAGCAGGGATGTCAGGGTCCCATCTTCTGCCTGCAGTTATTCAGTTCCCATGTTTCCCTCTGGAGCCACTGGTACTTGGGAAGCTTTAAGGGTTGAGAAGACAACAGGTGGAGGAATCAGGGGTGCTGCAACTTCCTGATTTAAATCAGCTGGAACTGCACTACAGTGCAATGCCCTAACCCTTTAGAGTCGTGTTCAGTTGTATGTCAGTCTGAACAATAAAATTTGACAGCAATAAAGACTGAGCAGGCAGGGAAGTTGACACATGATGTAAAGCCAGTCACAGTCCTTCTTATAAACTGTCATTGCATGCTGGTATGAGGAATGAACCAAGCCTTGTTTTCCTTCAGCTGCCTCTGACCTCTCCCTGCCTTTCTGCCGAGGCTCTTCCAGTCCACAGCTCTCTCACAGCACCTGTATACTTCATAGCTAAGCCATGCTTTCTTACATCTAAAAATGAACCGTAGTATAATGCAATATACAATTTTATTGCTATTTTCTAAAATAAATTGCTCACAAATATGGAGGGTTTTTGCATTGTTTGATTAGTACAAGACAGGAAATGTTAGCTCTCAAAGAAGTGGTGAACTCATGTGCTTAACTTCCAGTCACTTTTTTATATTGTATCTTCTGTATCTTCATTAAACAAAATCTTACTTTCTCTAAAGCAGGCTGAACTTGAATTTTACTGTAGGGTCCTCAGTTTTTGCAGAATTCATGCTCTGAGATTCTTGTTACAGAAGCAGACCAAGATAAACAAATGTTTTATAACCATGAAGAGAAAGGCTATAATCTCTTGTCCCTTTTTTATGTACTCAGAGCTAAATTGTCACAATCCGTGCTCCACAGTGAGGAAAATTAGTTGACTTTTGCTGGTGGCCAAAGTTTCCCTCATAAGAATAGCGTCATGATTTGCTATGGATTTGTTTCTGTGTTTTGACATCTAATAAGGGATGAACTGCATTGCAGTGGAAACACAAATGGGAGATGTCTCCTCAACTTACCTTGTCCTCATCCTGACCCTCAAGCACGTCAGAAGTGAGTACCTTTGAACTTTTGCCTCTTTGTTAAGTTTGGTAGAAACTGGCCTCTGAGTTCAGATACTTGCAAGGAGAGATATACATAGATGAATGCAAAGAGACAAGGTCACAAAAGCCTCTTCCTCTGAAAATGAAGCTGAGAAATGGATGAATCTTGATACAAAGGAAAAGCCCACTCTTAGATATTGATTATTAGGACTGGAATAATCCTAATGACAATGTGATTGTTATCATGAGAACTTTAAGAGGGAGGAACTGATAGTACCTCCCTGAAGAGGAGAAATCTGGGGATGGGCTAGTCCAGGTTGGAAAGCATGCTGCGAGAAAACGGCAAATGAAAAGTGGCTGAAGTGTAATTTCCTTCATTCTTTGGTAGACTTCCACAGAAACACAAAACATAGTGAGAGAGACTCTTCTGAGGCTGGATCTCTCCCACTCTGTTTCCTGTGAAACCAGTGAAAATGCCACTTTCTCTATCTATGGTCTTCCCAGATCCCTTCAGATTACCTGTATATCTGTGCGTGTGTGGCTTTTGGGGTAAGAGATACCTTCCCACACGTGCCAATATATGCATAGGCATAGTCAGACTTATATACAAGCGTGTGGCATGCTTTTCTGTGCCAGGCATTGTCAGTGACAGATTGCCGTTAAAGACTGACAAAGCAAAACCATGATGAACAGCAACAAAGAATGTGTTGGCTCATTCTCTTTTAAACTAAAGTGTTTGATGTTTTTCAAATTTTCAGTTTGTCTTTTTATTGAATTTTTCATTAGTAATAACACTAAATTCAATAGAGTTTTCAGGTATATATTTAATACGGTGTCCTAGTGATATTGTCACTATAGTGTCAGGCATGGTATGCAACTAAAGATCTTTAATTTTTAAGATATGCCCAACCATGTTAAATTAGCACTGAAAAAACAGATTTGATTGTCATTCTTAATCACAGGAAACAAGGGTGAGATGAATCCTTATCCATAATATATTAATCTCAAGTTGCCTTCTTCTATATTCTGTGTAAGTGTTTTTAAAAAGAGGTCTCCAGATACTTAAAGAGATGAGTATCTGTAACTCCAGGAGAGAAAAATCAAATTTTAAAGCTTCATAATGTAATAGTTTAATATAAACTAGAAAGATACACTTAATTTTTCAATACAAATTTAGCATTGTTCTTCATATGGAATCATTAACACTACTGGGACATTGTATCATGCTTTCTCTGTCTGTTTTCTTTTGTGCTTTTTACCCTCAAAAGATAACTCCTTGGTATCTAATTCAGACTCTCTTATTTCCAATTCTTACCCAGAAACTATGGGTTTAGTGTGATGTTGGTCTCTTTTGTTTGCAGTAAACTTTTGAAAAAACAGCTAATTAAAGACAAGGAGTAGATGGAAACTATTTTGCATTCCATGCTAATTTGGTGAAATCTAGATGTTTCTCAAAATTCTTTTTATTGAAATTGTAGTGAAACTGTGGGATAGATCTCATGAGCTATTCTTGATAGATAGCCATCATCTGGAAATTTGCCAGAATTTTTATGGTTTACTTATCTGATGGACTTCAGCTTTCAGGTTCCTTTGCTTTGGAGCACAATTCCTTCAAAATAATGGACTAATGGAAGCTGAGGGTCTATTCTTGTTTCAAGCAAATTGTGAATTTTCTTTTCCACAAGAGGAAAATAAGAATCTTTCAAAATACATCTAAATACTTTTTTGTGTGAGCTTTTGTGCTCTGTTAAGTATATTGAGTCCATCTCAGACTGATGTCAGTTTGTGCCTTTAAACATAGAAGTCCCTGTTTTTGACATACAGTGAATGAATACAAGGTAAATATTTACATAAAAAGGAGGAGTTGCATGCATAAACTTCTGTTTTGTCTTGTTGGAGTCAGGGAGTAATGAGGGATAGCTGCTCCCTAAAGAACAGGGAGATGAGGGGAACACCAGCCCAGGCAATGTCTTCACTGATGGATCTCGATCTCACAGGGTCTGATCATGGTGGGGCAGGGCTGGGTGCTGCTTACAGGGTCCATCCAGAGCCCCCAACTTGGCAAGCAGTGAGCCAGGTCCAGGATCTAGACAGGAAGTCAGATCAGGAAGAGAAGGAGGCAGGGCCAGAGTCAGGACAGGTGACACAGCTACTACACATAGCGGATGGGTCCAACCCCGAAGGAAGTTACCAGCAACACGGGACCTGGCTTCATCCAGTGGTCTGGGACAGACTAGAGGAGACTGGTACTCCTGTCACATTGCTGTGTCAGGTCCTGAGCAGAAATGGAGCTCCTCGACCTGTGCACAAGGAATACAGTTCCCCTTTATCTGCATTAGAAAACTGTGAAGCCTATTAGGATCAGACATGTAGAGTTGGTGCCCAAAACCCAGTATCTGAACTGTAGATGTACCAGGGGATTTCACATCAGACTAGGTGTAGTTTGGGTGTGTGTGGCCATTCTTCAGTAGCTAGAGCACATCCTGCACTTATGGAGCTCATCACCCATTTTATTATCTTCTGAAAGAAGTCCTGTTCTTTATTTTGAGTCTTTTTTGCTTTGTGGACTGAAGTATGGTAAGTGGGTACAATCTGGAGATTTGCTTAAAAAATACACTCCTGATTTAAACTAAAATGCTAAAGTAGACCACCCAAATCCTTCTTTAGCTTTCTCCCACCGGAGTCTTTATCACTTTCCTCATGAAGGAGAACGGATAAGGTTTTGAGCAGATTCTCCAGCTCTCCAGATTACCTCTCTTATTCAAACTTCAGAGATGGCATCGAAAAGCACCAGAAAACTGATGCTTAAGTCACACTAATGCAGTCTCTGAGAGCTCTTGTGCTGCTCAGACAATGCTAGGCTGAAAAGCAGTTCCCCTCCACCAGACAAACCAATTAGACACACAGAGGGAAGCAGAAGTGCTTAACAATGATGCAATCAGGTGAAGTCAAGGAGAGACACAAGTGATGTCTATTCCTTGCTAAAGGTCAGAAATGCTGCCTCCTTTGAACCTTTTAGCTCAGGCTTCAAATTTACAAAGTGAAGAGTTGTGCACAAAGGCCCTCAGAGTGTTTTACATTCTGTGTCTCCTGAAGTTCATGTTGAACTCCACAGGCAGAGGTAAGGTGTCATCCTGCTTGCTTGGCGTGTCTCTGCCAGACCTGCAATCCGACACTGATCCATCTGGGTAGGTTGTTTTGTAGGCAGAGTGACTAACTTGTCTTTTCCATCCCTTTGTAATTTATCTGAGTCAGAGTGAACTTAAAGAGTTTGGCCCTGAAACAAGGCAAAGATTTGGGCCAACTTCTTCCACTGCAGGGGGTGGCTCACCTTTACTCATTTGAAACCTATGAGTTTATTAATGGATCTAAATATAACCAGTGACCTTCTGTGACAGATGGTGAATCATGTCTTACTTCCAGTGCATAAATTAATATTTTAAAAGGCTTCTTAAAACACTGTTGACTTTAGTAAGTGAAACATAATAACAAGGATTTCCTGAAGCCTGGCTCTGTAAGTTTGGATACATTGAAAATTCATTGTCTGAGGAAAAATCTAGAATTATTGTGCCATTAGCAAGGACATTGCAAGCTGCCATTTATTTTAGAATGATGTATGGTTTATGATGTTGAAACTGCCATCACAGAGAAGTCACAATGATTTGCCTTGAAGATGATTTATGAATCATGACTCTAGAGAAAATAATTTCTCTCACATAGCTTGTTGAAAGTCAGTTCTCTTGGTGTTTGCTTTCATCAGGAAGGGTATTTCCTAGTCCTCAAAATTTTGATTTAGAACCTCGTAACCCCCACCCCTTCGATTTAATAATAAAATAAATATTCCCATTGATTTGCACATAAAAAGGGGTTAGTTATGCTGTCTTTCAGTCCATTTTTTTTCATATCATGTTTAAGCAACATTACCAACTTATAGTAACACACGGTGGCCTAGATAAGGTGTGGATAACTGAGGGGAGCTTAAGTTACATATCTAAACATGAGTGTGAAGTAGAGGACCCAGTAAAAAAAAGTAAATGCAAATGTAAATGTAAATGCAAATGTAAATGTTAATGCCTTGCAGCATTTTCTCTCCCCCTGAAAAAAAGTTGCATTTGCACAATAAGAACAATACACACAGACTGAGCCCATAGCAGATATTCAAACCACAGGGCACAAGTGTTATATGCAGCTACTATAGTTTTATTATGTCTTTTCTCCATTCATATCATATGTGGGATAATGCTCATCATTGTAATCTCTGATACAGGAACAGCAGCCTGCCAAATTTGAATGCCAGCAAGAACAGAGAACAACTGCACATTCTTGCCCTTCCCTCAATTCTTTTTCAGCTGCAGGTGGGAGGATCTTTCTCTTGGATATGGAGAAGTTGCTTGATGAGATTTGGATTCTTTATCTTCAACTGAACTACTTTGTCTGAGACACTGAGATACTTTCATGAACTGGTGATATGTGAAGTCTGGAAGAAGCACAGAGAACATTAAGTATTGTTATATTTAAATAAAGCAACCCAGGAAAAAAATGTATTTGAATGGATGCAAAAATATTCAGCCCCTCTGTTCGTCCTACGTCCAAAATAAGAAAATTCAAATTCTAGCAATAATCTTGGAAATCTCATTACACGGCAGAGCAAGAAATCCTAGCAGAACCAGAGTGCATTGTATATTGTATATAAGATGTGGAGCACCCAAGAAATCTTCCTAAATTCCTGCATTTCTTTTCCTCTGTAGAAGTACACTCATGCTAAGGTGTCAGGATACTGAAGAGGAAAGGGCAAGATCTGACCTAAGGCAGTATTGTGCTGTTATTAGTAAACAAGAAGTAATGACAGAATATGTACAGACTTTTGTGGATTACAGTGTAATTACACTAAGCAGATCTAAAAGTAATTAACTGGTAAACTGCTGTGCTGTTTGGAAGACAGAAAAGCCATATATTTATCTCGTAATCACACAGATACCACATGAAAATTAATTGCCACATAATTATATGATCAGTATTTGCCATGTTCAAACAGTATTTGTGCCCCTTTAATTTGAAGTGCCACTTCATTTTAAAATATTAAATTACTTAACCTCTTGTGACTGTGATCTAAATCTAGAGAAGTAATCGCTGTGTGTGGTAAAGCACATAAGAAAAAACTGAATACTGAATGACCCAGTTCACTTTCTACATGCACAAGGAAAAAAATTAATTCTGGCTGATGGAATTTCACAGTGTCCCTCTTTTGGATTATTTTTTCATGTGCTCTTTAAAATATTTTTGTTTTGACAGACCTAGAGGTTTAATCTAACCTAGTTCAAGACAGCAATTAAGTGTATGCTCAAACCCAGCTAATCTGCTTGAAGACAGGAGGTTTAGAACATACTTTAAGGTCACGGCAGGACTCAGTGCTGTGTGGCACAGAAGTCATGGCTCTGAGCTTATGTGTTCTCAGAGGAAGTACAGTGATTTTCAGCAGTATTGACAAAATTTAATATGCTGCTCTAAAAAGGCAGTTCAGGTTTTGACCGACCCCGGGCTACTCCTGACCAAGAAGTAGGAGAAACAGAAGAAAGGGGCAGAGATGGATGAGGAGTCAAGGAAAAATCCTGGGGAAACCAGCTTGCTGTTTCAGTTGCGACATGAGGGATGGCAATGAAGCAGAGCACAGGGTTTGAAGCTTTTATGAGGGTTGGAGCACTAAGCAGTGGTCTTCACCTTTCAGCCCCTCCTGGATGGCAGCAGCAAAGAAAGGTGATTTTTTTCAGGGCCCTGAAATAGCTGTCATGAGCAGTGAGCCATATCCAGCTCCCTCTCAGCAATGTGCTGCCTGGGGTATCTGCCTCCTCTGGGTCTTGGGTCTGCTCTGTTTGCTTGAAGTGAGAGATATTTTTGCTTCACATTGGAATAGTACAGTTGCTTTGTACATGAGGTTCTGGGTGGTGGCCTCTTACCCTCTTTAGCATTGGGAAGCAGAGGTTGCTTTTAGGGTTGAGTGGAAAAACTAATCTCTGTTGTTTTCAGCTGTCACTGTAATCTAATTGCTGTGGGAATGTGTTTATGATAAGAATATCTGCCCTATAATAGTTTCTCAGACCATCAGCTATCACTCATATTTTCAAGTTGGTAATAAATAATCTTTCATCTACACTTTGGGTGATAGGACAGAAAGACTTTGCCTGCCCTGAAAGAAAACTTGGAAGTTAGTACAATAGCAGGACAGAACAAATAATTGACTTGGATAAAAAAAAACCCTAATGAATTAAAGTGGAAAAGTCTGTAACGTGTTATCTCTGAAACTTTGTAAGGCTTCCTCCCTGTTTTCATGCCTAGTTACAAGTGGTCAGTTCCATCGGGGCTTGGCATTTATGAGCACATGCACAGTGTTCTGCACAGGTGAAATTCTGAAATTCACACAATGCAAGGCAGCAGAGAATGAGGAGGATGCCTTTCCAGAATCCTGAAGCACAAATGCAAAGGTTCATCACTGATCAATTATTCCTGGAGGGCAAGTATAAGATGTACAGAGAATCCCAGCCAAGATCTGTGCAATATTGCTGGCTACTCCAAAACTCTCTTGATCGTTGGGAGCTGAAATTCCAGGTCTTGATCCGATATCTTCTTCTTTCAATAACTGCAAAATAAAAGGCTGGAGAGGACTGTCCTTTTCCAGAGCCAGCTAGAATTAGTATCGTCCCTGAAGCTCCAACTTAATGTTCATTTAACATTTTTCTGTTTTAAGTTATATTTTTCTTTATTGTCTCCTTTCCTTGGATACATCTTTTCAGCATTTTTTTCCAGTTTGGTTGTAGATTATAGAAGTAGCTATGTGAATGGTATTATTCATCATCCTTTGAGAGCTTATGAAGACATCTATTCAAACACATGGATAGGTCATCATTTTCTTGCTGACAGCATGAAAGGAGGTACAGTGCTGGGCAAGAAAGCTAAACTTTGTATGGATATTCATAGTTTCATATTTTTTTAAAAAAGAAAGAATGAAAGACATCCCCCACAGTACCAAGCAATTCTGAACGTATAAATACAGTGTCTTTAACCCTTTACTTTTTCAACTCAGAGGATTGGAATCTTCCACATTCTGTACTTTCCTGTCAAACGAGATTAATTTTTCATGCTGGCAACTAACAAGCATGGAAGATCAAATCCTTATACAAAATCAATAACTTTGCTCAAGTTAGACCAAAATGAATTGATTTTGCTTACTGCTTGTGGTCCCAAACTCTCTTAGCTCTCAGTGGGGGATTTGTTAAATAAGGCTTGCTGTGTGTCCTCTCATTTGCCTTTTCACCATTTAAATTATTCTCTGCTCTGAAGTTCTAAGTTATTAAGCCACTAATTTCATCTGCCTTTCTACATTAGACAAAAGAATGTTATGTTTAAAAAACCAAAATGCTTCTCATTAATCATCAATAGACTGAGAAAACGGCTTCCAATTAGCTCTAACCATGAGCAATGAGTGGGAGAGAAAGAAAACTTTAAAATGAGATTGTGGCTTTTAAATATAAACACTTATTTACTCAAAAAGTACCCTGGGATTTATTAGAATCACAGTTTCTTTAGGTGTTCTTACATCTGGGAAATTATTTGTTTGCTCTATTTATCACAAGCTGATCAAATGGTGGAAACTGTCCACGGTTTACTTTTCTGAGTGAAGTTTTAGAGTACTATATCAAATATTCAGTTAGGGTGGCCATATTTGTCCTTTAGTTGTACTGATAGGAATCCAAAGAGATTGACAATGAGGAATTATGGTAGACTTACAGCAGTACAAAGAGCACAACTGAGAGTAAGATGGTGCATCTGTATTTGTATGTCTAGGGAAAGACATTTGTCATATGGTGTACAGTATGAACCAGAATATTCACATACTAATAATGAACTAACAGATAAGGAGCTACTTTTACATCTTTTGCTGTCTGAAGTCTTTTTGCTGTTTATCACAGCTCAGCTTCTTATCTTCGAACATTAGAAAAATGAATCATTTTGAAGAATCTATCCCATTTGCAAAATATCAGTTCAAAATGTGTCGTGGTTTAATGCAGCCAACAGCCAAGGCCCACACAGCTGCTCGTTCACTTCTCTAACAGTGGGATGGGGAGAGAATCAGAAAAGCAAAAGTGAGAACCTGTGGGATGAGATAAAGACAGTTTAACAGGTAAAACAAAAGCCGTACATTCAAGCAATCAAAGCAGGGAAATCATTCATCACCTTGCACGGGCAGGCAGGTGTTCAGCCAGCCCCAGGAAAGCAGGAGTCCATCACTTGTAACAGTTACATGGGAAGACAAACTCCATCACTGTGGTGATCTTCCCCTTCCTTTTTCCCCAGCTTTATATGCTGAGCATGACACCCTATGCTACCCTATCCTAGTTGCTATGAAGAAAATGGACTCTACTCCAAACAAAATGAGCATGGGATATAATTTGATTAAGCGTATAGACTAGGATACGATAAAAATGAAGACAGGCATATATTTGGGATTCTTGATTAATTAAATACGTGTGAAGGTGAAATAATCTGATATGGTCTGCTATTCACACATTAAAATGACCATATCACATGGAATTGATGTGGGATGCTTAAAACATTTTCTGGAACTCAGTCTTATAAGAAGTGAACAGCAGGAAGTGGTGTGTTTTTTCAGGATCTAATACAGGCTTTGTTTTGCAGTAACACACAACAGCTTTTCCCTTGAAGTTCTTTTGCCCGTGTTCTCTAATACGTGGTAGGTGCCTTACAAAAACAGACAGGATTTCCAGATGAAACTGTACTTTAACTGCAGTTGCTATTAATGTGCATCTCTGAAACCAGAACGCTTAGATAGTCCCATAATTCTTAATTTTAAAGCTAATATTAAGATTGAAAAACTTTGGTTGCTTTCTTTTGGAATTCAAAATGAGTATTATGTTCCCAGTTTTTCTTGGCTTCTTTTTTTCTCATCTAGATTTTCTGAGCATAGGATAGGAACTGCAGGTCATAAAAATACCATCTGCTGAGACAAAGACACAGTCTACATAATTTCTGAGAAGGTGGTGCAGCTGCCAGTACTTCCACTGTGTAATGTTTTGCAATTAAGGATATGTGGTTGAAAATGCTGTATAGCCTTCTGGCACTTTTTCCACAGAAGGGATAAGAGACAGCTTTCACATACAATTGCAGAAAGTTTTTCACTTAAAGTTGTTTTGAAGACTTCAATTTCTGGAGCTGAAAGATATCAGAATTACATTCATGATATATTCCTGACATTGATTTTATGAACCCCTATTCTGATGCTTCTTAAAACTTTAAACAAAAGCACAGCAACAGAATTAAATCAGACAGGAAGGTAATATTAATCCTAGGGAAAAATATATATGCAGTGACACTCAGGATGATATTTTTACCTAAGATTGTGCTCTCATTTGTAACAGCAGCTTCACATATTTATTAACCTAATAATCACATTAAGGACTGTATCAGCAGAGCAGATATTTTAGCAGCTTTGATATTCAGAGCTTTGTCCTTGTGAGACATATGGCTCCGCAGAAAGGAAATGTAAAACACTTTTTTGGCACAGCAGAAGGAGTCAGTGTGAAACTGAACTATTCATCTCCAAATCACTTCATAAACAAAACTAGACACTGTAAATA
This sequence comes from Atrichornis clamosus, assembly GCA_013400975.1. Taxonomy (NCBI): domain Eukaryota; kingdom Metazoa; phylum Chordata; class Aves; order Passeriformes; family Menuridae; genus Atrichornis; species Atrichornis clamosus. The sequence continues at coordinate 181,953 of WBMZ01007251.1, forward strand.
TCACTACCCCCATTTCAATAGATGAGGAGAATATAATTTGCTTTCACACTGTCGTGAGTCATTCCGAGCAATTTCAGGACTGCTCAGTTTCAATTTCTTTTCTCTTGACAAAAATAACATAGCGATGAACAGACTACTATTACAGCCTCTCCACCATAATTATTTCAACCTATTTCAAGTCTATTTACATTGGACAATGTGTGTGTGTGTACAAAAAACCTCTGAAGGTAGGACAGTACATGTATTATGTGATATTCATGAACACGTAAAACTGAGGGTGAATGAATTAGATATGTAAATTATTTGTCCTTTGTTGGAAGCTTAAAATTTCATACTCACAATATTAATTACTTAATCTGAATGTGCCATGGTTGTACAAACTGGTAATTTTAACTTTATGTATATTTGTTCAATTATAATTAAAAATAATTAATGATATGAGGCATATAGGATTTGAAATCTAGTGCTAACAGCATGATAACTGCCATAATAAAAATGTACAGATGATATCACAGCCTAAAAACTGACTCATAAAAAAGAGGTTAATAGTTTGCTTTATTATTTATGGACAAATATATGCAGGTTCTTTAACCACATTGTCTTTCCAGAACATGGTCTATGTATCTTGCACTTCAATACAATTCCTATATTATAAAGCTGGAAAACACAAACAAGGAACATATTTATGCAATCATTCGGTATTGTAATTATTTCAGGTTTTCTGATAATTATTTGTGCTTGCATGATTTGTTGAATAGTGAATATTAGTAAATCTAATATTAGATGAACTTGTTGAGCTAGCCAAACATGTAACAGCTAAATTTAAAAGTTTGATATAATACAACATCTGTTGTTGTTTTGGTTTTGGTTTTGGGTTTATTTGTTTGTGGTTGGTGTTGCTGTTTCTTTGTTTTTCCCTATCTGGAAATTACAGGAACACAAAGTTGGTTTTAAAAAATCTGTTGACTTTACTTGCTTTATTCCACTTCTATGCCATTTTACATTGGGTAATTTCCAGAAGTTAAGTTAAGGCTGAGTTGAAAGTGGGGCTATTCTTCTTTATTTGGATTTAATAAGATCAAACTCCTTTTACTTTTTAAGACTTTTGTCTTATTTGAGAAGAATATTTACTGCAATAACAAGATGACGTGTATTTTGGGTGGAAAGACAAATGGATGAAAAAGCTTGTCATACCTGTTGAACATAGTTAAGTTTTTTTCGAGGGAAGTGGAGTGCTTCATAAGCAAGAGAGAATGAGGGTGATTTCCCTCAGCAGTTAGAATTCATGACAGGTTCACTTTAAAACACCAGATCTTCATTGGCAGTTCTGGCTTCATTCTGGGTCTCAATTTCATTTTTGCAAAGGCACAATTCCTGTCATGGCTTGATGAGGAAAGAAAAATTTTAACAATATGACTGCTTGACATGGCTACAAGTGACGGGATTTTTATTATTTGAAAGGGTTTATCTTACATCTAGATCAGAACAAAGTGTGTAGGGAGACTACACGGTAGCATGATGAGGTCTAAAGTATTTAGCAACATCAATGTTTGAATCCCACATGAGTAATCAGACTAAAAGTCAATCACTCAGGTCAACAGAGTTAAAATACACCAGAAAAAGGAAAAAAGCTTCGAAGATTTTTAGGAGTTCTAAGAAGACTTCTGGTTGCCACTTGCATGGCTATCTTCACATTCAAGTCATACAAACTAATAATTCAAAAAGAAACTGCAAAAAGAAAAAAAAAAAGGAAAATGACCCAAAGCAGTACTTATACTCTTAGAGATAAAATAACTTTGCATGTTTCATCAATGATGTTTTAACCAAAGTAATCTTGCATTTGTATGTTAGAGAGCAGTAAAGAGCAAAAGAGCCAGGAAATGTGATTCACTGTAACTAATGAAGAATTCTCTGAATATTTGGATCTAAACATTATAGTAAGTTTGTTTTTTCCTGAGAGTGTAATACAGTTGCTTTTGAGTAGAAGGCTTTAAAACTAAAGATATATGATAGAATTCCACTAAAATCTTGAATCGTATCACAAATATATGCTATATATATGCTGCATATAAAATATTCCATTAATATTATATATGTAATTAATAATATATCTAAAATATTCCATTACTACTGCAGCAGAGGTCTTGCAAGACAGGTTTTCATCTCTATAGAGATTTTACTACAACCATAATTAATGTATAGCCAGTTGCAAGAGAGTCTGCAGTAGCCCTTCAGTCTTTCAGCCTGGACATATCATAGTGAAATAGAAGTACCTGATAAGAATACAGGACTTACATGCTAGCCTGGAGTAGAACACAGAAACTGACATAGCTGACAAGATCTTGTGAGAATCTCTACCTGATGCATTGGCCTAAGTCAGTGGAGTCCAGAGCTGCAAGGTCCATGCAGGCACTAAATAAATCTGTGCCACATCTGGAAAATTACCCTGCCTCCTGAGATACCTCTTGCAAAACCACTGCAGGAATGCTCTCCTAGGTGAACAATATGGATGACTGCAGAGGTGGACATCAGCCTGGTAATGCAGAGACAGCCCTTGTACTCAGATAGAAAAAATACTAAGTAGACAGTGATTTTGATTTTGTTTTTGTGGAGAAACTTGTCTGCTGTACAAGTTCTGCATTTGCATATGTAAGGCTCCGTATGACAGCTATAGCCCTAAGCTTGAGCTCCAAGTAGGATTTTAAAATATCAGTAAGAGCCTGTAGCCTGTCATCCTGGCTTACAGTGTCAGACTATAAATATTTATACATATACTTTTGCAGAGATGTTTTTATACTTTTACAGACAATTGTTTCACCTGTACTTTAAGCCAACAAAGTACTCACCAGGTTTAAACTGAAAGCACCATACTTAGAGTAATACAGTAAGCCTTGCTCCGAGCAAAGTGCTGCCTAATGAATCTATGGGAATTCTGGATGAGACCTTGCTTTCATTCAACCAGCTCTGAATACAAGCAAAACAAGCTCAGGGCTGTCTGCAAAAGATCTGGCAGATCCTGAAAAGTTAATTAGAAGCTCTTCACTGAAAATTTAAACAATGTCTAACTCCCCAGTTTTGAGAGCAAGGGTAAGACCAAACTGTATTTGAGCAACAGTAGCCTTAAGCTGATATTTTCACTTAATTGTGGAGTGCCTGTGTGTAGGCCCAGTGCTGCATCCTAGAGCAAGACTACAGCATAGGTGTAATTGAGGGTGATATTGTCATGGTTTCATCTCAGCTGGCAGCTCAGCCCCACGCAGCCGCTTTCTCACCTGCCCTGGGTGGAACGGGGGAGAGAATTGAAGGGTAAAACAGAACACTCATGAGTTGAGATCAAGACAGTTTAACAGGTAAAGCAGAAGCTATGCACAAAAGCAAAGCAAAACAAGGACTTAATTCACCATTTCCAGTCAAAGGCCGGCATTCAGCCTTCCCCAGGGAAGCAGAACTCAATCACACTTAACAGTGACTTGGAAACACAAACACCATCATTCTGAACATCCCCCACCCCTTCCTTTTCCCCCCAGATTTATAAACTGGGCATGACACCATATGGTACTGGATATCCCTGTGGTCAGTTGGGGTCAGCTGTCCTGGCTATGTCCACTCCCAACTCATTGTGCACCTCAACTTTCTCACTTGTGGGCTGAGAAGCCTTGACTGTGCAAGAACTGCTCAGCAATAATGAAAGCATCCCTGTGTTACCAGCACTGCTTCCAGCACAAATCCGAAACGTAGGTCCATAATAGCTGCTATGAGGAAAATTAACTCCATTCCAGTCAAAACCAGCACAGTGGTGAACAGACTTTGGTGTAACAAGCATAATTTTTCACATATTTTTAAGTTTTTTAGACATCACAGTTTGGGGTTTTTTTAGTGTGTAAGGCCTTTTGGGGCAGAAAGATGATGTCAGTATATATCTGTATTTGTGTTCTTTTTCAATGCATAGATTTGTTCTTATTCAAAGAACAGTAGTGAATGCATTAGAATAACAGAGGGGCAGTCAAACATAGATACTGGAGGCAGAAGGCAGAATGTTGTTAAGAGTGTCAGGTGAAGGTAAAGCTAACTTCCTGATCTAAATTCTGATAGTCCATCGTTCGTTTTTCAGTGTTCATGCTTGCATCATTCATCAAATATTCTCTTACTGCAGGCAGAAATCATGTGGGAAGAAATCCTGAAATTCTTATGCTTTAGCCAAGAAAACTGTGAGAGAAATCAATTATTTCTGAGTGGATTCAGATCAGCTAACCATGCTTGTTATCTGTTGTTTTCCTCAAATTCCATAGAATAGGAGTGTGCTGAATGCAGATTTCAGGCACAATTAGGTCCTGCTGTGCAGAGAAGTGCAGCAGGAGGAGGTTCAACTCTTTGATGCCCAAGGCATCATCTCTTCACGCCTCCCTCCCCTCCACAGCGCATTAGTGCGGGACAGTGGATAGCAGGGGAAGGGAGAGTCTCTGTGACTATTGTGCTGATTGGGTTGTTCTCTTCCAAAGCAAGGCATCTCCCAAGGATTGAATTCTCATTCCCTGAGTCTGAAGATTCAGACTGCTGTGCTCCTGGGGCAGTACAACTGCATGCTGCTGGCTATTCAGGGCTCATAGTGAATTGACAGTCTCACCCATAAAAATGCTGGATTTTCTCAAGGTGAGAAGAGTACTGTTGGAGAGAAGAGGGACACATTTCAAAGTCCTGCAAATAGCTCTGTTAAACTTGACTGCTAACATCAGCTCAGGATTTTGATAATATTTTGCCAGAAATGAGCCTTGAGGTTCAGCCATAGTGAGTTCATTGTTAACTGTTATTTTCTCTCCAGGTTTCACAGCATGGACAAATGAAGTGACTGTGAAATCTTGTTAGCTATCTGAAGACCATCTGTATTTTCTTAATGAATGCTGCACTCCTTTTGGAACCATGAAATATGCAATATTGTATGTTGACTCTAAAACAAATTGTGCGGAATTGAAACTTTGCATATACACTGAACCTTCCTTTATTTAACAGATTCTCCTGTGAAATCTACCAATGTGGTATTAATCATTTAGCAGCTGCTACAAGAAGGAGCTCTAAGAAGATTTGACTCAATGTCTTGCATTGGAGTAATTACTAGGCTATAGGCACTTGATTCTACGTAGTAAGGAGTTTTGAATTTTTGCTCATTAGTTTTTATGATGACTATGTCCTTTAGAGTAAACCTTTCATTGGTTGTAAGCAGCCTATCTATACTACAGCTATAAAACACAATTATGGGGGAGGAAGAACTGTATGTGCAGCCTACCAGCAATCCTTTGAAATCCTTTGAGGAAACCTTCAAATAGTACCAAATGTTAATACAGAATAGCAGTAAAATATTCAGCTGAGTTTCACAAAAGAAGATGGGTATTTCATAAGTGTCCCGGAAGACTTATGAAATGTCAAAGCTTATAAACCGTTAAGTATTAGGCTGCTTTGATTCTGAATTCGGAATCCGTGTGCTTTAATTTTTACGTTATCATTAACTCAATTATGCACTACATTGAGGCTTCACAGAACCTTTTAAAAACCAAAATGGCAGGAAATGTGGCTGGGGGATAAGAGACAGGATGTGCCAGAGAATCTCCTCTGCTCTCACTTACCTAAAGAGTTCACACTATTCATTATATGAATATTGTGGGACCTGGGACAGGATCACAGCTCCTCAACGCAGTCGCACATCCAAGTCACAACCTCACTCCCTGTTGGCAAAGGAGACAGGCACGAACCACCTTTATACAGCTGCCTGACCCTGGCTTCCGTTAAAAGAAAGTTTGTGCTACTGAGGTGAAAACCCATGGTGCACTTTCCCACATTATCCTGTTTGGACAATGGGGGATCAGGGCTGAGAAAAGTGCCGCAAGCATACCAGCACTGTGAGCTAGATGGACAGGGAAACAAAGAACTTTTTAATAAGTCCAATTAAATTCTTTGCTGTACGGACCTAACACTTGCTTGACTTAGTCTGCTCATTACTTGAAGAAATAGGATAGAGCAATTTGACTTTATAATCTATGAATTGCTGGGTTTATAAGAAATGACCAGCTATAAATCATGTATGGGAAAGAAAAACTTATATAAAATAAGGATTCTAATAAAAACTGGTCAGGGACCATTAACTTTAGGCATTGTTACTGCTCTGTGAACATTGCAATTAGGCATCTGCTTAACTTTGAAACATTAAGTAGTCCCAGCTTGAATGAACTGCTTTCATATTCAGCACTGAGCGTAAAACATTTGCAAAACCACCACCACAGCGGTGCTGCTTTTGACTATTTCTTTTTGTTACACAATTAAATGAAACTTTTCCTATTCATTTGTATTCCTGCACATGGGACCGTGTCTTGGAGGAAATGCCTCATCTGCATCTCCATAAATGGAAGCTATGGAGATTAGAGCATCCTACAACACCTCTGTGTAAAAGGGCACTTAATTCTTGAAAAGACCTTACCATTTGAGCTTGGAGAAGCTGAGGTCCAGCTGAGGAAACTCCACAGTCGTTCTCAGTGATGTTCCTGTATTAAAGCATCACAGAGAATGACAAGGAAAATGAGCCAGGGGTTCCCTGCTTAACTGATGGACGATAATGTTCAACAAAGCAGTAAACAAAACTGTGTCAAGAAATAAGTAATGTGTGCTTACCCTTATTTGGCTTTGTTTTCATAGTTCCTTTTCTTCGTAGAACCAAGGAATGTTTCCTAGTCACTCTGTTGAGAAGTTTATTGTAATGGCAAACAGGAATTAGATGTATATAAGGATTTTTGGACTGAGAAGGGTTTGAGACAACTCTTAAATTTTGTGTTTTTTAAGAGACACATATACATGTGCTGCACAATATAGAATCTGTTAAATATTGACTTCTGTGATACATGCATTCCACAAAGAAAGATGAGGCATTTTTGAAACACATGTGAAGAATCTGGATATGTTCAAATGAACTGCTACTGTTAAAAATTGCAACTATTGAAATTTCGGATTGGGCTGTGTGAATAACTGATGTATTGGTTCAGTAGCCAAACTGAAAAATTTGAATTTAGGGGAACAAAAAAAGTAGAAAAGAAGGTGCATGTGGACTTAACTGAAATAAGCATATTTAAATGTTTTTCATTTAAAAAAACCCCAAACCCAAACAATGACGAATTTGCATTTGATGCCAAAGGAGAGATTTAGTTTTCTAGCTGGGTCATATTTAACAAAACAAAGTTGGTCTGGTCAGAATAAGGTACTAGGTACCAGCTCTGCTCTGTGTGGAGTCATTCTTTTTACCGAATACTGTAATCTTCTCTTGTCCCTGTTTTCATGCTTGATCTCTTCACTGTGATGAAATGGGATGGGAGTGTGTGTGTGGGGAAGTACCTCATATTTGAATGGGCAGCTCTTTGGCTGCCTAGCAGTTCCTCCTCCTTTTCCTTCTCCTTCCCACTGTTTAGTCTTGAAATTCTCCTTCCTAGAAGCCTCTCACAGAACAAAGAATTGTATGAAAATCAGAGGGAAAACGCTGCCCTGCAGGACAAAACACACACCATTTCAGAAAAGAACACAATGGCATTTTTGAGGACAAAGGAATGAGTTTTTCCCAGGGAATGGACACATTACTTTATGGGAGGATTGGGCAAGTGGACTCTGCAAATGATTTGTTTTCTGGCTAGCAGAAAGGTTAGAATATGCACTTTAAGGATAGGATCCTGCCTCACCTCAGTGCCCATTGTGTCCGGCCACAATGACTGACAGCACGCCTGGACTGCAAACATGGAAGTTCAGAGGTGAAATGTCACCCTGGACCCCACGCAGAGCAGTGCCTGCCGAGTGCCTCTCCTGCTGCTGATCACACAGTCCTGGGGCTGCAGCAGAGGAGGTGCCTCAGCACAGCTTTGGTAGGTCTATGTGGTGACTTCACCTGCTGCATTAGACAGAAATGAATTTCTGCTGTTGGGTATCCCCTGGATCGTTCTGATACACGGCTTTCCAATTAGCTGTACTGGTGTTTGCAGAATAGGGAGCTTTTCCCTCTGTGTCTCCCTGGAATTTCATGCCGGTTCTTAAAAGGAGCACTTGCAAAGAAAATCTGAATCTCTTGTGTAATTTGACTTTCATCTAGCCTCCAGTGTACAAGGATTAATATCTTAAGTGAAATCCTGTGTAGACAGGAGATCTGTTTAGAATTATCCACCATGTTTATAGCACAGTAATATATATAAGCTGGAGAACTGTGTCACGGGATGTTGTTTAGCCCATACTTTCACTTCTTGTAATATATGCATTATTAATCCAATAATATCAGGTGCTTGAGGGTGGATAGGATTAGTTACAGGCTTTGTTTTTGCAACCAGAAAACAGCTACTTAGGTGGCATATGTGTGGGTACTGAAAGTGAAATTAAAAGCAACAACTGGTAATGACAGTAGTTTAGAGTGAACCAGAGAAGAGTATCAAATGAGACCTTGTTGAGTTTGCTGTTTGAATTAACCTTTCCCTTTCCCTGTTTGGACCTTGCCATGAGTTTTAGGGGTGTTGGTGCAGACCTTATGATCTCTGCGTGACCATACAAGGGGCCCCTGTGGAGTGGGATTTCCTATCATCTCATAGTGGCTTCATAATTTTTCTGTAGAGTTCAGAAACCCTGAGCTTTCAGGGAAGCTAATTGCAACCTGCACCTTTCCCCAAACCCACAGGCACACATGTAGCAGAGTGAGGGAGAGATTTATTTCCACATGCTAGGAAGGATTTCATCTTGTGACATGGTGGATGTCTATGTCTCATCTCAAAGTCAATCAAAGCTGAAGGCACTCAGGCTTCACCAAGATCTAATAAGTAGAGGTCATAATGTCTTTCAGAAAGAAAAAAGAAACTCTATTAGCCTTAATGCTGCTTGTTTCTGGAGTTAGTAATTCTTTTGAAATAACACTGGTGCTGTTTTTTGTAATATCTAATTTATGGTAACTTAATATCTCTTGCCCTCCTAGCAATCCATTTGTAAATACTCTTACTAACAGTATAGAATTTTGAAGTGAAGTGGGACCATGAAAAGACTCTCTACGTTAAACTGAAAGCTAGGAATTAAATCAGGCCCATTCAAAACTATTCATGTCATTCTCTAGGCTACCTCTGCAGTTAAGATGATTCAGTTATTAAATCAGCTGTAATGTTTCTGCCCATAAAATATCAGGTGAAATTCTAGCATACCGATTAATTGTTATTTTATCTCTCAATTCACAACACTGCAAAGCCAGGCTGTTTTTAGAACTCCAATGTTTTATTCATAAATGCACTTTTAAAACAACAATAAATTTTAAATGCTGCTAAAGCAAAAATCATTCAAGTTAGAAGCAGCTATAACTGCTTCCTTTCAACCACAAGAATTAAATAGGGATTATAGTATTATTTATTTTAATGCAGTTGGAATTACGTTTCCCCAGATACAGGCTTTCCTGACTGATTACCTTTATTTAAGTTAAAGAAAAACAAGAAAAAAAATAAAAGTCAAGTGTCCAGACAGCTTAGCTTTACATGGACTTCAGAGCACAGAGAATGAAATAGAAACCATCTTTGCAAGAAAAGAGCTTCATAATTTGAGTGAAGTACACAAAAATCAACTGCTCTCTGTTTATTGCCTCATATACCATATGAAGAATATTGCCACTCAAACTTTTTAAACAGCTCTTCAAAATGGGATTGTTCTGTATGGCTTGCAGCTGTCTGCAGTTTAATAAGTCTGGAGGAAATGTACAAATTATGGACAAATTTGCACCCATTCATCTTTGTATGTGAAAGATGTTTTAGAGATCAGGCTAATGTAAAAACAAGTTCAGCAAGGAAGTACAAACTTGTATAGACTTGACTTTTGCCTCACAGGAATGGTACAGCAAGACAGCTAGATTTCTTTTTCATCAGCATTAATTTATTTGAATATAAGTTCTGAAAATTCAGTGTGTTTTGATAAGAATTTAAACACAGAACTTGGATAATAACATTAGGTGAGCCTTTATCACTGATGATATAGCAAAGGCAGAAGTCAGTTCTCTAAAACCCAGTGCAGCCCTGGAAGAGGTACTTAAGTGGTTTCAACCACCAGAAGTAGTGTATTTTTGTTAGCACAGTGCCTTCCTGCAACTGTTTTACTATCTCTAGTAATAGTGCACTTTGACTTCCAAATCCCATGCTGCGTTTGTCCATCTGAGATCCAAAGCAAAACTCCAACCCCATTTTGTTTATCATACATGATATAGTGTCAAGGTAAAACATACCTAAAATGTTTCATTTTGTAATAACTTCCTTCAGCCTTGTCTTAAACTTTATAATTGTAATTGTGGATTCTCCTGTCTCTTTCCAAATGACCCACAGGTATAATGAGCCATTTCATGTTTATCCTTCAAACTAACAAGCAGAAAGCTGTTTGCATCTTGATTCTATCCCTTGCTCCAGAAAATTAACATTCCCCCAGAAAATCTTCCTCTACAATGTACTCTAAGTTTTACACACATCATAATCCCTTCCCCTCCCCTTACACTCACCAATGCTCTCTGCACACTACAACAGTTCTTTGATCATTCAAAACTGAAAAGTCTGTGCAAATCAAAATGCTGTTATTTCATTCTGGACTTCTAAGGTAGGATATGCTTAATCTAATTTATTTGCTTCATATAATTTATATATATATTTATATTATACTTTTTCAGCCATTCACCTAAACTTCATTTACAGTTAGTGGAGAGAGACAGGCATCTTCAGATATCTATTGATCCTACATATCTAAAATACATATCTTATTAGTCATTCCATGGTGATATTTAAAAGGAGAAAGCCTGGTTGGCAAGATTTTAGCATTAAACTATATGGCCAGCCTTAAGGCAGCTAAGGTTAGGTAATATAAAACAACTTTACCAAAAATCTAATTGGTTCCTATCTGCTCTTTCCAGCTGGGAGGCCACTGTTCCCTGTACATTTCCAAATTACTTCCTGCTTTTTATTTTTCTCTTCTTCCAAGCCAAATCAGTTTGTGTAAACATATTTCCAGGCAATCTTTTGCTGGATATTGATATGAGAGGCAGACAAAGTTACATCAGGTAATATAACTGAGGATGTGATAGAATAATTAACTTCTTACTGTGGAATAACCTAAGTAGTAACAATTTTGGAAAAAGTGATCTCTTCAGGGTTGCTTAGATCTCCGCAGCTGTTTTACATTGCTTATGACCTAGATTTTTTTTTGAGATCTTTGATTTCAGTAATACAATTTCAAATGTTTAAATACTGCTGGAAATTTTGTGTGCAGAACAAAGGCATGGAATATCATAACAGGCACTAGCCCTCTATTATTTATTCCTTCAAAATAAATGGAAATAGATTAATAAAAATGCAAGAGCCCTAATTGGACAGCACAATACAAACCAGTAAAACTATTCCTTTTTTATTTCCTCCTCTCCTGGAGTATTTATTTCTTTTACTTCATTTCTTATTTTTTTCCTAGCTGAATTGATAAGTTGAACATAGCAAATTTTGTGGATTGTGAATTGTAATTTCTAGGAAAAGTCTTATTTGCTTTACACTTGCCTGGCAGATCCTTATTCTTGAACCTCTCTGGTGTCTACACCTTTCAATCATTTTAACTTCCATCTTTCACCCAATAAACCCCAAATTTGCAGTGTTGCTTCCTTCTGCTTATAGGTCTTCTGGAAGAGCAGTGAAATTCTGTCTCATCTCCTGCTTTGCTGCTATGACACTGAAATTGCTGTGTTCCCAGTCCAAAGCAATGCCTTTTCTCCCATGCAAGCAGCAGGGAACTGGTGCTGAGCGGTGGTCTTGCAGGAAGAGGTGTCTTCTCCGCAGCTACAGCCATGCATCATAGCCCCACGCATCAGGGAAAGGGTGTGGTAGTGGAAGTGTTCCCTTGCCACGTGGTGGGACATTAGGAGAGAGAATTCTATGTATGTTACATAGTTGCAGCCATTCAACCCTGTTCACACTTCTGCCACCAGTCCACTTTTGAAAAGTTCTAGGCTTTGAGTTTAGACCCATGATCTTCCTCAGCTTTCTTCCCTGGAGCAAACTAACAGGTGATGGGTGACAATTCTGTTTCACTCCTCCCACCACACAAAGTTACTAAATTCATGTCCCTGTCTCCCAGGTTGAATCAGAGCCAGAATATTGATCACCTCATAGGACAGATCCTTTGATGAATGCATGTGATGTACAACAGTCTAGTCCAGCTCACCATATTATCAGCCAAATGACTTCACAGAGAAATCAGAAAGATCAGAATACAAAGGTTCTTTATAAATTGAAGAAATAATCTAAAATTGAAAAGACAAAATTCAGTAAACACAAGTTCAACATTCAGGAAGGCAAAATTAAAGGTGTAAGTACAAAATGAGTAATAACTGAGTTGTCAGATACTGCAGTGAAGGCTGGAAGAGTTGTAGCAGATCACAAATGAAACATGAATCCCTGCTCGGCTGTTATAATGAAAGAAAAAGTATATCTCATTCTGTGATGTATTAGCAAGAATGGTGTATAAAGGAACAAATTACATCCTCTGTTGAGGTCTGGTGAGAAACTGGAACTTGGACAACACATTTAAAGAATAATCTATTAAAAACCTAGAGAAAGACCACTGAAATGAAAGAAAAAGCACTTGGGAAGCAGTTGAGTTTATTTGATATAGAAAACAGAGCAGATGGGAAATGGCAGCAGGCTGTGGCGACTAAAATGTTTGTATAAGGATAATCTCCATAGCTATCAGAAGTAAGAGAAAAGTTATCTTTCAGCAAGGAAAATTCAAGGCAACTACTCAGAAGAAAAACAGTTTTATCCCTCCTTTGGAGTACGGGAAGGTCCTTCCTGGGTGGTTTCTGGCACCCCATTGGCCAGAGATACTGTAGTTAAAATCAGTTTACCTCCAGATACCATATTCGGTTCTTAAGTTCTCTCCCTGACAAAAATGCTTTTGATTCTCTAACATAATCTCTGAAACCAGTCAGCCTTTAGGAACAGTGGCTGTTTTATTCCTTTACTGTGAAAATGTTTTAAAAGAGATGAATATAACTTGTCCTAACTTGAGAGACAATGCAAGTACAAACAGAAATACATGGAAGCTTATTTATTCTATTCATAATTTACTGTGGAATCTTGCCAAAGTGAATTACTTCCTTCCAAAATATTTAGTTGAAGGATGAAACAGATGGGCAGGGATTTTTTTTTCTTGCAATGTGTCTATTAAATTATAATTTATGCCTACCAGACTATGAGCTTTGTCCAACTGGGAAGCTATACATATGCAGATTCAGTTCTACTAATAGATTATATGCTTAGTAAGTAAGTAGGTGGGTATCAATTGAAAATCAGCACAAAAGAATTTAGAAAACAGACTAAAACCAAAAGATACACTGATGTAATTTTAGAACAAAATTCAGTGAAATTGGCTTTGTGTAATTTTGGAGCCAAAATAGATTTTTCTCCAGCAGACTCTTTTTTGAGCCTCATGGATCTAGTGCTGTTGCAGAATAATCTAGTGTGTGGTAACTGTATGGTGTACGAGTGACGTTCCTCAGTGAACAACCCAGGCATTCACCTAAACAGGCTGCTTGGCCACAATACCTCAATAAAGAATTCTATTTGTAGGTGTTACCAGTGGGTTGAGAGGCAAGCTACACCTGGAAACTGAACTTGGCAAAATACAAAAGAGGGACCAAGTAGGGTATTTTCCTTGATGAATTCAAGAGAAATTAAGAACTAATCAAGATGAATTACAAGAATCAGTCTTGCCTGCAGTTGCATGAGGGTTTAATATTCAAGAGGTATAATCCTGTTGCAGTCAAGAAGATGCATTCAGGAAAAAAGGTAAGTGAACATATCCCTACAGTCAGCATCACCTCAAAGTTTATGAGTAGCGTGGGAACAATTGAGTGCTGCCATCCTAAAAACAAAATAGAAGGGCCTTGTCAGCATATTGAGGTTTCTGCCAGCAACAGCAGGAAGAAAGATGGGAGCTGAGGCAAAGACAAAATGTAGACTAAATAATATTTCAAAATATACACCTTTCATTCACACTGAGCAAGATATCTGATGGTATCTTCTTGCTGCCATGAGGTTGATTAAGAATAGCTTTGGATACTGGACATAAATTCAGCTCAGCATAACCTGATTTTTTAATAAGAGCTGTTGTTCATCTAGCTAGCTCTAACCATCTCTTGTGTTTATGTGGAAGCTGTGTTATTATGCAAATTTGTTTTACTGAGTTTTAATGATGAAGTCATAACCCATTACTTTGGAGCAGAATGCTGTGCCAGTCAAGAGTTTTGGATAAAGGATCTTATTTTCTTGTATTGTAGTGAAAATAATAATATAAGGAAATAGTAATTGGGTCATAAATACACTAGCACTTCATTTTCTTGTCTGGGTGACTTTTAGATCTTAAATTTTAGATCTACTAATTTTCACATTCCTTATTCAAAACATCAAAAAAAAAAAAACCCAAACCTGAATCAAAACAATGTATGGCAAATTATTCTATATTGGGTTTTTTATCTGAAAGGTATGATATTTTTGAAGCATGTTAACCTAAATAATGAATTAATTTCCTAACCTCCTTTATAAAAGTGAAATGCAATGCGTGAAATAGGTGGATTTGGAAGGGTTCTGAACTTCTGTTCAGTTATATTTGCAAACATGCAAACATGCATTTGATTCATTCAAATCCTTCCATGCAGGGCCTCTAACCTGCTGTGGTGAATTTCTTCTAAGTGTCTACAAATATATTCAGTTCTTATTTGGTGGAAACTGTGTTCCCTGATTCAAGGAATTTCAGCAGATGCTTATAAGAAGATCAGAATTTCTTTTACTTGCTTTGATATTTCTCTTGCCTCCCAGTTTCTGTTCTATACATCTTGTATTTTGAAATATGAACAGAATCTTGCTTTCTATTTCAATTACATGGAAGCTATTCTTTTTGCCTGAATAGATATTGTGTGCTGTGGTATAATGATATAACTGTTTAATCAAGAACTACCAATTCTCCAAATACCTAAAAAAGATTGAGTTCACTCTTACACAGTTGAACTCTGCAGAACTTTCATAGTAATCACAGGAAGGAAGGTCATAAAATAGCACAAAATTTAGACATAAATTAATTCACATTTTATGTCATACCAGTTGTAAAATTTTATTTTCATTAAGGAGAAATTGCCACTAAAAAGGGGTAAATTCACTTTAAATACAGGAGAGTAAATTGTCAGAACTCTGCCAAATTGATCTTGCATTGAACTGTAACAGAAAAAGGTTTCTCCTAAATGATTTTATGGCTCTTTCAGGATAATGTGATTACTATCCCCAGAGATTATGACAATGTCTTTTGCAGATGGTGGGATGTGATACTGTTTTAGTCCATGAGAAAGACTGTTCATGAATTTAAATAAGCACATAATATTAAATGCTTAAATCTATACTTACCTTTAACTGCATTTTACTAGTGAAACATGCCCATGACCGTTCTCTGGGACTAGCCACAGTAGCCACACGGTAGTCCACACTAGTCAAATCTTTCCTCCAGGACAGAATAGTCACATATTGACTCTCGGCATGAGATAACTCCTGAATGTGCAAGGGAGGTACTGGGAGTGCAGCAGCTGGTCTGAAACATAAGTGGGAGCAGGGTTCCCTCCAATAATGTAGTTATCTAGATCACTCTAACAGTGTAATACAATACATCAGATTACAAAGCCTGGGATATGATGGAAAAAATGACCTTATATATCTGCTTCCCACTGCCTGTATCTACATTTGAAGATTGGGCCCACGGTTTCACCAAAGGTGTGTTTAAGAGAGGTTTGAGTATTCCTCAGTCACTTTAGGGGCAGGCTGGGAAAGAATTTTTGCAGGGTCAAAAGTTGTGGGAGCTTGTAGAACCAAATAAGGACGAGTCTTCTGACATTGTGAGAGGACTGAGGGATCTGTATCCTTCACTCACCTGTGACTCCAAGAGGCTAATTCTGGCTCTGGAATTAGTTAACAGAAACATGTCTATGTTTTACAGAAAAATACGGCACCAGAAGTTCTGCTAGTGATTCCACCCACAATGTCATGCTGCTGACAGTAGTAGTGAGGCAGCTCTATCCACACACTGCTGCCTCTGAGGTGTGCAGCTGGCTTGCAAGTCCCTGAGCAGCACGCTCTTTAGCACCCCGGTGAGTCAATGCAGGTGCAGCCAGGTAAGCCTTCAATTAACTCACTCAAGAGACTTACTTGGAGATAAATGACACCGTTAGACAGTCTGCCACCTGCTGCCGTATCTGAGGCTGACCAAAAGAGGTGTGTGTCACTGGGAGTGCCTGAAGAGTGCACACAGATTGTTAGGAATCTGAGAAAGGGATTTTAGAAGTTGGCCGGTGGATGTGGTGCAGCCATTGGTCTCCAGAATGAATAGCTCTGGCACCTGTGAGTCAGTTTTGAGATGCTGCCATGGAAATCTCACCATGACACTTTTGTGTGAGGACACGAGATGGATCAAACTGGGTTAGACTAGGAGTCTATCCAGACTGGTGGTCTGTCTCCAAGAACAGACACAAGCAAATGCCCAAATGTGCAATATCATAGACTGCTGAAAAATCATTTTTTAATGCTTGTTTGGCTGAATGCTTATTTGTGAGCAGCTTGTGTTTGAGTGAACAGTTGGGGAATGGTTGTTCTTTAGCAAAAATTCTTAGCTGTCACTCTCATGTTTAAAACATTTTATCTGGACATTTGAGGAATACAGTTTTTGTACGTGAGACAAGAAAAATAATGCGTGAAAAGAGCTTCATGTGATTCTTACAAAATCAAGACAGTCTGAGAAAGAGGGAAAAGGTTTGAAATTGGGTTAAAAGTGAAGCAGCAGTGGTTTCAGCACAGAGTTTGTCTTTCATGTTTCAGGGAAGGTGAAAAGTTGAACTTGCATTTCTCTAAGTATATGCAAATGCTGCATATCTATACGGCTGTATGGTGGAAGGACATATGTATCAGAATTAGACATTTTAGATATTTCCTAAAGATATGAGGCTTAAGTAGTTACTTTCTCTCCTTCTCTGCTTGTCTCTACCTGTGTTTCCCTTTCCACTGCATTTTGTTCATCAAAATGGATAACTAGATATTTCAAGCAGACCTCTAAAGCCCCCCTTCTGAAAGAAAACCTTATTTATGAATGCAACCCCCCAGAGACATGAGGGAATCCACAGGGGAGAACTATTATGAGTGTCCTAATTGTGAGAAAAGCTTTAATCAGACATCATGCCTAATTATATGCTAGAGAATCTAAATACAAGACCTGAATTAATAAACTAGGCTTCATTGCTTCCTCTGCTAGAGGATCTTAAAAGAAATATATGTCTGTTAAGAGGATGGGGCTGCTGATAAACTTTGCTGAAAGACTGTTGTGGAGGGGCATTGTTATGTTTGGTAAATAGAGTGAGAAAGAGCAGCTTGTTGTCTGGGTTAAAAAAATGGTGGTGGAGTGGGATGTTTTGAGAAACTTTTTAAAACCAGAATGCCTTGTGACTCAAAACCCACAGAAGCAATTATCTTCAGAGAAGATAGAAAAGCTTATTAAGCATGTATTCTTCTGTCCACGGGGTGTAGTATCATACAATGGAGATATTACTGCTAGTATTAGAACAATGAAATCAACAATGCCTTGAAATTAATGTTTCTGGACTTCACAAGCAATTTCAATTATATTATGCTAATATGTTAAATTGGGAAAACAAAAGCTATGTAAGACATTTAGATAACATTAGGGTGCTGAGCTGGTAAATGAATGAAGGGAATTCTCCTGAAGTGGGAATAAGTGACTGAGAAGTTGTTAAAGGAAGGTAATTGGAAAATGCCCTCAAACTAAGCAATCAGCTACAATAAGAAGCCACTCTAAGACCAGAGCCATCACTAATAAAGGTCGCTTTGGGGAGCAAGATGGAAAAGGTAGCAATACTTTTTGAAATTTTGAAGCTGGTATTACCAAGCATCTCAAGTGTTGTGTAGATGTCTAGTCACAGATTCAGGAAGGATAAATTCCTCTTGACAGCTAAGAATAACGACATGGCAAACCCATGATATGAAAAACAAATGGAAGGGCAAACTAAATATGGAGAAGGGATGCAAAACTAAGGAAGCATATAACGAACATAAAGTTAAGGGAGAGAGAAAGGAGTATTTTCCCTCCTAAGATAAAGAACAGTGCTCTTACAAGATGAGATGGACTTCCATGAGAAGAATGCTCTAACTTAAGAAACACTGAGATTGCAGAGCAGTAAAACACCTTCATAAGTAATTTTAAGCTTAAGTATGAATGGTACACTCAGATTTGCTGAGAATTGCTAGTTCTGGGTGTCCTGGCCTAGAATATGTCCTTTCCAGTCTTACATCTTCTATATCATGTTGACAACAACTGTAGACAAAAGAGGGAAGGCTACTAGAAAAACAAGTGGTTTGTAATGACAGTAAGGGTTTTCCATAACCTTTAAATGTTTCACTGAAGACAAGTTGTAGTTGTCTTAAAATTATTGTGCTGAGAGTTTAAGAGAAGAATCTCTGAGACATCTTTATTAATGTTTTGGTCTACATAAAAGTATGCATTAATATCCACCCCAGGGAGGTGCTCCCATGTAGCTTAGTCACAGCTTTCATTATGGATTAAGAAATTTAGAAAACTGCCTAAGGCCTGTTTTCTGACTAACTTCATGGAGGATTCTAGAGATTTTCTGAGTCGAAAAGTTTAGCAGTTCCCTTGCAGAAGTGCAATGGCTCGAAGTGAGCTTGCTCAGCTGCTGGGCCAGTGCAGACAGGAGTTTATACAGTTATACAGCAACGCTGGACAGCAGCTGAGCTCGTTCACTCTGCTCATGACTGTAGTGGGCTGTGCAGACAACCCAGATAGCTGAAGTGTAGTGTTTCATTCCTCAACTCGGCCTCAGTTCTTTAATGCAAAGATGAAAACATGATATTTATATTTATATAATAAATTTTATATAAAAATAAAATATATTTATAAAATAAAATATGTATTCAAGGAACCAGTTTTTGTGGAAAGTAGAGGCCATAATTCTGCAAACACTTGTGCAGATGCTTTACATAACTGTGGAAGGAATCTCAAAACCGTTTAAACCTTCAATTTGCAACATCAAAGGAAAACATTTGTATAGATGCTGAAGGGTCAGATCTATTTCACCAACTCTTTGATCTCCTTGGTTGAATGGGACTGGTGGCAGTGAGAACTATTATCATTATGGTGCATATTCCTGCGTATTTTTGTCGATAAGATAGAGCTCATAATGTATATTTTCATTTACAAATACATATTTGATCTTTACAAAAAAGGTAAATGAGCTCTGCCTTGCTACACAATATGTTTATCTGTAAAAGCATTCATCTTGAACACAAACTAAAATCTAATGCAGTAGAGACATGTAAAATCACTACAAAGATTAAGGTTTTGCTTCTGTAATTTTTGTAAGAGGTTTTGAGTGATCATATTAAGTGCCATTACTTAGAGAGCTTTTTAATATCAAACAAATGGAAGATAAAAGAATTTTTCAGACATCCAACATGAAAGACTTGAAAAATTATGGAAACAAAGAAAGCTGCACTTTTGAGCACATTCTCTTGTTGACCTAGCTCTCATATGGTTAATAGGTGGCCTACAGGACTAATCCTGCTCACCAGGCAGTGCTATCCAGCTCTCAGGAATGCCTGGAGATGCATCTGCACTTTGTTTTTCTGGGAAGTTCAGTGGATCCAAATGGTACCATGCACTTCAGAATCCAGAGGTGCCGGAAGGATCCTAGATGCAGGCTAAAGGGCTGTGCTGAGACAGAGCTGATAAACCCTGCTGGACACAAACTGAGCCTGTGCAGGCAGATATCACTCCAGTAAATTATAGGGTATGTCTGGATGTATCTGGGGTTTTTTCCTATTAATCAGGGAGTATCGGATAACTGCCTAAATGGTTATCTTGTGTTGTTGGTCTGTCCCCTCAGCAGCACTTGCTGTCTTTGAGCTCAAGACTGGGGCTAGTACAGTATAACCACATGACACCTTAGAGCTACATTTGAATAAGAGGTTCCAAGGGTAAAGCCACCACTCTGGATGCCATTGGCACATCCCGTTGAGTGTGCAATATATTTGGTTGACATGCAGGACTGATTAAAAAGCACCTGATTGCCCATGTACCTTGTTACACTTCATTTCAGTGCACTAAACTTAATGTCAATTAAATCTAATTTAGTGACAATGAAGAGGCAGTGACATGAGGGTGTAGGGCTCATAACTTCAAGGCTACAGAGGCTTGAATTTCTAGCTGGAAATAGAATGTAAAACTATAGAGTTGGCGTAGAAAGACAGGGCATGATATGGCTGAGGAAACCACATGGATATATGGTGGACAGAAGGTCAACAAAATGCCAGAAACTGTAGTAACAAGATTGGGCAGCTTAAAAAGCAAAGTGAACTTCATAACTTGACAGTGTGTATGTATGAAAGATGGCAATCAGGCATTAAATGATTGCTCCTGTTGCAGGAATAACATAATTGTGGTATGGCAACAAATCTGTGACTATAGAGAAATTATTTTGAAGCCTTTTGCAACTCTTCCATATTGATTAACCATATCCCACTGAGTATGTGTTCTTCACACATGAGAGAATTCAGATTACAGAAGCCAAGAGAAGAATGAAAATGCAGTTGATGATATTTTCCTCTTTCAAGAACCCTGTCATAGAAAAATATACTCCTTTAGGAAAAAGAAACATTTCAGAAAAAAGTGTTAAAATTAGTATGCAATTTCTCAAATTAATATTATCTAGCAATTACTGAAATCTTAACTTTTTGATTAAAGGCAAGAATTTTGAGAGTGATTTTGATCTTTCATAAAAGCATCAATTAGAGCATCACAAAAAACTATTTTTGACTGATAAATGAAATCTGATAATTTTTCACATTTTGACAGAAGCAGTTTTATTTTCTTTCATTTTTCTGGTTTGTTGTACATTAAAATCAATTGTAATAACAATTTTCATTGAACTGCAAGTCAATAGGTTATTTTTTAATGTGATCTTAGATAGGATTCAAGATGAAGATACCCTGAGTAAGTGAGCTGAGTAGCTCTCAGACGCCATTTACATTTTCAAACATGTGACTACTTTACATATACTGGAAACTTAGGAATTCAATGCACCTCTATAACCTACGTATAGAAACCTGTTCTGAGATATCTTAAGCTACCACTGGGTCTTTTGCCTAAAGGCTTGTTATTGTATCTAAATGCTTTATCAGAATTAAAATACATGTTGAGATGACGTATTTCATGAAAGGAGGCTTCTGTTTTCGTTAGTGTGAGAATTGACATGGGCTGTTTTGTATTTTGAGTGGTGCTAGCCTACTCTCAGACTCACACTGGCAGCACACTTGTTTCAATGATGTGTTTTGTGATGAAGTATCAGCCAGCATGAAGCTTATGCAGGGCTTATTGCTTCTTTCAACACATGAGGAAATTGTGCCAACAGCAGCCTTATCACCCTGATTGTAGTTTCAGCATCTGTAATAGCACCTGTTGCTGGCAGTGTTAGGAACCTGCACACCTTCTATGTCTGACTCCTTTTTATCTTAGGTTTCACTTCAGTGTCGTGCTTTCAGAAGCACATCATTAAACTGACTGCTTCTGACATTCAGGGCAGAGACCTGGCTTTCCAAACACACAAGGTTTTGTGTTCAGTAGGTTGGCATATCCAGGGGAAGTTGGTGAGAGGAAGTAGAAATTGAAAATTTAAGAAAAAGTTCTGTTTTAAAGACAGAAAATTTATGTTCTCTACTAGATTGATTTTTTGAAGTGGAATTTGAATATAAGAATGAGAAAGGGGTGTGTGCATTTGTGTGACTGAAATGTGTCAGGGGCTTCTGTCACACATAGTACAGAAAAGTCAGTCTGTCTCTGGACTTGTCTAGGATGAGTTCAAGATGATGGTAAGTTCACTTAAAGTAAATGGCAAGAATTACATAAACTTTTAAAGAATGTATTCAAATTAACAAAGGTTTATTAGGAAAGTAAATTTGCCCTTCTAATAGAAAGAAAAAGGATTTTTGAAGACCCCTAACCTATTCTTCAAGCTGCACAGTAGTCAGATGTAATATTATGTCTTGGATACACTGCAAACGCTGAGACCAAATGATCTTTTCTACTGGAAGTATTGCATTATTTAGTACATTTATTTCAGTGACAGCTATTTCGATTTTTTTGCAAATATATTTAAAAATAAAACTTACACTGTTGTGTTAACCATTTGCCACTTTAGGCACAATTAAGCTCTGAAAATACAGGTTATTTCTAGTAGATAAAAAATAAAGATAAAAATGAAATATTATCATGTAAATTACTATTCCACTCCTTTGAGAAATTTTAAAGATAATTTCCATTTGGTAAGAATACATAGACCAAATCGAGCACACTTTTCAATAGCAAGTATCTTATAAATTCAGAAAAATCAAATGATTGCTCAAAGAGTGCTGAGTAATTACGTTAAAAACAAGGCAAAGTAACCTCAACTGTAGCATCATATGGATTCAGCTGTGCTCTTGCTGTACAGGGGAAATTCATACAACAGTCAGTGTGAATTCAGTCTGACCCTGAACACTCACAGGAATTTCATGTGCAACAGCTTAAAAGAACCAAAATACTGTTTGTGAGATGTCTGCCAGAAGTCATGAGTAGCAACCATCTTCAGATCAGGCTCTTGATGAGAAGAACCGCAAGATGAAAAAGGGTAATGTCAGACCCATAAAATAATGATCAAACACTATAGTACACTTGGAATGTTCTCTTTTTATTTTAAATATACCTATTACAATATTCTGTTAGGTTTATATAGAGCACTATTATTTACATGATTCAGTGTTTATCCTTTAGGGAGAAATCCAGTGCTCAATAAATAAAAGTCAATGAGCTGCTCGTTAACAATCTTGGAATCAGTGTTCTGAAATATTAATTTCACAGAAATGGTGAAAGTCCTTGGAATAATTACAGTTACCTGTAGTTTCATTCAGTAGTTATCTTCGGACTGCAGTTAAATTATGTTGAAAACTCTGAACATAGCTATAAGTAATCAGAAGAAAATTCAACAACAGCATCAAATTAAAAAAAGATATCACAAAACATCAGTGGTTGACCTCTACATTTTTTAGATGCATCTCAGGGTGATGGTAATCTTCAAAGGGAACAAAAACCTGGTTTTTGGTAGACTCCCTGATATAAAATGCCTAGATCATGGGGCAAAATATACATTCACTAATAAATAAAAAATACAGCTTTTTACAAGGTCTCCTTTTAACATGGCAACTTAAAATGTGCCTGCAGGTAAGAATGGTTTTCATTATTTTTATTAAAACTCCATTTCCCGTGGTTACTCTTTCCTACATTTGAATTTATCATGAATTTATGTATTATATATATATATACTATATAAAACACATAAAATTGTCAGTACAGGGAATATCATTAGCTGAGAACATGAAGAAAATATTCCTATCAGATCCCACTCAATGTTATGTGTGTAAGTTCGAATGTACAAGAAAGGGACTTTGGTCCTGATCTTGCACTAAGACAATAAATGTAGTCCCCATGTTTCTGTGTACAAAACTTACTGTCTCTACTGAGATCATTCCAGTCCTGCCTTGACAACCATCCCACTTTCATGGGACCCACCACAGAAACTGAGTTTGAATCCGGACAAACAGCTTGGGTTTGTCTCCTAATTCTCGTCAATGTACCTCAGAGGTCAAATCCATGGCACATTGTGTAAGTGACTGAATATCTATGGCGTTCAGCTATGGCACACAGTTTTATTTCCTCAGCATACACAAAGACAGCAGGGAAGTGCAGCTCGTAACTACCAGGCATTTATCCTACAAAACGTAGCATTGTCATCATTATTGGAGAAGAAACTTATGTTTATTGACAGCGTGCCTATTTTTCAGCAAAACATTATTGATTTTAGTAGCGTTACAGGTTGGCAAAGAATAGGTTCTGAATTATCTCTTTTACAGTTTTGGATCTCTGACACATTTAAGACACTCACCCACCTATTCAAATAATATTTGAAAGCAAAATTAATGTTTGATATAAAATAACAGTTGTGTTGCAAATGTGGAAAAATAGTCTACAAAAAATAAGTATAAAAGTGATCTCAGATTTATGAATATGTTTCATATAAACAAGTCCAGGTGACTACTCTGTGTTAGAAATGGCCCTTTGTAGGCTGTGTCACAACAGAACATCACATTTTTCACAGTTTACAACAACACAGATTCACAATGTAATAACACCTTATATCAGAAAAATAGTATTTTACAAACTATACATTTGGCATCTATTTTTAGATATTTTCCTGTTTCTTTTTCAGTTCCTTTTTAAATTTTTTCCTTTTTTTAAGTTTTCTTACAAAATAGTGCAAAATTACAGTGCGTTCATAGAAGATTTTGCAAATCCTAATAAAAAGTCAGTATATTTAACTGTTTTTTTCATTCACTGGAAACAGTTTGGCACATTAGGATTTTGTATAGATTGAAAAGCTTCTCACTTGCTTCTCTGCAGTCTCTGCATTGATTCTTTAAAACATTGCACCAAGGGAGTTAACTTTCCAGACTTTTTAATCTCAGCTCTTATAATATGTGTGTTACAAAGTGGCAAAGGAAATGGAGACTTTGTAGTTAATTTATGTACCAAATGGCATATATCAGAATTTCCTTATCCTGTTGTAAAGAAAAGGACTGATGGGAACATTTTTCATCTAGTGACTGCAAAAGCGCTTATTTACAGTTTCAAAGTTCTATAGGAAATTCATCCCAACTTTATATATATATATGTGTGTGTGTGTATATATATATATATATATATATATTTGCTATATCGAGCCAAGCCAGGGTGTTAAAGTTTCATCAAATCCTCTTTTCCGCTGGACTAATTCATAGCAAAGAATAACAAACAGTTGCTTTTGCTGCCAATTTGCAATGATTAAATGATTTTCCTCCTAATTATTTACTTAGGAATGTTAATGAGGAGTTCCCCCAAGTGTCGATATTTCATGTGTACAGACTGGCACCACACCTCAAAAAAATGCCAATTCTCTTATTACTTGGAGCAGCAAAGTTTTCTGCATTATCATAAACAGGCAGGGTATAGGCTACAAGAATGAGAGCGCCTTAAGCCACCCTGTGAGTGTGCCATGAAATGCACAGAGGGTGTCAGAGGACTCTCAGCTTAGTGCTTTGCCTTCCTTGGCTGAAAGCAGGAAGAAAAACCTGAGACCAGCAAAAAATCTGCTAGAGGTTGCCAAACACTGATCTGTACCAACCCACTCATAATTCAGGCTGTTATCCTGGGGTGAAAGGCTCTCTGCCACGAGTGAATCTCTGAACTATTCACTGCTCAGAGACTGTTGTTTTCAGTTAATTGTGTAGATAATATGGTGACATAAAAGATTGCCAATTAATTACCTTTGCAGTAGAGTAATGAAGTGACTTACTCCAGTATGAAAACTGCAGGGTGATGTCTCTAGGTCTACTTATTTCTCATGCGTTATGGTTTTATCATCTGTATAACTTGTGGCAATTGTGTCATGAATTAAAATTACCACAGCATGGTTTATTTAATCAATTTATTGGCATTTCTCTACCTTTTATGAACATATCTAACCAGTATGCATTTTATGTTGATTTTCTGAAGGTAGAATTGGCTATGTATAGTTATAGCTCTATAACTAGTTATTCAAATATTAGAAGGAAAACATCTATGAATAAGATGTGGGTTTTTTTACCCAAGCCTTTTAACCCTTGGCTCAATCCTCTGTTACTTTCATAGGAATATCCCAAATCACCTGCTAACTCTGGTGGAAGATTTGACTGAGCAAGGAGCAAAAGATAAAGCTGAAATAACTATCTTGTATGAATATACATACTGATCGATTTCTAACATTTTAAAATACTTCTCTTAAAAACAAACAAAATCCTAAACAGAACTGTCAGCCAAAATTAATGAAAAATCCCACCAGCTTGTAGGTATACAAATACTTCCCCTGGACTCTCTTCTAAATAATGTACTAGTTTTGACCGAGGAAACAACTGAGTATTTATGTAACTTTCTCTGTTAGGTTTAAATAGGTCAGAAGCCTCCTTGTTGGCCTGCACAGAGACACCTCTTGTTCCCACTTTGCACACACAGTGATTACTCACAATCTCATCTAGGCCGAACCAAATACTTTCGTCAAAGAGGGAAATCAGGTATAGCTGAGACTGGTCCTCTCTAGAACATGCTGTCCAGATTAAAAGGTTGCACACATCACCAGGCTTTATGCTTTCATCCTCAGACAGTCCTTGAAATACTATCTCAGCAGGCCTCAGCTCTTCTGGCTTTTTAAAGTCACAAGAAGTTCAGTGACCCTGCATAGCACGGGCGGGCTGTGAGCTGAGGTGCCATGCTGAGGGGATGGCATGAGGTGGTGGTGGCACGTGTAGTATGCTGAAGCACAAGAGTAGGGCCAGGTTTATTGGATAGACACTAAATAAGAATTAATCCAAAGTTTTCAGCGTGGACTAGCCAGTTTACTCACTGGATGGACGCACATGATGCAAAAGAGGCCACACAAATAGGTCTTTGTTGCCTATAGATTGCACTCTTTGGCACAACTCCTGAAGGCAATAAAAACATATTGTCTGAAGCCCCAATGTGTTAAAGCTTTTAAGATGCTCTTAAAATTAAGCACATGCTTAAGTCTCATGGTTGTCTGCATGTGCGTTAGGCCTTTTTGAATCATGACCAGAAAGTGTTGCTGCATGGGGACTTAAAAATCCAAAAAGAAAATAAGAATCAAGATTCCTGAATTTAGATTTAAAAAAAAAAAGATTATCTTATTGACAGACATTTCCCTGCCTCCAAATGTTACTTTTTATCTAATTAAAAAAATACAAGGCCAAGAGGACTCCCATTTTTGAATAATCAGGAACAGTTATTTGTTGTTTAACTGAAGCTTGCTTGATTAGAGACTGGAGAAAATTACACAGGTGTTTTTTTTAAAGCCTATTCTTAGAAATAGGAATGAGTAGCTAGAAAGAGCAAGTAATTGTTTATTGTGCTCAGTGATGTCAACTTCCCTTATCTTGCTCAGCCTGCATGAACTCTACAAATCTCCTCATTCATGATTTCTCAGTCCAACTTTCATTTTATTTGATCTGTTTCTTAAAAGACAGATATATTGCTGGGTGTCTCACACATTCTGTGGGCCTCACTCAGGCTGCCTGTTCTCTGTGAGTATAGACATATGGCAAGAGGCATTCAAAGAAACTGGCAACAGGATTCACTAAGGAATGAAGATCTCATACTAAGCACGACCTGCTGCAGTCATTGAGTGCCTATGAAATGAAAGGAAAACTGTGCTTTAGAAGGTTCTCCTGCTGGTTTTGTCTGATATCTGTTCACATGCTGTGGAGTAGCAATGCATCTGCAGTTTGTATTTTATCTGGTTTGGGTCTTATCTTCCACATTGAAAAAGGCAGTGATGTTGATAACTCGGTGCATGACAGAGAGACTAAAAACATCTAAAATAAGCCACTGTAAAAAAAAAAAAAAGATTACTCTCTTTCTTCAGTAACTGCTTAGTTAACTTGCGACAAGTGCATCACAAGGCTATTATGGGCTGACAAATAAAATAAACTGAATGTCTGAAACAAAATTTTTGAGAAAAATAGTTAGAACTGGTGTGAATTCCCATCTTCTAGTTCTCTTTTCTGGTACAACTCTCATCTTTTGCCAGTGCTACCAAAGCACAATACCTTGTTCTCTATTTTGTCTAATTCCATGTAATTTACCTTTCCATAGTTGGTTGATTTTGCTTATTCTCAGTGATTTGCTATTTGAGTCTATTTATGCTACCTGTTCATGTAGAGTAGATCAAGGAAGAAGCATGGACTTCTCAATGCTGAATATCATATACAGACTGGAAGAAATCTTTGTGGAATTATGTGTCTAGGTCTAGGTAGACAGCCTTTATGCATTCATGGAGTGTAGATGTTTTATTTCCATTGCTTCACATAATTTACTACATAGGCTGGACATGCCTTAAAATGCTTCAACTTATGCCAGCGAAGCTCTTTATATCCAGAACTGATTAAGGCCTGATACCTGCAGATCACCTTAAAACTTCATGAAAAATTGGCTCTCTTGTGTTCCAGCCCATACTCTTCAAGAATATCAGGGAGGCATTAGGGTCATGTACATTTTTTAGGATTTGGTCATGATTCTTCTCCATGATTCTGGACTAGATTTCTCTCCTGATTTATTAACCTTTGAAGCAATTTTAGCAATGTGTCCTGAATGCAAAGTATACAATCCTTGTGTGGAGTTTCTGTGAAGAGAATGACTCTCTTTTCAGTTCCATCCAAAGACTTTCATATTTCTTAAAATTCAGCTAAGATAGTCATGCTGACTGGGTCCTGTGCTTGCAGAGGTAAAGACAGTACTTACAGGATAAAAATTCAGTGTATATTTCAAAACTTTCCTGTGTATACACTGATTGATATTTGTAGTAACAAGTCATATATCTTATTATTATGTTTGCTGGTTATTATTGTAAGGATTTAGCTGAACTTGCTGCCAAGAAACCTGTCTGATTTTACCTAAGGACTTCTAACACACAGCACAGCTCTCACGATCTGAAATGAGGAATGAAATAAAGGATTGTGCATATTCACCTTCCACTGAGATCAATGCAAAGAACTTCCAGATTCCAGCACTGAGGGAATCCCATAATCGAGCCAAACCAGTGGTATGTTCAGTCACTGAAAATTTCACAATCCTGAAAACAAAATGTTATGATGTCGTGTAGGACAGACTGTAAGCTATAGCCACTTGCCTTCAAAATGATAGAATACTACTCACTCTACATCCATGTCAGCACTTTGTTTTTAGAAGACTCAGTTTCATTGTATTGCATTAATTTTCAGTGTAAGCTCATCTTGTTTTGTAGTCGAATGCTGGTGAGTTTAGGTGAATCACTGTATATTGAAAGTTAGGTGGATCAGAATACAGCTTTTAAAGCCATAGGGAGAGCAGAATGATTCTATAAGTTTTCTGTGGGGTTTTGGGTTCTAGAAATGTAGCTACATTACTCTTACAGCCGTCTGTGTTTCTATTCCAGCCTGGAATTAAAAAAAAAAAATGAATATATATTAAAAAAAGAAAAAAAAAAAAAAAAAAAAAAAAAAAGAAAAAGAAAAGAAAGAAAAAAAAGAAAAAAAGAAAAAAAGAAAAACATATAAAAAAGAAAATCTGACAAGTCACCTTATCTTTTGCTAAATATTTATTATTTATCTCTCATTTCCTTACTTCAGCAATATTGTTATCTGCAAATTTAATCTTAGATACTTTATCAAGTACTTTGCTTGATTAGGGTCTTATACATCTCATAAACTGAAGTCTTTCCAGTTGAACTTTTTCCTTTTTTCCAGTAGAAGGTGTGATTTGTAGCACTTTGACCTGAAAATCCAATCTGATTTGCTTCCATTTCATGCCAAAATATATCTATGCATTTATGTTATTACACCAACCTTAGACATATGAATATATATGGCAATCATAAATTTATGTCTTAGCTGAAAAAAAGAAGTAATAAAATCAAATGACACTTTTAAAGCACACATTTAAAAAAATCATTACAATAATCACAATTTTGTATTTGCTAATAGAGCAAATTTAATACTTAAGAACTTACTTGTATTATCAAATGTTGATAGCAATTGTTGCTCTGAAGAGTGCATTTATAATACCTGTCACATAAAATATTTTTAAACCCCAGAATTCATTAGCATAATAAATGGAAAGGTCACTATGTCAGCCTGATAGCTTATTTACTGAATTTCAGCACATTTCTTTCAGGAAAGTGTTTAGTAATTTTTCCCCACCTTTATGTGCCATAACATCACGTTGTCCAGCTGCAATTAAAATTCAACAGATCTTTACAGAATTCGTGGAAAATTCACTATTATTCAAGAAATTATATGAGAGAGCTTTCTAAAATATCTCAGCAAACTACTACTAAAAATCCACTATTACCAGCTGAATTCAGTGCATGAGGCTGATGTAATCAAACACCTTTGTTAAAATCTGTTTATCTCTGTATCAATGTACCACCACTTGGAGCCCTGGTTCAGGTTAACAATACTGGAGACACATTGAGGATTAAGGGCATGCTGCACTTGAATACACCCAAAAATTGGATGAATCTGGGCTTTGGTCACTAAGATTGGTGATCTTCTCTATATTTGACGTCTTTTTTCTTCAGAGGGTAAGAACAGATATATTCCTAAAGCAATTTAATGTTACCATTTGTTAGGAAACATTTTTAGAAACAAAGACTGTCTACTATTCTATTACATTAAAAACTATAATTCTAGGTTCATTACCCTTAAAAAGGGGGGCAATTAATCACAATTCCATAATGTTATGTAATGTACTTTGCTGTGCTCTTAAAATGCAAAATGAATATATGAAACTTTACTATCTTTTGAAATATTACACACATTTCAGTCTGGAACAACAAATTATGTTTTTAAAGTTTTCTCTGACATTTAAAAATTGTTTCCTCATTTTCTAGATAGGTTAAACAACAAATGTAATGTTAAAAATTAAAAACAATTGTTAAAAATAGCTGCTTCAAGTGTAAAATTGGGACATGTTTCACAGAATATGTGGAAATTCTTGTTTTAAATTTATAATAAACTATCAAATATTCCTCAGTGCGCATAATTAGTCTATTATATTTTGAAACTGAGTATTGATGACTGCAGCTGCTGATCTTTTAAAATCTTTTACAAAATATAAATAGGATAGCCAAGCGAGAATAGCTGATAGACCATGACATGAGATTCTCTTGTTTCCTATTTTTTTGCTTTTTCTTTCCTCTCCACTTGGACTGAAGTTCCTTCTGACTTCTTCAAAAAAGTGCACACACACACACACACACACATACAAATTAATTCCAAAACCACTTTTCTAAGTTTCCAATGGACTTGTATTCCTGGTGTCTTTTCACATGATCACAAGCAAGACATGCATGTGATTCCCAGAACCTAGGAAGATGCACCGAAAAATCCTTCTTCCAGTTGAAATAACTAAGGTACATCTTGTTATTTTTGTCAAGCATCAGAAGATATTCTGCCAGCTCTCTGGGGGAGAGAAAATCTTCCACATGTATGAAAGAGTCTGCTGGAATGTAATTCTCATAATTTTCTCTCGAAGGGCCCAGTACAACTGGTACTGATCCAGCCAGAAGAGCATTGTAAAGTTTCTCAGTAATGTAATCTTTGTGGATTGAATTTTCAAAGGAAAGGTAGAATTTGCAAGTGGAGATGGTTGGAATCAAGTTTTTGTCATTGACGTAGTCTCCGAAGGCTTGTCCGTAGGTATGGATTTCAATGTATTTGCTGAGCTCATTGTAATACTTGACTCGAGCGTGCTCAGGGTTCCAGTTACTTACAACCCAACAGACCAAGTTCTCCTTACTTGGCACTTCAAATGTGAAGGAACTTGTACCGACCATCATGAAGCCATAAGGCACCTGAATATCGGAATCACGCCGGTAAGTCAGGGTCAGGTTAAAAAGGTGTTCAATGCCACTCTTTTGCGGAGTGTGAGTTGGAGACTCCAAGTTCATCCAAATCCACTTCTGGAATGGTGGCCTGGCTTGCTGAGGTAAATTAGCCAGATCCCAGCTAATGTCCCTGTGATGAATGAGAACAGCATGGGATCTGTTATATAGCGAGCGGTCAATAGTCAGATGGCACCCAGGGATATTGAACATTGTTTGGCAGGATGTTAGATCGAATGTCTGACCAAATGGCCAAACCCAGATCAAAACAGTAGTTTCATTGAGATTATCAGTTTTGGAAGAAAAGAAGTTCTTCATTTTCAAAACTGAACTGGCTGATTCTATAGGACCAGAAATCCAGCTATTTGTTGGTTTGATATAAATTAATATAAATGCCATGAAACAACCAAGGACAATGAAGATAATAAAAAATGGCCGGAAAATTCCTTTAGATGTCGATGTCATAATTTGTTCTGAGAAAAAAGAGAGGAAGAGAAAGAGAGAAAATATCATCAGGTATTAAATTACATATATATGTCCTGTTAAAACAATCAGACATCAAAATGGATAGAACTTTAATAACACTGAGCTGTAGCCTCAGAAATCTCCTTTGAATGGAGAGAGCATGGGTTCTTGCATACTATTCATGACAAAGTGACAATACTTCTCTTCTTCACTTTAAAAGCTCATTGACATAAATTAAAACCAGGATTTTATTATGTCTCATACTTGATGTGAATTGGTATATATATTGAGAAGTGTTTTTGCTTAGAACCTAGGACACGCATTTGAGACACACAAGACAGACAAAATTACCCTTTGATTCTATCCTTGTGTCTGTGAGAGGGATAACATGCTGCAGATTTTTTCCATTCATATTTGTGTGTATATGTAGGATACAGGTTTAGAGGATTGAAAAAGGAAGGGACTAGAACTTTAATTCTGTAATCAATAACACTGTTATTAGAAAACTAGCTCATGTCTCATGGCTATATAGGGATGAACATGCATGCCTTACCCAGAGGACTCCTAAAATAGCTAGGGAAGGAAAGCAGCAATTGAGGGTTCCCTGTGCAGCCACATACTTCATATATTCTGACATAAAGAAAAATTATTTAAAAAATGCCCTTAAATATTTGATTACATTTTTATGTCACAGCCCTGTGTTAAAAATTAGGAAAAGTAGAGATATGTTGCATCTTTGTGAGGTATTCTTTTTTTTTTTCCCATGGGGAAAAAGGTCTGAGGAGTTCATATAGTCTCCTTTGTTCTTGCTCTGGTTGTCTTTTCTTGAGAGAAGTGATCAATCTCTTCTCAGAACTACTCTTCCATATGGTTCTTGCAAAACCAAACAAAGTTAGGGGTTGCTAATTGCTAACCTTTGCTCCCTAGAACTCATAAATGTTCTAAAACTAAAAACAGTTAATCATGAAGCACTATGACACACAAGGGAAAAGGAGGGGAAGTTAGTTACCAGAAAGAAGGGTTCTGAATATACTGGCACACTGTAGACTCTCCAGTGCATTACAATTGCTATAAAATTTTTCTGGCTTTCTTTTTCTGTACTTTTTCAATTATTTGTGTTTTGTTAGCTTTACTAGATAGCCCACAAAAAATTTTATAAAAATTCCACCCCTAAAAATAGACAAATATATAATACTATATGTAAATATGTAAAAGTAAATTTTAAAAATCAAAGAAATCAGAATCATAGAAAGCAGAAAGAGAATTTCAGGCCTTTTAAATCACTTTCATACCTCATCTCCTCCTACCTATGAAGTAAGTAGTTAAATTCAGAATGAAGACATGGTAGAAAGTGATCCAGAGGTCCATTAATACCATATAATTTTGTGGTTTTGTGAGTGTAAAAACTCCTAGGTGAGTGTAGCACTCCAGTTACAACAGAAATGTTTTCACATTCATTGTTGAGAAAAGGAAAACAGAGGGAATGTCATACTTAGTTTTACCTAACACCGTATCTTGAGGAAAGGGAATTTGCCATGTCTCCCCTTGTTTTGGGAACATGAATGGTCTTAATTCTGGTTTTAGTTATAGTGGTGGGTTAACCTTGCCTGGCTGTCAGACACCTACCCAGACACTCTCTCACTCCCCCTCCTCAACGAAACACGGGGTGAAAATATGATGAAAGTTTAGTGGGTTGAAGTAAGGACAAGGAGGTCACTCACCTGTTACCGTTGCAGGCTAAACAGACTCATCCTGGGGCAAAACAATGTAATTTATCGTCATTTAAAATGGATTTGGATGGGGAGAAACAACAATTAAAATAATATCTTCCCCCTCAACTTCTTCTCAGGCTCAACTTCCTCCTTCATTCCTGACTCTTCCACCTCCTCCCTGCCCCTGTACAGTGCAGGGGAATAGGGAATGGAGGTTTGTGATCAGTCCAGGTTTCCTCTTGACCGCTTCTTCCTCCTCACACATTTTCCCTGCTCCAAAATGCATCCTTCTTATGGGACACAGTTCCTTCAGGAAAAAAACTTGGCTAATGAGCAGGCTGTCTATGGGATGCAGTTCCTTCAGGACACATCCTCCTGCTCTGACATGGATTTCTCCCCAGGCCACTGTGGGCTGCCGGGGAAGCAGTGCCTGTTCTTGTGCCTGGAGCACCTCCTCCTCCTGTCCTTCTTCACTTGGTGCTCACAAGGTTGTTTCTCACATTCTTTGCCCTCATTCCCCACTGCCTGTCCCTTCCTTAGACACACTTTCCCAGAGGAGCTGCCACCTTGGTTGCAGGGCTCAGCCATTCCCTGCAGGGGATGTGTTGGAATATGCTGGAATTGGCACAGGGCAGC
Organism: Atrichornis clamosus; assembly: GCA_013400975.1. Lineage (NCBI taxonomy): Eukaryota > Metazoa > Chordata > Aves > Passeriformes > Menuridae > Atrichornis > Atrichornis clamosus. The sequence goes on from WBMZ01007251.1 coordinate 216,426, forward strand.
CCTGGCTGCTCTTCAGAGAGGCCCTCTGGCAGTCCCCGCTGCCAGCGCCTTGGGCACAAACACCTACTACTTCTGTATAAAATATGTTGGTATGCTGAGCCAGGCTCTTTTGCCTAGGCCCTTTTCCTTAGTACCTAGTTTAGCAGGTCCTCTCTTTGTTCAGCAAAATGACCTTGAGGGGAGTAAAGGTGGGGAACTGCTGTGTCGGTGGCTTTTCCACTTATCCTCCTCAGTTTAAATCCCTCTGAAAGAAATATGTGGTTTTACAGCAACATTGCACTGGCTTTTTTTAGCCTATGTAGATTGTTGCTTGAAAATATGCCTAGAAGGGAGGTTATGACCTATGAGAGCCAAAGACTGCTTCCTTGCCTTACTACAGGGAAAGCAAGTATGGCATCTCCGAGGAAGAAAGGATTTAGGTTGAGCAGCTCTAGGAGATGAAACTAAAGGAAAAAACAAGAGGCTGAGCTGATATTCATGTAGAGCTGTTCTTTGTTTCTGTGATATTGAAGCCAATACACGGAAGAGGTATAGCTTCTCCCTGAAGAGATAGTGTGAACTGAGTTTGGACAAGAGATTGGGAAACATGTCTATTCACAGGGAATGGTCATTTTCTAGGGACTGAAAAGGATAATGAAAAATTAGAAAAGGATTTCAATATTGTGCCTTGTTATGTAGTCACCCTCCAGTTAAAAACCCTTTGACTCAAGTATCTCTGATAAGGATTATTTCACACTAAGCTCTTCTGCTAATAACAAACCCCTGCATCATCACATGGCAATTCTTGCTACATAGAAAATGACCAGATATTATGGATTTTGTTCTCTGCTTTAAATTCTAGAATGTCTATGGTGTTGCATTTGTGTAGGAAGCTTTTAAATTGCAGAGCCAATGTAAGGATAAACCCTTGTAGTTTGTGCTTCTCCAAGTACCAATATTAACATCTGACAATGTTAAACCAGTAAGTTTACCTATTTTTATCCCTTCTGGATAAATTTCCTCTCACGGCTTTGCTTTCCTGTGAACTCAAGTGCCCCCTCCTGATCTGGGGTCATGGTTCTTAGATTTTGCCTTTCATCAAAACACTAGTCTACATCCAGGATAGTCCTTTTCAGATTTTCAACCTTTGAACAGAAAACTGACCATTCATTATGCAGACTCATAAATGTATAGGCATCACCAGCATGTTTTGCTCTGAACTTACTGCTAATGGAATGGTGGAACAGGGTTCTAAAAGCAAGATCCATTAAAAAATTGAATGAGAGGCTTGCAAGGAAGTAGAAGACCTGAGTAGACTCCTAAAAATACCACTTGCCTATACTCTGAGAGGCTAGACAGGATTTTTTCCGGGAATTCTAATTTTGTATTCCATTTTGTGTTAACTCCAGTAATAACTATTAAGATGTATACTGGGAATAGCAGTAATTTTTCATGATGAAGTGCTACCTGAAGCAATAACTTCTGTGCTTCACAAGGCAGATTGAGAAGCCTGTGGAATGGACCAGCAAACTCTACTTCCATGGGTTTTGGGACTGAGTCCTGTACACAGTCAAGCAGCAGTAAGTAGAATGAGGGCATGTGGAAAGCACTTGTTGACAAATACTATTTTCATAGCATCATAAAATGGTTTGAGTTGGAAGGGATTTTTTTGAGAAGTATCTTGTCTGTACTGCTAGGACATATAGGTTGTGGTCCACTAGAATCCATAGAATATTTTTTCCACAATATTCTCCAGAATGGGGAGTCTTTTCCATATTTATTTATGTACTTCTTCTCTTTAGAGCCCAAGACAACCATCAACTTCCCACTGTAATTCTCACTCTAAAGGTGACACAGAGGAGACATTTGTTACAAGCCATCCAGCCAAGTCACCTTAGCTCACCCTTCCTCTTTCATGGCTTTCCTTCTACCACAGAATCACAAATTTCCTTTTGGTGGATCCCCTCCCCCATGCATGTCAGAGTCTGAAAGGAAAACTTTGTCAAAGAGATGTGTTTACTGAGGCTTTTGCCAGCTGGAAGAATTCGGTACTTTTGATAGTTTTGTTATAAAGCACATTTCAGAGTGCTGTGGCGTAGCAAGTATTTTCTAGGTTCTTTTTTTCCCCAAGTTGAAAGTATAGCATTTAATCAGTACAAGACTATTTTTCTCAGTACAAAACTTAGCAAGACTTCTTTTTAAGTGCAATTCTTGGCATTCCATCAGCAAGCAACTGCATTTAGCAGCTACAAAAACTCGGAGAGAGTATTGGGGTATCAGCACTGTTAACCCCAAATATATCAGGCAAGGTTTGCAAAAATATGTCTATTTTGTGAATGCGCTGTGTTCCTTAAGAAATAAAATTGGTCTTTATGTAAACTGTTTTATCATGTCTTCATTGCAACTGAGACTTCTCAATCATTCCAGAAGGGACAGATATATATTTTTTTTCTGATTATGCAATACTGCAGGAGGGAGAAAATGCAACCTTACTGATCAATAGTACCAATGCCTATTTCCCTGGTATATTTTTACACCAATTTCTCCAGTTTCTGAAGGTTTTGCCAGTAGCCCAAAATATATCACTCCTTGCAGAGGCATAACTTTCTTTACTAGTCTAGTATTGAAATTTTCCAAAGGAAAAGGACAATATTTTAAAATAAAGATGGAGCAAAGATTCTTGAAAGCATGAACACTGAATAATTAATAAAAAATCCTGTTATTTTTCACATCTCAGAATTCTTAAGCAGTCAGGGTTAACTCTTGTCTTCACCACCAGTTGGTCTCAGGATCACTCAAGTAAAAATACTTAATAACTTCAAGATAGTCTCTGAGGATCATGTCTGAGATCAGAGTGGGTGAAGAGCAGAAGGATATTGGGGTTAACAGAGGTGTCAGAGGTAGGTCGCTTTAGAAGCAGACAGCTAGGTAGATGCTCCAGGGCTATTAAAGGAAACTGGTAGGAATCACAAGCAAACAATTGTTATTGTTAGTAAGAAGGCTCATTTGAAATTGCTCTCCCTGTCCTCTGGCATGTTTTACCAGCCTTGGCCATGGCACGTCTGCATTTATGCTAAGAGCTGTATTTTCTTAGAGCACACTTACAATTAGCTGGAGCTTTTTCACCTGTAGTACAAAAGGAAACCTGATTGCCTCAGGGTAGCCAGTGTGTGACTCCTTACCTCCAAGTCACTGCTGTATGGACATGCCCCACAGTGCTTTTGCTTTAGCTCTCTGAGACTGAAGAGTGCTCTATTTTATTGGAATTAACTCTCACTGCTCCCAGTTAAGCCTCCTCTGTTGCAACCAGAATGGTGGATTTTTTCCCCCCACTATCCAAACACAGGCTTGCTTCCACACATTTCCATGCCTGTCCACAGATTTCTGAAAACAGCCCAGTATGAAAAGGCTCAACAGAGCTGCACAGTGTTAAAAGGCTGAAAGCTGAATGACCTGCTGATCTCAGACCGCATATTTTTATTCTACTGTTTACAACATTCTTTTTCTTCCCCTCTCCACCTCCTTTGTTTTTGGGTTATTTGTTAATTCCACAGATTCCAGTTGTGTGTATTTGCACTCTGAGAATGGTATAGACTCATTTTATTCAGCAGTGGTGATTTTTACTTTGAAGAGTTTTAGAAAAATGATCTAAGAGCACCCGGAGGACAGGTAGCCATTAAGGTAGATTGCTTAGGGATGGTGCTGAGCCTATCACTGGAGACTGGTAAGAACAGGTTAGACAAGCACCACTAAGCAATGAGAAACCAGATTGTGCCCCCACGTCCTAGGGCTGGGCTAGAATGACCTCACTTGATTCCTTCCAGCCTTGTGCTCAGTGATAATATTAAACACAGATTCTTACAAAATGCACCTAATAAGAACACAAGCTGGCAGTCTAAAACTGCAAAGAATTGCTGAAAAAAGGAGTAAAAACATCCCCCATCTTCAAAGTTGTCTTGCAAACTATGAAATAGTCACTCTGTACACAGTGAAAATGTGAAGGAAAGTAAAAAATTACGTGTACAACAGCAACAACAAAGTCCCTATTTTCAAAGGCTAAACCTAAAGCTGCCTGTCAATTGCTAGATGGGGTACTGCTGCTTTTTTGTGAATATCTGAATCTTGGCCTCTTGCTGAAGACAACCTTAATCTCAGCTTCCTTCTCCAAATTGTTGTGCAACACACAGCATCCTGCTATGGTTCAGCAGCCCCCAACCTTCCCCTGTGATTGTCATCCATCCTCTCCTTGTCTCCATGGCAGTCACACACTGTCACTCTCCAGCTGCTTATGCAACAGCTCAATGGTTTCTTTCTGTGATCCTACTGTACTCCAAAAGACATTAGCCAGGGACAAAGACTCTCTCAGAGTTGCAGAGGGAAATGGCTGCAGCACTGCTGTCCATACTGGAGTGACCCTCCAGCACTGCCACATATGTGAAAAAAAAAAAGTCCTATCAGCAAGAAGTTTCCCAACAATCTGGCATTAGTGTCAGGACACTCCACGTGGCAGCTGTGTTGCTTTCTAATTACGAGCTTTTAAGTTTGTCTCGGATGGTACACAGTACTCTCCATTCCTTCCCTTGGTACAACTGGAAAATAAACGCATGCAAAGTGATCAGAACCTCAGCAGTATTGCCAGCCTTGGGAACATGCAGAGACAGAACCTTTTTTACCTTAACTTCCACGTTTGCTTGTCCACATCACAGCTAGTTTATGACCGACAGCAATCTGTGAGGGGCTGGGAGCCTTCCATACTGTGCTATGAAAATCGAGTTCTTCACCACCGTAGTTTAGTAGCAAACTTTATCTGCCTTGTCAGGAAAGTGCTTTTTCTCTTCCTGAATATAAAGGTCATCCTAGTTATGCAGCACAAGCCAGTCCATGCCTCTTTCAAAAGCCCTGAAAAGACTCTGCACAAAATAAAGCTGATCAAAGAAAGCGCTCCAAAAGCAAGTGGTCTCTTCCTCCCTTCTTTCCATGTGGTTAGGAAACAGCAAACTGCTGTTCTCTCTGATTCTGCCAGAATTGCAGAAAGAGCTCTTCAGCAGCTTTGTGACTGGCTTGTAAAACTGCAGCCAGCCAGCTGAAATATGAATAACATACCTGCACAAGCTATGTATTTGTGATGGCCCCCCGCCCACTAGAAAGCCCTAATTAACTCACTGTAGCTGTGAAAATGGTGTGAGCTAAGCCAAACAGAGATGGAGCATGAAGTGGCAGAAGAAGAACCAAAGGCATTCCTGTGCACATAAGCTAAACTCCCCATCAAAAAAATCACAGTTGCTTCTGACTGATTTCTAATATGTAGCTCCCTGATATAGTGGAAAAACACCTTCTCCTGCAGACAAATCAGAATCAGGAAAGAGCAGAGGATGCCTGCTTATACAATTGAACACTTACTGCAGGGTATATTAGTTCTGTGTCAAAGGAAGACTTTCGGTGCTCTAAGCACCAGCTGTTTGTGTAGATATGATTAGAGGCTGTGTGCAGTAGTTACGCTGCTGTATCTTGCTGCATAAGCAAGTTCAAAAAATTTAATTGAAATTTAGTGCTGCCTTTTTTTGCAGATACAACTTCATAGATCTGGAGGATTTTGCCAGTGGCAGCACAACTCCTGAGATAGCTCTGTAGACAGGAAAAAAGTCTGAGAGGCCTCTAAGGAATACCATAAAATACGCATAATCTGATCTCTACTTAACATTTCACTTCTCTGCCTGTGTAGCACCTTTTCCTTAAGAAACTTATTATATCTCTAGGTTTGGGATCTGTACTGATATAACTTTTTTTTTAGGATTCAGGTCAATGTTCTTGCTTTGCAAAGTTTTCTGTGCTATGGATACTAGATGCCAGAAAGACAACAACTGTCCTAGAGAGAAAAGAAAGCAACTTAAGTGCTCCAATCAGTTGCAGTCTTCTCTGTGGTTGAAAAGAAGAATGCCACTTACTAATAAAGTCAAAGCAGAGGAGAGAGGTGATGATTTACAGGCCTATTTTTTTTTTTAATATGTCCATATTCTTTGCAAATAAGACTTTTTAAAAAAAAATTATTTTAAGAAAAAATTTCCTCACAGGATGGAAAGATGGGCATTTGTTTTACAAATATAACCAACAGAATTGGATATTCTGAAAAAAGAAGTAACTGTGTTGGTCGACAGGACTCAGGATGGCCAAGAGTCCTTATCCAGGTTCTGCTAGTGGTTGTCTAGATGCCTTGAGTACAGGCACTGTTCCAGCTTTCCTAAAAGCCCAGGTTTCTAAAAAGCTTCAGGTTAGAGTCTGTGTATAGAGAATACAAATCCTTTGTATTGCAAGACACTGAGTGCAAAAAAAAATGGCTACTTATTTTCCATCTTGAAAAAGTGCAATCCAAGTAAATGATGGATTGTAGAGCACTTGTGAGTGTAAGGACACCAGCACTAATTGGAAAAATGGAAAACCAGCACAAATCATTTTCCCATTGTATATCAAGACTTATGTTTTCAAGATGACTTGTGTTGGTAGTGCTAAATATTAAAAAAACCCAATAAGGTGGTAGGTTTAAGATAGAAGGTGATTGTAAAACAAGACTCTTGAATGAAATGATGTGTCTTGCTGGAACAAGCAAATTAGTAACTCAGTGTAAAGGTTATACTATACTGTAAAGTTTGGACACTTAAGAACAGAAGGCTTCTAAGAGTCTGATCCAAGTGACTTTTTACTCAAGCACAGAAAGAGCAAGATCCATATAAAATAAATTCAGAAACATTTATAATAATTTTAAACAGATGAACACACACAAACTGAAACAAAAACATCATCCCCCAAAACGTAAAGCACGGCATAACAAAAAAGAAAACATATTTTAAAAATAGTAAATATTTTAGATAGTATATATTATAAAACCAGCAAACTAACAATCCCTAAACCTCTCAAATTGCATATTCTTCTGAGAAAACAAAATTGCAGTTGAGAGAAACCAAGTTTGGAGTGTCCCTTTGTGTGCAGAACAAAAGGAAGAGTAGAGAGCTGGAACTGCCAGTGTAACGAACTGAGAAATACAAAGCTTAACAAAAGTGAATGAAGAGACTTTTTCTGTAGAAAAGAAGAAAAAAAAATCCTTCAGTGAAGAAATAGCAAATACATAAGAGGAATAAGGTGAAGGAACAATTGTCTGAAAAAATCCTTCAGTAGTTACAAACACCTGCTATGTACAGTCCAGGTTAACACATACACTGATGCCTCTGAGAGCAACTCTCAAGGTTAGAACATGGGAAAGAAGAATATTCTGCATGGGCTGTTGACAATACATTGTACAAAGCAGAGCAGCAGTTAGTGCAGAGATTATACTTCATTTGAAAAGGCTCAGGCTATTTGCTCTTTCTTGGCTTATTGTCTTCCTTTTTTGCTTGTTAAAAAGAGAAGTTAAATATTTGCAGCCCAAGTTTGATTCTAATGTTCAATTTGCACTAGATTCTGATGTTCAGTTACTGGATTTTAGTGTCATACTTTATTCTACTCTTAATAGATAAAAAATTCCATAATGAATTAATGAAATTTTTGCCACTACAGTAACAATTCAATGTAAAATTATTTACTGTATCTTAGAAACACAATTTGCCAAGTAGTCTTTTTCCCATCTTGTGGGTTGCAGTCCGTAGTCTTTCTCAGGTACAACTTTACTGCATATTAAAACTAGGCACTTAAAAAGTGGAAAGAAAGAGTTTTCCTTTGTTCCTACTACAAGGAAGAATTTATATAGCAAGCGTACTCAGAAAGTAACTTTCTAAAGAAAGTCTACAGAGATAGGTAGAAGGAAATACAAGGAGAAAGAAAGTGAGCAAGGGAATAAACTGTAAAAGGGTAAAAAATGGGTCTAGATATGAGGTCAGCAGCACTTAATTCTGTATTGCTTTGCTTTAAGAACTTTGCTGTAAAAAAAAGTGATGTCAGGCATTTACCTTTTCAAACAGTCTGTGAATCCATGCAGTGAACACAGCTTAGCAAACGTGGGTAGGACTATTTTTGTGACAAAAATGTTACAAGGGACCTAAACCCCTTGTTGAATAGGCAAGTCCTTAGGAGCCTCAAACCAGAAATAGGCACCACTAGTAGGGATGAGGGGAAATGCTTGTATCTGCAACCCTGAAAACCTCTGTTCATTTGTCTTTTAGTGCTGCTCATGTTTAAACTCTCTCTGACCCTCTGCCTTTCAGACTCCTGTGCTCTGAGTTGCCTGTTGCCAGCACATCCCCAGAAGGGGCTCATTCTTCACAAGGAAGGGCCGTTCAGGATCGATAAACCAGCTTTTACCCCAGCTCTCAGCCCTAAGGATAGAGATGTGCCTACAAGAGCAGACTCCATCTTAAATGCAGTGGTAACAGCTGCTTTTTGTTTGAATTTAAAGGAAACAGACATACAATGAAGTCCCTTTATGCAGCAATTGAAGCTATGAACTGTTAGATATGAATCTTTCTTCAGCCTGAAGTGATTCAGATCTAGATATTTCAATTTCCTTAAAGATTTCCTAGCTCCTAGACAGTAATGTTTGTCGATTTTACAATGTGTGAAGAGCTTTAGGAATAGAGGTGAGCAATCCTTTCCTCCTTATTGTTGGCCTGGTTGATAATCAAGACACTACTGTTTTCTTTTGACCTCTTTCTGTCTACTGCCTATTGACTCCCTAATGATTTATGCCCAGAGGCACATCTGCAGCAGCAGAGGGTTAAGTCAGCTTCCTCCCCTATGCAGTTTACAACCCTGTAAAGAGAAGGTGGAAGAGGTGGTTTAAATTATTGTTGGAAAGACCACAAACACCTGTCTTTATTTTGGGTGAAGAATTTTCTGATTGTGTTTCAAAAGGTGTAATTTCCTAACTTCTGCATAAAAGGCAGGGACTAGGTCCCTGCTCTCAAGGGTGGATTCTCACCTCTGAATCCCAAGAAGAACCCACTCCTTCAGAGCACTGGATGTATCTTGGTGAAGGGTGGAGGAAGACACATCCCAGTCTTGTCCTAGGCAGCCTCTTCCACTGCTTGTAGTGTGTGTCCCACTTTTGGGTGCCCAACGGATTGCACACATCGTGCAAATGGTCCAGTCACTCTAATGAGGATTTTGGGCTAAAAACCAGATGAGCTAATGCTCAGCACACCCCCTGGTTGTTGAGTGCAACCTTTGATCTCTGTGGTCAGCTGTGGTCAAATGTCACACAAAAACGCTAAAGTACCACAAAGACTTCTTCCCAGACAAATGAAGCGGAGTTTCTGCTAGAATATATATCTATCGTAAGTTCTCATAAAGGAAGTTTAATCAAAAGCGATAATAATAATGTTGGGAAATCTTTGTCTCACTGACAAGCACGTTTGTCTGCTGAAGGACAGCACAGTTTTACCAGGGCAATTAGAGCCTGCTGGTGCCCTGACAAGTCTCGTATACAGGACAGAGAATGAAGTGGTAGGAGGACTTCCTGGCTCTTCTATCAGTTTAACCTGAGTTTAGTTGAGTGGAACTTAATTTGAGTTAGGTGCTAATCATTTTCAATCTCATAGATAACTATAGCATGAAACTAATAACATTTACTGTCCTTTAAAAAATACTTTAAAATCTACCAATGAAAAGTACCCTACAAAATAAAAATTCTGCTCTAGTAGTATATCAACCACACTTCCACTTTTGAAATGCCTTTCCCTAAATAATCTTTTAGACTTTAAAAAGCAAAAAATTTTAATCAGAGCACAGTCAGAAAATTATTACTGACATTTCTGTTGGGGTGGAAATCCAGTCCTAGAAAGATAAAGTAATTTGCACAACATGAAAATTTTAACAAATATTTGACAACTATGACTTAATTTTGCATCAAAAGAGCTGAACCTGTGGGATAGAATATTTTTCTTCAAACAAACTTCACCAGAAGGTAGTCATATCACATTTATTTAGATCAGATATTTTTGTTGTGTATCTTTGTTTCAAATCTCTGAAAACACATCCTAATCTTCTTGATCGAGGTAAATTAGTGTAGGGAAATGGAAGATCTAATAAGATTCAAGTCAATGACCTCTTCTTTAAAATAAGAAAAACCACAATTCTTTTGCAGAACTATAGTTGAAATTCTATCAGCAAAGCTGGTTTTGCTGAAAGAGAAGTATCAGGGATGAAATCTTGCTCAGAGAAACACTGGAAAACCTATAAATTTCAGTATGGTAGGGTTTTGTTCTTTCAGTGGATTGTAGCAACATGTAAGAAGTGAAAAAAAAAGCTCAAAAGCTATTCCTTTGTGATTAAAGTTAACTTAGAAATAAAAAACCTAAGGCAACTCAGGAGACAGCAAGACAGATGTAAGTCAGAGCTCAGGGAATCTAAACGCTGGAACAAGGTACAAATAATAAACCCACCCACACACACACCACCACATGCAATCCGTAACTTCAGGAAATATTTAATCACCTGTTAGAAGTGTTTCTCAGTTTTTACACCTGCAACATTTTATAAATGTAAATATGTACTTATATGTATTCTTTTATACAAATATATATATATATACACACGCAAACTTTTTATGTGGTATTTGTGCACACTTAATTCCTTAGATTTCCTGAACTGTACCTTATAAATTATGCTTTGTACTTCTTTGTCTCCGTACCCTTATGCACATCTGTTCATATGTAGTATACACCCATCCACGCAAATGATGAATTTATGAATGTTTAGGGCAGCACTTCCCAAGCTGCCGTCCCTGGACAGAGGCAGTGTCCAGTGAGATGTGCTGCTGTTGTGTTGCCCTGGTGAGATGTGCTGCAGTGTGACAGCCAGTGAGCACAGAAGGCAGTGGAGTCCCTACTACTGCCATCCTGGCAAACAGAAGGGAGGGAAAGAGAGCACTGAATTCACCAGGGTGCTGAGCTGGGGAGGGGTGGATGGGAAAGGCAGGCAGAAAGCAGAGACAGGGATGATGATGATGATGATGATTGTTATTATATGAGAAAAAAAATCTTTTTCTTTCTTTATGTTCCTTAACCCTTTTACCAGAGGGGACATGAAAGAATGCATTGCTCTGAAACAGTTCTTTCAGCAAGAAGCATAAGTGCAGGCTGAATCCTGCAATCCTGAAAATTATTTACAGCATGAGATGCATGACACCTCTGTATAAATAACTGAAGATGGGAAATCTGCTTTAGACTTTTGGAAAAACTCTAGCAGGGAAGAGAAAGCAGTTTCTCAGACTAGAATTCTGACAAAATATGTCATGGGGGAATGGGGTCAATTTACTCCACATTAAGAAAACAAGCATGTTTATTAATATAGCTGATATGAACAGAAAGTTTTAGAGATAATGGATTCTTGAATTCCAGTTTAGGTTTCATTTATATTCTGTCTCTTTTTGCGTTTTCAGTATCAGCAATTATTATCAACTTCTTTTTTATTACCAGTCAGTTTCTTCCAAGTATTCTGTTCTTTAAGGTTTTGAGTTATGAATAAGACAAACACAATTGTTTTCAACCAGCTACTTCTAGTGGATTAATTTTAGCTGCCAATACAAAAGTCTAAGATCTATGAGTGTGTTTAAAAAAAAAAGAACAAGTTAGAATAAAATCTTTAAAGGTTTTTTTGTATATATCTTCTGTTTATTTTCAGAGAAAATAAAGCTTGGCCGACAAGGAAGGCACTGAACCCGCACACATGAAGGTGGAAAGAGATTTTGTAACTTGGTTTAGTGTTCATTATGGTTTAATCAACAGGTGGCAGCTAATGTGTGCTTACACAACAGATATACACATCACATGTAATATACATAGTAGCAGAATGTACTTTGTTTCCTTTAAGCAACTAGCACAAAAAAATTTGCTCATTTCAAACTGTTAGAAGCAAGAAATGTTAATTAGAAATTTGAGGTTGAAAAGCTAGATGTGAGTCATTTCTAACTTATGTCAATCGGTTTGAGCATGTATTTGAAGTGAATTCATGGTTTTGTTTCTTGGAGGGTGAGGGAGTGGCAAGAGCCTGAAGATGTAGTTGTTGGTGGCAGCTGGGAGTGAAGAGGAAAACATCTCTAGCATGTTATAAAGTGGATGGCCCTTCATAAATTGTGAGGATCATTTCAGGCTGCTGTAGAGGCTCTGGCTGTTTTGGAAGCCCTATGGCTGAATGCAGGCAGGTTTCATGCTACAGGTCCCCAGGGTAGTCCTGTCCTTTCCTTAGTTTGGAGCTGAATATCCTCAGGGACCTCTGCAGAAGTTTTGAAACAAAGCCTCTCACTAGTTTTTGGAAAGGAGAATAGTTTGTGCACACCTAAGTCACTTAACAGAACCAACAGACCAAGAGGGGAAGCAGCTAGGGAATCTATTTCAGAACTGGAATGTGGTTCCAAAGCAGATCACTAATGCAGACAATGACCGCAGGAACAAAGTCACAAGAATAACTGAAGACCTCGTATTTTTGCAAAAGAAACAGAAATAACCTGTCATGACATATTAGCTGTAGGCCTAATGGTATATGAGCATAGTCAGTGTATCTGCAAATTATGTCTGTGCTTGTTTGTAATTCCTGGTGAGCTCCCAATGACACCTGTTATTAGCATTTGGTACACCAGATGAAGAGAAAGACTGTGTTTGAAGATCATAGAAGTATTTTTAAAAATTGAGTTACTTTGGATTCTTAGAGGTGTAACTACACATACAGAATACTTTTTAATGGATTCTAAATACTATTAACTGGGAAATAGGGTTTTCAGTTATCTATTAAATAGTTAGAAAATTCTCTACATTTTAAAGGCAGTTTTTCTGATTTAAGCTGTTTGTTTGAATGCCAAGCAAGCATTTATTCAATGTTCATGGTGTAAGCATTTAAATAGAAAGTAAAAGATTACTTAACAGCATTTGTGTGAGATTGACAGATACCGGAATCTGACTGCACCCTGTGCTACTTAAAATGATAACAAATGAAATGTGTGCATCCAGAAAAGCTGGTTTTGGATGGATGAGCTTGACTTGCTGATGAAAGTAAAATGAAATAAATTACACTTCAGCCTCTCTGAAACTGGCATATAATGCTGAACTGAACTGTAAGTATCGCACTAGGAGACTTCTAATAGGTTCTCTAAGATTTTTTTTATCCTAAATAGAGAATAAAATACGATAATCTCCAAGAGACTTCTGGAAAGATACTTTAAATTGTCATTTTGTGCAAGGAAGCAAGACAGAGTTTTGCAGAGCTGAGGTGTTGATGATATGATTACTCTAGCTAGATTTACTTTTCCTTTGGGATTTTACACCACTGTTTTATTTAACTGCCACATATAAGGAAAGTTACATTAAAAGGATAGCATGCAGGTAAATGTGGCAGAGAATTTATCTTTGGAATAAATTGATTTACAAAATTTAAGAACACTAGAAACCTCTCCACTGCTATAATTGTTTGAAATTCAGAGCAAATTTTTTCAATTTCTTTTACAAAATCCTGCAGTGTACAACCTGTTGTTCCCAGCTAGCAGAGGACAAACTCAGATTTACTGGACAGTAGCTATAAACTCTGGTGGATACTATTATTTTGTTTTCATTGGACAAGATGAATTTTGTCCTTTGTTTGCTGTTCTCTCTTCATAGACTCTTTCTCAAATGATTTTGCATTCTGACACATTGTGCATAAAACCATATTGTGATCTATAAAAGTTCGAAGAGACTTGATCACAAAATGTTTAAATTTTTTTTCCATTATCAGTTTGTCAAAGAAAAAATCTGCCTTGAGAAAGCTGAGTTTGTTAACATTTTCTCAGGAATGTTTTTTGTCAGATTTAAAAAAAATATTCAGGGAAAACCATAGCTGCTTTGGTTTGAAAGATGTCAATGTTGCCCTGAACAAAAAGAGAACGTTTGAACATCACAAAAATTTGTAGAGGACAAAAAATAATTCCAGCTATCAATGTATAGTTCCCTTAGCGGCTGGAAGATTTCTCTTCCACTGTCAAGCTTGGAGGAGAGATGCACACTGTCACATGCTGTCAGGATGGGATATGACAGCAGCATCACATTCTTCTCGTGAGCTGTACAACTGAACTACCTTCTAAAGAAAAGTAAGGGGGAAAGAAATGTATCTCACCTTGGTACAGACATAGCCTGAGTAATTAGTAGTTTCTCTCAGGAGACAACCCCAGCAAGTGTTGCTCAAGCAGCAAGCACCCAGAGGAGTACCAGTGTTCCCTAGGTTTCCCAGTGTCCCCTAAGCTTTCAGGTAAGGGCACCTCGAAGGACCTGCCTTAAAGAGCTTGGACCTGTAACCTGCACATATACAATGCTTCTGAGTCTCCTCATGGTTGCAACCTCAGACATCATGGTCCTACCAACAGCCTTGACCTGCTCTCTCTTCTTTTCTTCCTTTTCGCTTCTAGTGTTCCCCTTTCTTCATTCTTCTGACCCTGTTTTCATCTTTTCTTCTTTACTTTTTGGGGTAATGTCACACCCTTTCAATTTCTCAGAATGAGAAACAATTAGGGAAATTTGTCAGCTCCAGTGATATATCGACAACTTCCTGAACTATCCAAATAACACTACCACTGTCTCTTTTCCTATTCTTTTAGAGTTTATTCTTTTAGAGTTTATCATTTAGAGTTTGTTATTTTCTGTGCATTTGCATATTTTAAGGCACGTCAAGAGAACTTTTAGTGTGCTTGATGGGGCTCCGCAAGTTAATCCAACAACTGTTATTGCATATGTGGAAATTGATGGAATAAAGGCCTATGATAAGATTGGCAGAAAAGGACTTGGAAGCACTGGATTTTTTTCTTTGTGCACTATTCCTCTAAGAAACAGGAAAAATTGTCAGTAGCCAGGCAAGGAATGCTAAGGAACTGGAAGCCTTAAGACTTCAGGAGTAGGCAGGAGACACAGGATTTTCAGACTCATCCAGTGTAAAGCTGGCAGAATAGAGGCAGTTTCTTGATAGCTATTTTTCTCTTAAAAACATATTATATACATGTTCTACTGTGCTATTTATTCTCTATTATCGACTCAGAGTTGAAGAATCATGGCTTTGATATGTTATTTACTATGCAGAATTAATTTCCATGACTACAAGTGTATACTCTAAGGGTGCTACAGTAACTTGCATGGAGATATGGTGCAGGATGCATTACATTCCTGGCATTTCCTGTAGACTCTTAATTTTATATGAATTTCATACCAGCCTCACTGCTCATTCATTAGTAGAGTTGGACCTCATTACCTCAGCAGCAGACACTCCAAATTAAAAATGACTGCAGGATCTAAATCACTGACACTTTCAGGTGTAATCGTTATCCAGTTAATGAGAAAGAATTAAAACCCATGAATCTGGTTATAACACTGTTATTTTGCATACACTTTCTGGACCTATGATTGCAGGCTTTGTGTAGGTTACTATGCAAATGCCTCATTTGAAATAAGAGGCATTATGTTCTTGTAAGTGTGTTCAGCTCTGTCTACTCCCAAACCCAATTCCCTTGCTGTTCTGTTTCTCAGATGATGCTCTGAACCACCAAGTTGGTTTTTCCCACGTTACTCAGCATGCCTGATCCAGAGCCATGCTCTGGCCTGGTATCTAGCTGGCACAGGTAGTGTTCTGAAGTTTTGTGAGGCTCCATACTGGACCTCACTTTTAATATGTTTATATATATATAAGTAAAGTTTCAATATGTTTATGCAATGGGGAATCACTAGTCTCAAACTTTTCCTAATGGTTGGCCACAGTATAAATATGATCACTAAGCTATCAAGAGATCTATACTCCAAACTGGTCCAGTTATGATGCCATAAAAAGCAGCATAATAAACAAAACCACAGAATGATATAGAGTTTAACTATTATCAAACTGATTACAACACACTAAAGCAATTCCTTCTGCAGCTGCCAAGGAGAAAAATCACTTAGTTAAAGCAAAGCAAGGGAAGCTTAATAAATAAATGATACAGTAAAGACAATTCTTAACCCTCTCTCTTTTGACTTTAATGGAAAAGTCTGCTAAGGAGAATAATTCCAAAGAGAGGTTAGGCTAAGCATAGGGTAACAGAAGGACTTTTTCTAAGGGCAAAAAGATAGGGGAAGCACAAATATGGACTTTCCTGGACATATTCATCATCACTTTGCCTTTTGCTTGGCAGCTTTGAAAGCTGTTGTTGCTCCCTGAATAATAAGCCCCACTTTCTCTGTAAAAACGGTGGCAGATGTTTGCTATTGTGCATCATAAGTCTGAAGGTGTATTTCCATGGTAAATACAGAGTATGAAACCCAGTATTTGAATGTCATTCCCACAGCTCAACTAACACTCTGTCACTGTCATTTTAGCATCCTAATTACATCAACATTGTCCTTTGTGACTCTCACTACAGATTTCCAATCAAAATGTCTGCAATGGGGGACGTGACATTATTGCAATCAAGCAGCAGAACAACATCTTTAAATAATCCTAGCATGTTCAACTTCCCAGCCACACGACAGAATATAGATCTGAACAGCTAAACATGGCAGGAAAGTACACATATGCTGTTAACTGCTCTGGTTTAGATGGCTACTGAGGAGCAGTTAAATATGGATGAGAGTTGCCAGACTTCAGTGCACCTCACCCCTGGGACCCCATAACATTGAAGGATGGTAAAGAAAGAGTAAAACCAATGTAATTTATACCTGTTAGTATCTTCCCTGTATGCTTGCATACGTGCATGTGGATTCACACACTCAAAAAACCCCATACCATAAAATTATTAGAAATGTTTTCACCATTCTTTTTTATTCAATTTCATGCTAATGCAAAATCAGGAAGCCTGAGGTTCCTGGGTTCTGCAGCACTGTGAATACACAGAGCTTCCATTTTCCCAAGGAGATGCATTTCTAGGAATCGCAGCTGTAGTGCAAAGCTTGGAAAAGTAATGTGTTCTACCCCAAAAGCTAAGATGAAAAAAACTCTACTGATTACAAAAATACCTATTATGAGACTGTAGGAAAGCAGCTTCTAAGTTTCACTGGTGCTTCCAATATAGTATAGAGAACTCACTGCTTCTTCTGTCAAGGCAAGGAACTCTTAACATGGAAAGTTTGAAATAGTCTCGAACAAATGCTCTTTTTCACCTTTCTTTTTTTTTCTCTTTAGATGCCACATGGTTCTGAACCATGACTGCAGACTAGTTTGTGTCTGGAGTAAAATTGTGCTGGATGCATTTGGCTGCAATGCTTCATTAGGAACTGGTTTAGCAATTGAATAGGGCCAGAGTAGAAAAGTCTTTGGGTGCTAACTCTCTGTATTTTGGAACTCATCAGGGATGGGGAATGGATATGGTCTGAACAGCTCTAGCTCTGTTACTGTTACAAAATAACTGCTATAATTCAGAGAAATTTGCCATTGATTAGATGCTCCTGTCCTGTTTTACTGCTGGTTAGGGATATGTTAGTTAGCATGTGTGGTGAAGAATTTTCTGCACATTTTTTTTAAATTTTTTTGGTTTTCTCCTAAAATGATCCATGAATTTTAGTAGTGGAGGCTCCTATCCTCTGTTGACTTCTCTACCAGCGAGGGCACCGGTAAAACAGACAGCTTCCTCGGCTCATGTCTTCCCTGAGAATGAGTTTTCACCCAACACATTCCTGTCTGCACATTTGGAGAAGAAAGCAATGACTGTGGTTTGCCAGCAGCACCAAAAACACTGTCCTCACTCCTAAAAAGTGAAGAAATATGAATAATAGGTTTATTTTGTGCAACTGTAAAAACACATGAAACTTTTATTCTGCTGGGGAAAGATATACTGAAATGTAAAAAAAAAAAAGTTTCATAGCTACTTAGGCTATAAATAGCTAAACGTGTCTCTTTCCTTGTCTGTTAAAAAACAAAAAGTCAGGGTGCTTGCAGAGCTCTGAGATCTAGAATCTGTTCTTGGGCAGAAACCTCATCCTGAACTGTCAGAACTGTCTGTTCTGAATAGGACACTGATCTGCAGCAAGTCTTCCCACATGCACATGCACTCCCCATTCACATTCTAGTCTCTTCCAGTTTTTCCCTCAGACTGTCAATCTTACCACTTAATCAAGGTACCAGATTTTAGCATTGCTCTCAAAGGATTGCTCACTGTTATAGCCTGGGTTTGGAAACGCTGGTATAGTCAGACATGTTTCCTGTAAACAAGCCTTTTTTTTTAAAGAAACTGTGGAAAGCATAATGACTGGACTGGCATTAAATTTTGCTATGTTATATAAATAAAATCTCCCTCTATACCAAAAGGGAGAGGTTTATTTCAGCGTAAATTAAACTCCTTTCCACTTTAAAAATATAATTTATTTCCTTTACATATACAAGTATACTTTAGACTACCATAAAAGAGGAGCTATGATGGCACTTTTGACAGAAACTAGAAATGAGAACAACCTATTAGAAGTTTGAGTGTTGATGATATTGTACCTGGACAATGGTACCTGGGACAGGTGATGGGACACTGGCAAATCAGATCTTATGCCTGAATTAGTTTCCTCAAACATAAAATGGAGTTAAAGAGACTCACCTTCTTTGTACAGCATTCTGAAAGTAGGTACAGAAATTATCGTGTAACTAATATCGTGTAACTGTTTCCCTTGTACTGACTGAATCCTCTGTTAAGTGAGTAATTGGGATCTGTGACAGCTTTGGGCTTGCAAATCAGCGCAGATGAGATTCAGCAGACTGGAAAAGCAAAAATCAAAAAGTGATCTATCAAATTACTTGCTAATCTCAGTGTTGTGTCAAGTGCACAAAGTAGGTTGTACTAATTGCAGAACAAACTCTGATTTGCTCCTCTGGTAGGTCCAGATCACCAGTTTATAGCCTCAACATGTTTGCCTTCCAAATAAGACTAAAGTAAGCTATTTCAGTTCAGATACCACGGGAGCACCAGCTGTAATTTACCTGAGGTGAGGTTCCCAACCTTTCAGCATGACTTCAGTAGGACTGAATACTGCACTGATACCCTTAAAGCCAACACAGAGCAGAGCTGTCTCACTTCTTGAGTACGGCCAGAGCCACTATGCAGCAAAGATCTTATACAGCGTAGACATTGTGGCAATCCTTATGAATCAAAATTCATTAGCACTTCTACTACTTTACACAAAAGGGCAATGGGGTCAGAACTTTGCTCACAGGAGGCACGTACAGGTGCATAGCACTTGTGTGTAAAGGCTTTGCTGTTTGAAAGGTTGTCATGCTCTTTCTTTTATAGACACCAAGTTTTTTAAGTTGATAGAATACAATTTCTATTCTAGTATGACTTCAAAGCCTTGAAAAAGCAGTTCCTAATCTCAAGATGATATGAAGAAGGGATAGATGGAACTGATGGGTACAGAGGAAAAGCAGACTAGGCAAATACACCCCGAGCTGATATGCAGTACAATTATAATTTTTACATTTTCTCTTTGTATACTGTATGTTTAGAAACTTGGTAGTAGAGTAGAATTAGCAGTCTCTATATATTCAGTACTTTCAGGGATGTTTCAAATGCCTTTTTAGCTGGCATGGATCTAAACCCAAAGAAATCAATAAGAAGAAGTAGACTGCAGCAGTTATGCATTAGAAAAAAGGAATTTATGGAATTCTATCCCATATTAACTTCTTATTGCATTATTGGTGTATTTATGCCATTGTGGCGTATTGCTATTAAAAGCCACTAAAAAAGAAATATTTTCAGAAGGTTTGAAAAGTTTTTGGTTGTGGTGGACTCCACCGTCTCTGAGGCAAAAGTTACCTCAGATTCCTTCTTTGGTTTTCTTCCCTCAACTACTTCAGATTACTTCCCAAAGAATTATTTCCAATTCAGAGTTATCTTTTTAATGACATGTGAATGACAGCAGTGACCACAGGTAATCCTTTTTTCCTGTATCATAACTTTGAAATTGTCCATTGCAAATCTGTTAGAATATACTCCTAGTAAACTCACAATACTGTTTTATAAACTTAGTTATAATGATAATAAGCATGAATGAAGACCTTTATTTCTATTTTCTTTCAGAATTCCTTCTCTGTAGAAGCTAAAAAAAAGGATGTTGTGACAATGAGAATGTTAAATATTAAGAGTGAGCAAGTGTTTCCATTTCTCTCTACAAAGACATGCATAAAATCAGCTTTTGAAAGCTGCTTACATAGTATTTTGTAACTATGTTTTGCATAGTATTTTAGTACTGTTTTACATGGAATATAAATGAATCGCTTAATATTGGAGTAGCAATTAAATAAATATAATGAATCTTAATGAAACTAACTTCTTTACATAGAAAAAAATATTAACTTACTATTTGTGTCTCATAATGATGGCCACATGAATTCCTCATTTAATACATACTAATGATGTTGAGAACAGGTATAATTTAAGCTCTGGCTGTATGTTGCAGAATTCCACAGAGTCCCAAGTCAAAACTGTAAGCTTGATGAAATGCATTAGCATCTGATTTGCAGAAGGACTAAGGTCACTGTTTTTAACAGCACCTGCCATCTGTGTGCATTAGAAATCCATCACTACTTTCAAAACTAACCTAGGCATTTTAATTGGGATTTCAAACTTCTAAAAGTCAGGCATATTTTCTAAGATGATTGTATAATCTACTTCCATATTAAAGGAGAGAGACTGCTCAGTAAGAATTCATAAAATAACTGTTTGATAGGGAGAGTAGATGCTTATTTCTTATTTCCTCTTGGGATGTAGAATTATTAATCCTCCTTTGGATGAAGTAGGGTCAGTTCTTTTTGGGCTGGGAGGTAGGGAACATAAGGAGCAGTTGTCTTTAATGTTGTTCTAGAAAACAGGACAACCAAATCCAAATACCTTCTATATTTGATTTGGATTCCTATCTTCCAGGAAAGAAACCTAGCAATTAAGCTGTAAGGAGGAATTCAGAAATTAAGGTCTTTGTGCATCACAGGTGAGACTTAAATACTTGACTACTGTAACAGAATGTGATTCTCACCAGAACATTGTTGTTGTGGAGACAAAATCTTCCATCTGTGATGCATCCTAGAATACAGCAGCTTCATGTGACAGACTGCAGAAGGGTTAAATATCTGTTTTAAAATGAAACAAAACACATTTTAATGACATGTCAACTAGATATCCTTCCTCTCTCTTTCTATGCTGATTTATGTGAAGCTCAGTCATGCTCCAAAAATGGTGAGGGGGTGAGAAGCAGTACAGGGAGAACACATTTTAATTTGAGAAGCCAAGTAGGGTAATGAGACGTTCCTGGGCTTTTTGTAGCTCAGTCACAATAGAAAGGTGTGTGGTTTCCTCAGAGCCAAGTAGCCAATATGTGGATTTTTATGCTGAAGACTTCACTGACAACTTGGATGCAGAGGTTCTCCAGAGATAGAAAGCCTATGTGGCAGCTGAGAGGGTAGAATGTCTCACAGGTGCCTAAGTTTTGAACTTAAGAACATGAAGTAGTTGCCTAAGTCCTCTTCAACAAGACTTTGACTATTTAGCTGATGCCAAAATGAAATATTTACAGAAGTGACCATATGCCCAATGTTTTACTTTTATGTCAGAACCTAAAAATTCAAATAATACACCTACTAAAGTTTCTGGGTATTGTATTAAGCGATTAACATTCCAACCTTCAAATTCTGCCCTCTTCATCCCTTGTATTTGATTTTGAAAATGAGATTTTAGAAATTGTTTTATAACATACTATTAAACACTACCCTCCCATTCCACTAAAAAAATGCAGAAGTTTTGTTGGTTCAAATAGTGCCTTAAATTTCATAACAACAGGTTTGCTTATAAAGAAGAAATAAAGAAGGAGAGTGTGAATGCTAGTCTTATCCGGCTTTCATGTGTTTGAAAACAGAATCCAATTAAACCCCTATATTTGCTAATCTTTGTCTTAATAAGGTTGCTGTGGGTGTTATTGGCTGTTTATACCATGAAAACATGGAGAAGCAGCATGATTATTTTCAGATTTGTGTTTAGATTTTTTTGCCATTATAAATGCATGAGAAAACTGCTTGAATCTATTCAATATAGAAATCAGCAAATAGTTTCAAAAAGGAGAGAAGGTAATTAACTTCACTTCTTAATGATGCTCCTAATTTAAAATATGCAAGAGATGTATAATGAGTGAGAGAAGTGTTGCAGAAAAAAAAGGTTATTTGGTTAAAGAGTCAAACTGGGAATCAGCAGAGTTTAATTCTATTTGCACATCTTCAGCTGACTTAGTCTGTGACCTTAACCAAAGTATTTAATTATCCTGCTCTGCAGTTTTTCTGTAAAATGGAAATAATGACAGTCAGCTTGCTGAGAGATTGTGGGCCTTAATTATTTAATATTTATATCATCTGAGAGAATACAGAGAGAATTACAGTGTATGATGAATGATTAACATTCTTTTGCTCTCACTAAGCTCTGATATTTTTGCCCAGCTGTTTTATCATACAAAAATCTTTACTTTTTATAGTCCTGTATCCAACAACTACCCTGACTAAAATATATTGAGCAACAAATGTAAAGTCCTTCTCTTGTCTGTTAAATCTAATTAATGACCAAATTACTCCCAGAAACAGTGGAGAACAATATTGTTCAAGTCTACCTTCATTGCTTGTACCTGCCAGTTCCCCAGAAGGATGAGTGTCTTTCAGATAGCACATATTTACACAATTTAATGGTTTAAAAACCCCCCAAATCAGCACAGAGCACATTGTCTGCAGGCTTAGTATGCAGGTGAACCCCACAACTTTCTGCTTCTGGTCAAGCCGGTGAATATGCTTATGGGCAACAGACAAGATTTGTTTTGCAGGTGATGAGTTCCTGAAGCACAGGTCTGGCCCACACAGCTGCTGAATGTGGCTACCCCAGATAGCATATTTAACAAACTTCTCAAGCAGCACTTACAAGAAAAAGGCTACAGATGTGCCAAATGCACTCTAATTGATGCTGATGAATTGTTCAGAGAAATTGCTGAGTAACATTTGTGATGAATGAATACTGCCATTTTTAATCATCAAGTAACTGCCAGCAAATACCTTAAAAAATTTCCTACATAGTTTAATATACTGAGGTGAATGGTCTTTTTAATTGAAATATTTTCTTATCATTATTTGCCTTACTACATGAATTATTATTTTGCATGGGGGTGTGCTGACAAAAGTCTTCAACTTCTTTAAATAACTGATGCAGCTGAGCAAGTGGAACTTCCCACCTGATTTATTTGTCAACATAAACTAGGAGAGGGTGCATGTATCCTTTCTGGTTATAAAAAATAATTTCATTTTGAATGGAGAAAGTTCTAATGTTTTCACACAAAATATGTAGAAAAACCCCACAAAACCAGGGGATTAGGACACTTTCCTATCTACATTTAACCCTGCTCGGTGGAATTTGCATAGATGTATTCTCATGAACTGTAGTATAAAATGCAGAATCATTCTATACCTTGCCTATGGACTAAGTTGAACTATAGAACCTGAACTATGTGCAGAGCAGGGTATATACAACTCTTGTCTGTAAATGTCTTCTCTACCTTCTTTCAAAATAAAGAACTAAAGGACAGCATCACTACCTAGGATGCTGCAGACTATGAAGAGCTTTTTATTTGACAACTGCCATCACTAGCCCAGGATATAAATTCCATCATGCCATTAAAAACATGAAATGAAACAAACAAACAAGAAAAACCCATCAGAAAATAAAACCTGTCCACAATAAACGCAGATCCAAATATGGTTTATGAAAGTGTTGTGGTAAAGAAAATAACAGAATAAAATAATTAGAAAATACAGAACAAAGATTGCTGTTTACTTATTTGATAATCTGATCTTTGTAATTTGAATGGTATTAGTAACATGCAAAACTATAAGTGAATTTTACTGTGATGAAAAAAACCAGTTTCTTCAGGACAGAATCATAATCTCTTCTATCAGTCTTGGAGAGAATTAAACATTTGTCAGTATGACTGGTTTTACATTCACAGAAAATAATACAGGGAGGAAAAAAGTACAATTTCATATTATTGAATGATAGCTATGAACATCACAGTCACTGGGCATGACAAGTGAAAATCACAGATCTAAACCATGTAATAAGTATATTGAGTAATATGTTGAGCAAAGTAAGAATGCAAACTAACCCCTCTCCCCTATTTATGACTTACAGGTAAAAACATTTGGAATGTCCTTAGAAGGACAAGACACAGATACTTCAGACCAATATGATTATATTTTTAATGTGTCAATTACCTTTACAGCCCTGGAACACATTGCAATCTATCAGATTAATCCAGCTATGTAAGTGTCAGATGTGATTTGAACAAACAGAAGGAAGAAATGCAATTAGAATATCAAAAAGGCACAATATTTTTATTCTTTTTTGCATTCCTTCTGTCCAACTTTCCCATGTGTTTGTCACATCTCTCCAGTCTGACCTCCAGGATAAACAACCAAACATTGAAAACACAAGGTTTCTTATTTTGTAGCCTCATAGACTTTTTTACCTTTCTTAACCATTTCAATCCCATTAAATATTTCAGTTGTAGTTTGGGTATTTTCAAACTTAAATAGAAGGGTTTCTTGTTTTTTAAAGGTAATAAATGTGAAAAAAAATTATTTTAGTTCATACACTAAAAGATTTCTCTTAGTTCACTATCGTTGACTATCTCAGTGAAATGCCTCTAAATTAGCCCCTGGTTTTCTCCAGAGTATGCCAAATTCTCCTTCAAAACTGGGTCAAAGCCTTTAGAATATTCCCAGTTTGGTGGTGTGTAGGGCAAGGATTCCAACTGAGTCTTGTAGCTTGAACTAAAACTGTCTGGTCTGCTAAGGATAAAGCTGGGCCTGTGCCAAACACCGCAGGCGCAGGAGTACAGCTCCAGGGGATAACCACCATGCTGCACACCCTTACCTTCAAGCAGCTGAAGAACACTTGACTTAGAGCATTCATTAGATACGTGCTTAAAAGGCCAAAGTTGTACTGCAGGAATACACACTAACTTAAAATGGAATTAGCAGCTACTTGCTGCAGAGAGATTTCCCAGTGAGAGACTCTTCTGGATACTGTGAGCAGTTTCTTACAGAAAATATTGAAAATGGATAGCAGCACAAGCCCTCTTAACTCGTTACACTTCCCAAAGGCATTTTTTCCCACTCCCTCTCCTCCAATAGACTTTTCTTTCAGTGTTTCTGTTTACCCCCTCAGGGAAATCAAAAGTGAGTGTGTCTTTGTTCTTTTTTTGCTCCATCTGATATCGCATTAGCTCTGAGTCACCTGCATTCTCCCGAGCTCTCAGTCTGATCTTGTCTAGGAATTGTACTCATTAACTCAGCTGAAACAACAATTTACAAAGACATCACCAGCATCATGTACAGAGTACAGAGTCAAGGTCAGGTTGCTTAACATATTCATTTGTTCAGGTGTTTTTGAATTTCCTCCTGCAAAGGTGAGCTTGGGGACTTAGTGAGCAAGCTCAATGCTCTTCGAGATCATAAATGGAATAATTAGACGTAAGGTTCTTGCAACTGCAAAACTGGGTTTTCAGCTTTTAATTTTTTTTTTTTGCTGTTGTTTTAAAGACTTTAAAAAATGTTAGCTATTATGTACAGAAAAGACAATGTTAGAGTGCATTACATTATCTGAAAAATACTTAAATACATGTAAATGGTGACTTTACTATAAAACACATGTGGAAAATAGTAAGGTTAAAACTGCAAATGGAAGTTGTAATTTCCTGATGGTTCTAATCTATGCTATATATCACCAGAAAAATTGTCACTTTTGCTCAAATTGAAAATCTGATACACTTTTTTTGGCATACAATATATTTATTATTCTGTGGAATTTGCCTGGAACTTTTGTGTTAGAAGTGATGTCTTATGCAATAGATGATGGACAGAGGCTATCCCATAACTAAGTTGATTTGGATCATCAGGTACCTAAAATTTTTTAAATATTTTGCAAAACTGTATGACCACAGAACCCATTCCTTTATAAAGATGTAGTTTAACTGGCTGATGTAACTCTTAGTTGTAGTTTCTAAAATATTATAGTAATAACTAGTTTTTGTCAAGTTCCTAGAGGACTCCATCAAAACAAAAATTTCATTGTATTTGCATTATGAACATTCCCTTGCAGGCAGAAAACTTGCCACAAGAAATATTTTGCCTGAGCCAAGATACAATAAGTGATGGCAGCAAGAGATGAGAAGAAAGATAAGACAAAAATAGCAGAAGTAAGATCATGCTTTTAAGTATGCATCTCCCAATTGCTTTAGAAAGCTTAAAGTAGACCTATATCAGCCATCCTGTTTGTTAGCAAATTTATCCCAGAGTACTGTCTTTTTGGTAAGGTTTTTTTTGTCCTTTATTAGTTTTCTCTCTAGTTAATGGGAAGATCAACTTGAGCAGCCTATTATAGCATTAAGGGGCAACCTAGAGGGAACTTGAAAGGTGTTTGCCACCACTGCAGCCAAGTGAATAAAGATGGACGTGTTCCGAGGTGAATGCAATGGCACAAACATAAAGGCTGACTCTGATGTACTAGGAAACAGGACAAGAGACCGAGCTTCAGAACAGAGGCAAGCCTGTCATAAGCACTGACACGACAATTTTGGCAACCGTGTTATATATGAGCAGAGGAGTGCAGTGAGGAGCCTGATTAGAAACGTAAGGGAGCAGATGAGGGCTTTAGAAGCAATAGAAAACACAATGTAAACCCCTTTAGAGGAACAATATGGCCTTATCATGCAACAAAGGGAATGGAAAAGGAGGAACTGAAAATTTTCTGTTGCAAGTTAAGGCATCACTGGTTTTTATACTGTTTGGTTTGTCTGTACAATCTGCAAGTACTGCCTCATGGCCATCCAGTCTGATGGTGTGAAGGGACAGAACATCTGGATAAGAAAAACACAGAGTATTCCTATGTCCACACACTAAGTCAGTGTTCTCACTGCTGCTCCTCAGTTTATTATCTTTCTTTCCAGTGTACTTTATAATTATTCTATATAGCTAATATTTCCCAGCATGGTCCTCAGTCTCTCCAGGCTATTTCTGTTTGCTCAGTGCTTGCTGAATACCCTGAGCGACCTGAAGTCTTTAAATCTAATTGCATTATTTATTAGCTTTTTGAGAAGAACAACTAACTTTGCACATAGCTTCTGAGCTATGTTAGAACTTGAACAGACACTGTCTTGGCTGCCACGGAGGCCAGCATCGTCTCCTCTTTCCCCTTTCGCAGTGTGGCCACCACAATGGAGGTGCTGTCCCCTTGATCCTTTCAATGAAGAGACCTTTTCTACAGGATATGTACTCTTAGAGCACAGCTGAGGAGGCAGATTCATAAAATGCATTTATAGACTTATAATGCTTCTACTTGCTTCAAGTAGAAGCCAAAAGGTACAAATAACCAATAGAGTTAAATAATTTCCTTACCCATTTCCCCATCATCTTTTCTCCATCACATCACACATAAATTATCTAAGTGCAAAATAGCCCTAAAATTGCCCTGGCATACCACGGTCCTTTCCCAGGCTGAAAGATTCCGTCCTGGATAACATTTCACAAATTGGCTTTCTATCCTGCTACTACTCACTTCACTTTTAACACTAATCTCTGAGGCAAAATCATCTTAAACACTTTTTGAAATAAATCCTGCACAGGTGTTAGGAGTAATTTCCTCTGCTCTGAACTCATATTCATCTTCTATGCATTTCTGCAGGCAACATAGTGGCCACTTTTTTCTGGCTTTCCTCAGTAGAATTATGCCTTTTCTTATAATCCAATTCTTGGGGCAACTTTTGTCCTTAATTTTTATTCTAGTGAGAGGAAACTGGAGAATGGGAGAATACAGTGCTCAGTGTCACTTGTCTTAAGAACCAGAAAAGGGTTCAGGCAACTGCAGTTTAATGCTGAAATGCCTAAAACTTCCACACTTGGAGCCAAGAGTAATGTTTGCACTGAGGAGCGCACTGTTCTACTGAGAAGTGGAGCACTTGGAGCAGGGTTTGCAATACATGATCAGGTGTCCCTGCTCCCTTGAATGCATGGGACATCTCGATGTGTACAAGAGGGATTTGCACCTGTCAGCAGCTGAAACATTTTGATGCTTAAACCAGCCCTGAGCAGGGTGAATCTGCAACTCCATTTCCCTTACAGTTAGGCATCTTCAGGTGGTAGGTAGTCATATCTTTTAAATTAGAATATATGCCCTGAAGCCCAACTCCTGACCTTGGCTACCAAGTAAGGTATTAACTGACCTTTCCTTCCTATGATGTGAAGGATACATGACTGTAGATTACAGCACTCAGAATTGTTAAGGTTGGAAAAGACCTTTAAGATCATCCAGTCCCAGTAGGAGCAAATAGTTTCAGGAGTGACTAAGTCAACAAGCAGTAACTCATTGTGGAAAAATGTCGGTGAGATACACGAATGTCGGTGAGATACACGAAATGTCGGTTTGTTGGTACAACACTCACCTAAGGAAGAGTGTTCTAGAGATATCCTGCCTGTATTGTAGGCCTACTGTAGGTACTCAGTAAATGTTTCACCTGGAGATAATTGAAAAGATAAGAAGAGAATTCTTTCTGTGTTGAGGAGGCATAAATCCAGAATGGTTATAGCTGCCTTAAAATACTAATCTTCAAAACAGAAGGAGCTACCTGTGAAGCTTGGATGCTACCTTGAATTTAGACTTGGAAATTACAATTTTTTCCATTTGAACATTATTAATGTTCACACTTAAATTGAGCAGAATTACTCTTGACCTTAATATTGAGCAGAGACAAAGTATTTGGATGGCCAAGGACATGAAGTAAGGTATATTATGCTTAGTAGTGGAACTGGGATTTTCCAGAATAGCTCTCTGGGTTAGTATAAACTTGTCTCCCTTACTTGTCAAATCCTGTATACAGGTAGCATGGTTACCTTGACTCCAGATGACAAGGTCCCTAGCTGCTTCTGATCTGCTGGAAAAGGCCCCTTCTCTTTGGCAAAGAACTTTGCAAATCTTGCAAGCCTTTTTAAACTTTCTCCAGCTTCATCCAAGAAAGACTATTTGTTATTGGTCTTTACACTAGGTAAATTGTCCTGATGGGAATCAGGCTGCATGATACTTTCTAGAATGGAACTATTCTCTTGAGACCTGAAAGCCTTCCTACATTAAAATGCTGCTTGTTGACCAATTCTTCCTTGGTTCACACAGGCACGGAAACACCAATATGCACAAAAACACCTCTGTAAATTCCAGTAAGCATCTAAATATAATTGAAAAACAGATTAAGATTTACTAGTGTTCTATTACAAAAGGGTACAGTATACTATATAATTGTCTTTATTAAGAACTTAAACGTTTCACAACTAACATTATATCTCCTTTCACTACCTGTAAATTCAGCTCATATATAAAATAAATAAAAAAATATTGAAGTGAATGTGTAGTCTTTTTGTAACATAAACCTGCTGCTTCAACCTGAAGTAGTTTCTCTTCCTGCATTGTTAAGCTGAGTGACAGTCAATCCACTTTGTTCATCAAAAGAGCGGCTTGAGAAAGCCATTTCCACCACAAGTTCTTCTCTGCTACTTTTCAAAGATCAGATAACTTCCTTTATCTTTCTAGATGAAATGGCATTCACCATATCTCAGGGGTTTTGTTGTGTGTGTTTGTTATCTGTGGGTTATCTTAATTTGACTTTTTATTTTTGTTGGTTTTCTGACTCTTTTTTATTGTCCCAGTTTATTCTGATCTTGGTGTTGGGTTTTTCCCTAGAAGTGATCTTTTTGCTATTTCTCTTAGTTTATAATATAATTTTTTTTACACTCTTTCTTGTGCTTTTATCGAAGTTGTTATCATATAAATCTATCCAGCTCACAATAAAGGCTGTTTAACTACACTTTCTTAACTGACCTACTTCAAGACACAAAATAGATTTTAATATAATTTTCAATATAAACCAAACTAGAATCACTCTGTATTTCTCCGAAATTCAAAATACTGTAAAGATGTTAGTATTCCTTATTGTACTAACTTTCTAAATGAACTATAAAAGTCATTTACATAAATGCATGTTGGTAATTCTACTGAGCTGCTCCTCACATGTAAAGAGTTAAGCACATATAAAAGCATTTCACAGGAATATTTTAAGATAATGATCATCTTTGGGTAATTTGGAGAATATTGTACTGAAACAATTTGGATTCAAGTGCCCTATTTTTGGTTTGCAAAAGACAAAACAAAGACACATGAACATCATTCTTCACACCTATATGTGAGTACTAAAATTTTTGGCACCTCAACCTAAAAAACACGTGAGCTCCGATAGCTGTAATGTGGGACAATATCATAGCAGCTTGGCTACATAATAGATTGAAAAAATAAAAGAAGTTATTTTCTTCTGGAAGTTCTGCTTGACTGAAAAATTCATGAATAATTTCCAGATGGAGACTTACAAGAATATTGTTCCCAGCAAATATGTCTGCATCCTGTGTCCTTTGAAGACACTGAAGCTCTGTGTAGGTAAGTATGAGAGATAGCAGAACAGGCTTAATAAAAATCAACAACAGATTTGTTTGAATAAGGATTGCATGATCAGGTTATTTGCTAGCAGGCTGGCAACTGTCCAAGGTTACAGGTCCTTAGAGGGAAAGAATACTCTACACAAATAGTGAAGACAGGCTGAGATCTATGGAAAATATATTTTAGAATTTGAAAACTGTAGTCTTGAGAATATATAGCAACTTTACATTTTTACTATATTTCTGCAGTGCTACACAGTACAAGCTTGACCTGTGCTGGCCCTAGAATTTCCATCTGTATGTATTAGAGCAAACTATGTACCTTGCAGCTATTCCCTGCTCACTCTTTCCAGTTTTTATTCCTAAAACTGACACACATGAGTTGGCAATATAAGAAGTAGCACAAGATAAGTGACTTTTTGCTGCATTCCCCCCTCATCCACCTAAGAAGATTAAGTGATGTAGCATAGATTTTATATGCAGAAGACTTCTCTTCCAGAGAATTATAAAATGTTTAAATCCACTTGTATGGAATTTTTCTCTGAAATCAAATGCTCTTAATGCTGCAAATGGACAGTTCTAACCAGTTCATGTTTGTCATTTTGTTAGTTTGTCCTTCACATAGGAGTGATTCATGCCCCCAAAAGCCTGATACTGCTAGTGCAGACTTGAACATTTATCCAGTCAAAATAATTGCATAGCAGAAATGTGGGGGTTTTTTTTCTGCATATATGTATAGGAATTAGAATATCCAACCACTATGAAAACTGAAAAAAACCCTGTGTAATCGTCCTACTGACATTACTGTGCTACCAAAGAAGGCACCATTGCCTTATAGAAGAATCCAAATTCAAATACAGGAACAGAATGGTTAAGGGAGATTACCTACAATAAAAAAAAAAAAGAAACCAATAAAAAAACCCATGCCAAAGTGTACCCAAATCTTTTGGACAAAGAACTACATTGGTATTTCATTATAATCTGGTAGCAGAGGATGGGGAAAGGTGTAGCAAGGGAAGTCAAATAAATACATAAGCCACTTAACATTTAAATTAAAATATTGTTCTAAAAATCCTCAATTCACTTTTATAATTGCAAAATAATGAAGACATCAGTTACAAGAACTAACAGTAAATATCTGCATGATAAAGGTTTTCAATTACATCTAAAACCAGCACTTCTCCATGTCTGCCAAGTCTTTCAGAGACAGGATGCTTAGTTTTAAATGAAAACATGAAATATATTTTTTTAAAAATCCCATTATCTTATACATAATCTCTTCATAGACTTAAACTCACCAGTATTCATGGTATACTGTTAAGCTGCAAATTAACCATCTAAAGCCTTTGCCAGATGCATGAAATGTTGGTTTGGACCTCTTTGTATTCACACCACTCAAGTCTCATTACCTTCATAAATCAAGATTATCCCTTTATACTTCTGCCAGATGTTAAGGGAAAGTAAAAAACAAAAACAAAACCCAAAGTCTCATTTCACTATCACCAGTGTGTATTTTCCCACTGACTTGGGTGAGAAAATAATTTGTCTTATCTACTATAGTATCTGCTACCCTTAAGCTACTGAGAATTGATCGGATGGAAAGAGGTAACTACAGAAACTAAGCATGGTCAGAAACCTGTGACAACCACTGACTTATTTTCACCAAAGTTCTTTACAATGTAAAAGGCTCCTTTTCTTGAAAGTGGAGTTGTTAATTTTTTTCTCAGTGATTCAAAGCCTGCAAGAGGAAATGATTTGTCTGGCTTAAATTAGTTTTGCATGAATTTCTGTGAAATGGCAATGGTTCAAAAAAAATCAAAAGCCATGTTGTGGTGAGTAATTCTTATGTGGAAGCACATCATGAAGGATGATTGTCTCTTAAGTATCATATTCTGTCTCTTTAGTATCATATTCCTTTTTTTTGCCTTCAAACTCGTCCTTTTTTTTTGTCTATACCAAACACAATTGGTCAAGAATAAAATGGAGTTCAGATTAACATAATTTCCACTGCTTTCTTTAAAAACTGTTAAACAGTGAGACTGTGGGCTTTCAAGCAAACTTTTGATTATAGGCACATTTAGGCTATAATACTAGAAAGCTCTATGCACCTGCTTGCTCTTTTGCATTGCACAGAACCCCACCGATTTTAGTGAGTTAAACCAAGCCTCTGAGCACGCCTCTGCAGGATCAAAGCTTAGCTCTTTCAGACTTCAAACTTCAGTGAAAACATGACAAACCTAGGTCAAACTTCTTTTCTGTTTTAATAATCTGTTTCTGTAGTTGTTTTTGTTAAGTGCTCTGTTCTTTGTCCTACCTTCCATAATTAAAGTTGTAGTTCAAACTCATACTTATTCAGCAATTTGTCAAAATAAAACTGAAGCTAGCTATGCTGCTTTTGACACTAAAACCACAGAATAAATAAAACAGGTGAAAACTTTTTTCAGGCAAAATAAAGCCAAACCAACAGCTCAGGTAGCAATTCATAAAACTTGAGACTTTTTTAAACATGCACACGTAAGAAATCTTATAATAAGACTGGAAAGACAGAAATTGTTTACTTGCAGTTTAAGTGCCTATGAATTGCACAAAGGTTGCCCAGGTATTTCAACTTATAACATAACACAACTATTTCTTAAAGACTGAAACAGTTCCATAACTGGACATAAAATAAGTTATGAAGTAACACAGAGTGAAAAAGTTTCCATGTTTCCCTTTGACAGAGTCTGAAAGTGCAGGTAACCCAATGAGACTTATGCACTTTATACTTTAAATTATTGGCATAACCCTTACCACATGACTGTCTTACCCCTGAAGACCTTTTTTCCTTTCATTTAGATCTACTTTGTGCATTCAAACCATACTCGTTTGCTAGGTGGAAAAGTAATGTCTTTAAAACTGACTTTCTGATTGGGGAGTCTTTCATTGTAGATAGAAGGCAAAGTAGTCAGACTTTGTGTCAGGCACTCATGAATCAATTTGGCCAGGCCTGTCTATGGTAGAGGTTAAGCTGCTGATAAGTGAGAGAGGAGTGAGATTTATTGGATGACTTGCATCCAATAACTTAGAAATGACCAAGAAATTTCCATTTTATGAAATGGCTATAATAATAGAAGGTGAAATAATCTTGTCTCTGTTTATTCTGATGAGCCTTCAACTTGATTATTCACCTGAAGAACATCAGGCACAAGGCAGACAGTCTTGGTGCTCTTTGCCCCCAGTATCAGAGAGACTTGTAGAATCTGCAAGAAAAAATTGTAGGGAAAGTCCTTTTCAGTCTGCACAGGTCTGGCAGGGCATACTGGCGTTGAACTCAATTCTTTTTCAGAGAAATTAGTAGCTACTCTATCGAGCAGGTATGAACTGAAACACCTGACACAGAAAAATCCTGTTCAAACGATTGAAATTTTAAAAAGTGGCAAGGAACTGAAAAAAGTCTTTTACCTGATTATATCAATTATTGGCTATCAAAAATGACATGGTCTTGAGAGTTTGGAAGCTGACTTTTAGGACAGTGCCTCACTTCTTTTTTTGTCTTCAGAACATTGTCAAAATTCTGGGTGATGGCACTGATTGCTTTTGATTTATCCAACTTTTTTTCTGGAATAAGTAAGCAAAGTGCTTGTCATTCTTCCTCAGGTCTTGCCTCCTGTCTCCTGGTTTTCGTAATTTATAGACACTTCCAGGTGGTGAATAATCTTTGTAAGAAAAGACAATAAATGATAATCAGAGAGAAATACTGCAGATTGAGGCTGAATGGGAACTGTGTGGTTTCCTGTCCCAAATGATCTTCTAGCTACGCTCCAAATACTAGGACTACCTGATCATCCACAATATTCTTATTCTACTGTAGCTATCTTCCTGGCACTGAAATTAGCATAACTTTTTTTCTTCAGTTGCTCTACTGGTTAGCAATTAAATACAACTAAAGACATTTATTTACTTCATGATTTATCCGTGTAACTGGGCTGTCTTCTAATTTTTTTCAAACTCTGCATTGTAATCTCTATTGTAAAATGCAATATGGAGGAAAACTTGTGCTGTTGCAGCAGAATTTAGTTGGGCAACCACTATTAACATTAAAAGAAGTCAAACAGCTTGATCTTTTTAAAGTTTGTTGGTATTTAAATATTCTAAAAAAGGTTTAAGGAAATAGGATACTTCCAATCAACTTCCATGTCAAATATTCACCAGTATTTAGACACTTTGATGCCATTCAGGTGTATTCACCAACTTCACCTCTGTGAAGAGAAAATAACTTTCTTTTGTATCAGATGTGTACTATTGACCAAAAAGTCTTCAGCTTTCTTTTAGTATAACATTTTGAATAACTGATCCTTTATTTGCACCATTCACTGAGAATTTTCAAACTTCTGTGATGAGTGAGTCAGAGGTCCTTTGGGAAAACCAGTATATGATGACATAATTAAAGATAAAACACACATATTCACACGGTGGTAGACTGATACTAACAGCTTTGACTCTGACACTTCCTATCTCACAGTGTTCTGGCTTCACAACCCAAGTAACATTCTTCAATCCATTTTTTGTGGTTGAAGAATTGGTTTATGTGAGTTAACATTTGTAGGAAGTGTGATTCAAATAAAGAAAGGAATAGCCTGAACTAAATTCAAATGTTGCACAACTTTCCAAAGAATATGATTTTGTTGTGCTTCAGGTAGACTAAGCAACTTTTCCTTGAAACTGACATGACATCAGCATTAGCATAGCATGTAATTACTTATCTTCCTCCCAGGTATGTTTATCTATAGCTATCTATGTCTTCAGTCTCCAGGTTAAAGAAATGACTTCATTGAATTTCCAAGTTAGTCTACAGCAGATCAGTACGTTATCCTTACAGTTTAAAGAGAGGGCAATAGCAACTTTGGAGGGATTTTTATATGCTGTTACTCAGCTACACTAGTTTTTGGTAGAAGAGAGACTGTTTGGTGTAAATGTTTGCAGTCTGAAGTAAAAAATATACTCCTAAAAATATCTGTGGAAACTAGATCCTAGGAATCATATCATCTTCCATTTCTTTTTCAGTTCTGCCATTGGATCTATCCTGCCTTGAGGAAACCTATACATTTCTGGTAAGGAACTCTTGCCCAGTTCTCATCACTTAGCCCAGCTTGATGAATATGAACTCAATTCAGCTGTGAACAGAATGAATAGGATGGGATTTTTTTGACTGCTTCTATTCAGATATTGCATTTGAGCCTGCAATTCTCTTATTAAAACGAAGTAGGAAAACAAAGGCCCACAGGCAATTGCACATATAAACCCAAGCTACTGGATCATAAAAAGATGATATATTTACCGTAATTTTAACACATTGTGAAACAAGCAGCAGATATTGGTCTCAGTGAACAAAGCTCCATCTTTTCCTTAGCATCTGGACCTGTAGATTTCTAAAGAAACAATGCCATAAGGAAGACAAAGGTGCCTGCCATCTGTTCTTTTTTATGAAGATTATTTGTTGCCCTTGTGATTTTGGAAAGTTTCCAGTAAATGTTCCAGCAAATTTGAGCACAGAAGTAATCAGGTGAGAGGTGTATGACCATTATTGTGTCTGATGTGCTATAAAACATGAAGCAGTGAGGAAACACAAAGGGGAAGATAAAAATAGAGCAACAAAACCAAGGAAACAAATGTTAATAGATATAAAGGATATTTGATTTTTCTTTTAGTTTTTCTCTGAAAATGAGTAATTCTGGCCATTAAAAGGGCAGTATTACAGCTGTGATTTCAAACACTTAAAAGCTAGCAAATAGGCTTTAGTTGAACTCCTCATCAGCTGCACAGAGGTCCCTGGTGGCTTTATAAGAAACTGTCCTGCCTGAGAGGATCTCAGGTGACTGTGAGGTGTGGAGCTTGTGATAAAGATGAAGAGATACTGATGGGCAGATGTAAAATGGATGGCAGCAAACAGCTCTAAAAGAGGGGTACAAGGATGACACTTTAAACTAGGAATAAATTATTGTAAAATCATTAAGTTTGGAAGAAAAATTGACAACAGGTTAACACGTGGCATTGCTATTTTGTGTGGCACTGCATAGAATTTAACTTTACTGTATTCGAAACCCTGAGGGTGTCCTGTCCTCATTATGAACTAATGAGGTAAATTTTCTGACACCTGTTCAAAGTTGCAGCAGTCTCAGAGTTTCCAATACAATGTGTTCCAGAAAGAAAAAAAAAAAAAAAACCAGGTGCAAGTAGCTTTAGAAAAAATTGCTGTGACCAGGGCCTTCATATTGAGAGAAATGGTGTTTTGAACAAAATAGAGAACCAGCTCTTCTGATTTTTATTCAGAACCTTGACAAAGTCTTCCTGTTTGATCACAGAAAAGACTTATATGAGGCTGGATCACCTCAAGATGTTAGAGCCCCTTGGAATTTTTCACTTGGTCTTCTTTTTTTTTTTTTCTTTCAATTTCATCAAAGAATTAGTTGCAAATTTATAAAATGAGAATAAAAAAAGATGGAAAATTCCAGCCACTCCTCCCAACCTGAATGGAAAAAAAGTCCTGGGTTTCTTTCTCAGTTTGAGTTCTGTGAGTTGGCACTAGATGTTTGACTACAGCCTCTAGAATCTGGTATAGAGGTCCAGGTTAGAATCATCATGGCAAAATCATTGCAAGGTCCAGGTTAGAATCATCATGGCAAAATCAACACTGCTATCTCTGTTCTCAGTCAGTATAACTTTGCTTCCTGTTGCAATGTTCTCCTGAATTGCTATTAACATGTTTGACCAGTCAACAAATAAATAAAGCAAAAAATGTTGCTTTATTTTGAAAAGGAAAGAACAAGACTGTGGTCCATGGTGAAGAGAATACAAGCTACCAGGGTTACTAGAGGACTAAGGAAATATGCTCTAGTTCAGGATTTTTTTAGAGCTGTTTTTTGGGATTTTTTTCTTTTTTTTTTTTAGTTAAGGCCTCTTTTCATACTAAGATATTAATAAATAAACAAGAATAAAATAACATAGGTTGATTTAGTTAAAGCATCATCAGATAGAAAAAAAAATAGGCACAATGCCTGTCTGTAGCACTTATGGGAGGATGCAGTCCTGGACAGGAATGCTTCAGAGGATATTGATGAAAACAGAGTGAGACCATGAAACGGAAGCAAAGTGTTAAAGAGTCCTGGAGGAAATGATTTATGAGAAAGATCAAAAAGGTAAAACAAATCTATAGCTAATCAGTGACTAAGGATGAAAGACAGCAATAGATGTTGGAATGCTTTATAGTCATGCAGGGAAATGCTACTGGAATAATATGTGGGTTTTGGGGTTGGTAACCGTGTGATCTCATTCCAACATGATCTGGTAAAAGGGCTCAGTAGCCTAAATTACATTAGAAAGTAATGGGAGTGAAAAAGGTAGTGATTGGATACAGATGATAGAGATAACACAACTAGATTTTTAATTGCAAATCCAGTAGCATATTAATGTTAAACTGGAGCTGGGAGAAAGAATTGACAATGTAGACTGCTATAGTGACTGTCCTCAGCCTACAACACTTGGTTCTTTTTCCCTGATCATCTCTATCACAGTGGGAAAGGAAAACATAAGGATCATGCATACCCAGAAGGCAGGATATGTATAAGACCTTCATTCAGCCTAAATTCAGTGCATGGAGTTTGGAAAGAATTGAACCTTGCTCACTCCTGGTACTGTCTGACTCATCTGCCATTGTATGAGGACAGATGAACAACCTCTCACCCTAGTGACCACAGACACTCTGCTATCCACTTGGAAAAAAACCCTTTTGTTGACCTGAAGTGAAATATATTTGTATTTATATATGAATATTGAAAGAAATACTGAAGAACATTTCTGGTGTGTGAATTGATGGAAAGATTCTAATACCAGCCTCCGAAAGGGCACTCCTGAGTTTATCATATGAATTACAGAGTCTGATGGGTACTATTGGAGGGGAAGAAAGCCAGGAGGGAGGTGTTTGCTTTTATCTCTTTTTGATGATATGAAAATCCCTGTATACTCTAGTGAGGACAAAAAGCACAGAATGTCTATGAATGGACTTGTCTGCCAAATATAATCCTGGCTCCAGGATTTCTGGCACTGAAAAACTAGAGTGGGATTTAGCATATTAGGAAAGAGCAAAAAACCTGAATATTCAAACAAACTTGATACTGCTTTCAACAAAGGTAGTTCAGATCACAGGTTCTTCTGATGAAGCCCTATTCAGAAGCAAAGTAAATGCCAAAGTTGCACTAAATCAGCAATGAAGGTCACATGAGGGCACAAAAAAAGACCATTTCAATAAAAATTGATGTTAGTGTTCACTAAGAATGGCTTAGCCTTCATGAGATCTCCAGTTCTCACTGTTAGGCTGATTTGTGAATGACCATCTTTCATAGACTTCTGTCTTTAGATAATGAAGATGTTTCTTGGTGATGGGTATTTTTGGTAAGAATTTTTTTTGCCTTGGGGACCTAGTAAGTAAATAAGGGCTAATGGCCAGGGCTATGATTCAGAGAGGCTGAAACACACTGGAGGAATGAGCCAGAAGGAAGGTTTCAAAATTCAACAACAAATCCCAAGTCTTGCACCTGGGAAGAAGACCCGTTGTAATGACTGTCTGATTGGGGAACAGGTCTGCTGAAAAGGAACCAAAAATCTTGGCAGACAGGAAGCAGACTGTGAGCCATCAGCGTGTCCTGGCAGGAAAAGCCAGCAGCATCTGGGGCTGCATGGGAGAATAGCCAGTAGATCAAGGGAAATGATTAACCCTCAATATTCAGCACTCAGATGGCATCTAGATCCTGTGGCTACGTACTGGGTCCCACGGTACAAGACTGATAAACTGTAGTCAATTCAGTGAAGGACCACCAAGATGCTCTGGGGGCTGGAGCACTTGCCCTGTGAGGAGAAGCTGAGAGACTGGTGTTTTTGAGCCTGCAGAAGAAGTGGCTTTGAGGGCACTTTTCAGTTCCTCAGACCTACAAAGTGGTCAGTGAGAAAACTAAGCCACTAAACCACTCTCTAGGTTTGTGGGGAGAGAACAAGACATGATGGACATAAACTCAAAAAAAAGTCATGAGTTCCGTTCCTACCTTTAGGATTTTTACTTTAGGATTCCCACTCAATGACACTGCCAGTTCAGTTGGGTCACTGTGCATGGTCTAGGCAATCGAAATCTACTGAAGGGTTTCAATGAGAGTACTACATTGCACTGAAATCAGAGAGGACTGTCGCTTACAATTTTACTGGAGCACTAGGTTTAATACCAAAATCTGTTGAAATGCGTCACCGATTTCTTAAATAGCTTCCACTAGACTTCAGTATCAACTTATTAAGGAAAATAAAAGAAAAAAAAGAATAAGCCAGTTTCTGCTCACAGTTACAGTGACTTCAGTGCTTGTTTTTTCACATTTTTTCATATGCAAAGAGGAGTACACTGTTATTCCATAACAGTAAAAAATAAAATATAATGATTCAGTATGCAACCAAGGGAAAATGATCTGCACATGAAATTGATATTGCTCTCTTTTGCTTTACCTGTAAAATTTGTAAAATCTCTAAGCAAACAAACAAACAAACAAAAAGCCTTAGCAGAAAGAAAAAAACCCCACAAAAACATTTTCATGGATTGCACCCCAGAAAAATATTCATCCTATTAATTCAATTTATTATTTACTCAAGGAATACAGAATTCTGGATCTGCTACCAAAGCATTTTAAAAAGAAGGTTAATAATGCTCAAGTGACTGACAATACAGCAGCACTTTCCTCAGGCTTCATTTTGAATCTAATTTTTTTAATCCAAAAAACATAGCAATGCAGCAAGTAAGGTAATCTATCCTAGTTTAAGTAAAGATTTGGAGGGAAGGAAATTACATACTGCAGAAACTATAAAAGTTAACTTTTTTTTTTCTTGGTTTGCCATTCAAAAATTATTTTAAATAGAAATACATCAATTTTGTCCTGTAATTACCTTTGTCAAGGTTACCAATTTTATACCTAGCCAACAAAAAGCCGCTGATTTTTGTTCCTGGTTATCCTCTTTGCTGCCAAATATATTATATTTGAAATGAAAGGCACTTATGGTATATCTGGAAAATTTACTTTTTCTCTATATTAATATACATTATTATTATAATAAAGGTTATAAAGGTTTTATGAACTGCATTAAGTTGGAGTGGATACATGTTTTCATTTATGCTTGTTGTGCTGGGTCAAGAATCTCCATACCAATAAAAAACATGGTTTGAAATTATTTTTTTTGTCTACGCACTTTCCTTTTACTTTGTGAATGCTTCCCTTCTACCTTCTACCTTCTGGAAGTTCTCCAAGTTATCTCTATATTTGAACAGCACATTTCTTCTTTACTTATTCTCTAAATCCCCACTTCCTTTCTCTTCCTTGTTACAGATTTGTCTCCCTTTCACTCCAATCCATGACTTGACATTTGTTATTCTTAGAGGGAGACATCATGGAATCTGTAGTATCTCATGAGACATAACAACATGCAGCAGAAGCACTCAACCTACTGAAAAGAGGAATGGAAAAAAATCAGTATGGGAGGGTTCCAGTCCTTGCTGTCCCTTAGATAGCAGGAGTCTAAGAGTGATAGATGGAAGAGACGTGCAATGAAACATCAGCAAAGAGCAGCTGTTGTGATGACCATATTCAAGACAAGTAGGAGAAAGGAAATGACATATCATAACAAAAAAGTTACATATATACATATATATGCACTATCATTGATGTTATATTTCCTTTCTTTGTGTTTCTGCTTTCAAGGATGGGAAATCTCTATTATTCCTTTCTGTGCATTTTGATATCAGAATTGATCTCCTTTTAAACATTCTGTCTCGATTAACAACTGCATACTTTCACCACAGGCTGCATAATTAAGAAACTATTGTGACTATCCTAAAGTAATGAATAACGTGCAAATTAAATTGGCTGTGGAAGATGTTAAAAATTTCTAATTATGTAATGCATCCCCTTGGAATATGAAATCATAAAAGTACACAAATCAGAGCACTGCTTACATTTCATTCTAAGAACAAGACTGTAATTCTTTCCAATTACACACAAAAACCAGATAGCAAAGTATATTCAGAAGTCATACTAGAACTGTGATTCTGGAATTATATTCAAAGACTATACGTTTTATCAGAAGAGTTTTTTATATGTATAATATTATTACAGCAGAAGGGTGATCCCTTGCACTGTAAAATAATAAAAAGTATCACTTTTCTGAAATTGAAATTAATTTTGTATCATATTAAAGATGGTGAAAATTATTTTTTTAAAGTTTGGTAGTTTCCAAACTATATGCCATGGGATTTAAAAAAACCCATCCATCAAGCAATTAAGTACAATGTGAATAAATGTCACAAATTATGAAGATATTTTGACTGCAAAATATTAAAATTTCCTAAGATTTATTCAGGATAGGAAGAACTGTTTTTTTTTCTAGGGAGTGAAAAGAAAAAGATACCTTTTATGAGGATGTAAAGTACTTATATGTCACACATAAAGTATTCTAGAAATACTGTATGCTTTCTGTTGAAAACACTGAAATAAACCAAGTTATAGGAACATAGGTTTTATTGGTCTGCATTAGTCACCATGTGTGATTTGTCTCAAACTGGTGGTTTTAAAAATAGTGACCTGCTGTACTTTTAAAACACAATGTATTTTTTTCATGTTTGTTATTAAGGCAAAAAGATTTGAATCCTCAATTTTGCCAATTTAATAGAATAGGTGGTCATACCCTACTGCCACAGGTATAGCATAAACCCCAATGTCTGATGGCATAATATTAGCCTGACTTCCCAGGAGAATTTGGAATAATGCTTCAACAAAATTAGAATAAAGTGACAAGGACATACCTGGAAGAAAGAAATACTGCCCAACACAGGCACATGGTTTAGGCCACATTATACTGAAATTTCACAACAGGAATATAATTTGATTTTTAAAAAAGAACAAAATGAGCGGGTGCAGGATAATATACCATGAACAGAAAGCTTTTTAAACATAAAATGCTCAGAATAATGAGAAGGTTACAACTCAGAATGGAGAAACAAAATATAGCTCCACAGAGACATTTGCAAACAACTGCCCTGCACAGGAGACCTTAATCATATATGCTGTTCATCTCTTGTTTCTCAGATCTCTACCAGTCATCTTTTCCTTTTTTTGTTCATTAATATTCTATGAACATCTTTAGAAGAGGAAGATGAGACATCAGTGTGTACTGTCATACACAAATTATCCCAGGCTCTCAGTAGCTTCTTCACTTTCAGTTGCTTGTGCATGGGGTTCTGGTATTCTGACTAGGGCTACTGCTGATGTAATGGTCCAAAATATCTCAGTTTCCCTTTCTTCCCGTGTCTCTTCCCTCATAGTCACTTGGGATTACACAGACTTTTGACAGTGCAGGGGAGGAAGGGGCAGGTCCTGTCCTTCTGAATAAGAGATTCTGGTAGAGATACTTCAGTGATGATCCACACTAATAAAAAGGGGGCAAAGAGTAAGGAAAGACCCGTTTGTTCTGTGACTCAGCACACATTTTACTAAAATGAAAATTACCCCTCAAAATTGTATTCCTGACACATTTTGGAGTATGTGTAGGCACAAGCATTTTAATTAGAATTTTGTGATCCCAAAAGGGAAAAATCTCCATGAGATGAAGCAGTACATCAAAAGTATTTTTACATTTTGAATCAGTTGTTTTGGAGTTAGATGTTAACATTCTCACTGTGGCCTCTGAAGTGCCATGATAGGTGTCTTCATTTGTAAGATCACATGCCATTTCCCAGATAAAATGCTACTATACTTCCAACCCTGCCAGATGATCTTGTAATTATTTGTTTTTCTTAGTTCCTTTTTTCATGGTTTTTAGGCTGGTTCTCTCTTTCATTATTCAAAATACGTTTTATTTTGAACCATATTTGTTGTGATTTATATTGATCATGCTTTTATGTGATCATCCCTTTTTTCTCATGCATGTGTTTTAGAGATTGTCACTGTGTACATTTATTATAACATTAGCAGAAAATATTTCTCTTTAGTGGATAAATCCCTATCTGATTTATAATCTATTAATCTACTATTTGATAACACCTTTTTGTTTAATTTAAAACCTGATTATAATTGGGTTTTTTTCTTTGTTGTCTAGTCTCTAGACTGAAAATGTTAGATCCTACTTTCTCTAAGTA
Organism: Atrichornis clamosus; assembly: GCA_013400975.1. Lineage (NCBI taxonomy): Eukaryota > Metazoa > Chordata > Aves > Passeriformes > Menuridae > Atrichornis > Atrichornis clamosus. The sequence continues at coordinate 260,035 of WBMZ01007251.1, forward strand.
CTCAGTATTCTTCAAAGTACTATTAAGCTATTTAATTAATGGAAAGCATTTTGAAATACATCCTTAGCATGATATTTATGAGTAGAGAAATTCAAATATAGTGAAAATGTATTTTTGACTTTGTAAGTTAACATATATTTTTGTTTCCGGTTGTAAAAACATAATTAATATTATAATTTGATTCTCAATAATGATCAAATATTTGTACTGAGCCACAAGGATCCTTACCCAAAGAAAATATTCCAAATTATTCTACATGTAACATAATGAATATGAGAATAAGGAATGGAGGCAGAAGTGTTCATGTGTGCATAATCTTAATGGCAGTGAAAAAGTGCACAAACCTTGTGAATGGCAAAGAGGAATTAGAACTGAAGGAATAACGATAAATGCAGTGACAAACACTTGTAGATTTTTAATCTGTATGACAAAATCAGAAACAGAAAGAAACAGTGCAAAGACAGAGCACGATTTAATTTTCATGATTTAAGAAGAAAGTTGTGTCGAGAAAAACAGCTCCTGGAGAAGCTACAGTTTATTTCTAAATGTATTGCCCTCTGTAGTTAAAACATGCTGTCATATAGGAACTCTGTACAGCTCTACGTAGTGACTTGAGCTGTGCTTCACTTTCCGACTGATTATTGAGGTTTTTCACAGGAAATGTTTACTGGGAATGGAATAAAATACAGTGCCCCAGGAACATGCACAAGTGACTGCCTACAGGATGAAGAGGAAATAATGTCTGAAATAATGTTTGATTTGAGCATTCTTATTTAAAAGTAAAGCTTTATATGAATACACAAATCTTGCAATGCAGTAATTCTGGCATGGATGAGTAGTTTAAGCCTACAGAATCTTTACAATTGTAATATTTAACGTCAAATAATTTAGTTTCATTTTTTACAGGAGAACAGTAACCTAAAAAGTACCCAGCGAAAAGTCTTTATTTAGAGCTGTGCTACTTCCTAAAAAAAATAAGGATCACAGTCCTGTGTTCTTTCAGACCAAAAGCCTGAGCTTGTGAAGGTAAACAAGCATCTTCATACCCATCTGGACTCTGAACCAAACTCTGCTGTGCTGCTATGATGAGGATGAAGTTATTCACATGCTCAGTGAATCCCAGGTGAGTAGTGAACGCCCAGTCTCTGTCCCAGCCCTTCTGTTCAGCTTCCCCAAAACTTTGGTTCTGGCAAATAAGTTCTATTAATTAAAATAACACTATTAAAGAATTCAAGAACAAATTTTCATTTTTTCGAAAGCTCCAAAATCTTATTTCCTCTTCAAGTCTGATTCTGGGCCTTAACATGTCACAGGGACTGAGCAATTTACTGAGCACTTAACTATTGAGTGTAAGTTTTCTCAGGTGCATAGCTAACAAGTATAGTAAAAACAAGTAAAGGGATATCCAGAAAGAGGTTCAACTTAGGCTGAGTTTTATGAATTTAATATCAGTGTCTTGGCTATTTGCATGTGGCTAATTCCTGTCTATATTGCTTTTGCAATTCAAATGGAGAAGAAATATTTCCTTTTTCACCTTTGAACTTCTCTATTTTGTTGCCATGTGTCATTGATCTGTTGCTGTATTTGGCTCCAAAATGAATTTTTTTTTTTGTGGCTTCAATTAACTCAGTGTTCATTAAATAAGGGGCTGATCCTTCCTCTTCAATTAACATCTGTACTTTTATTTTATTTGCATTTATGTTCTTTATTTATTTGGGCTATCCAGTCATAAGAGTAATAATAACCTTTCTAATTCTAAAGCACTTTCAGATGAAGTAGGAATTAATTTTCTATAGCAGATTTCTAGGCAAACTACTGCAATCTCTTGCCTCTTTTTGACCAGTGCTAGAAGGTTTAGAGAAACATACCAGAAACTCTTTTTTTTTTTACATATATGTGCTTTCCACAGTTAGCTATTTTCTCCAAATCTCACAGAGACTTGTTTGAGCTTCAAAAAATGAAGCCTCAGGACTTTTCATAATGTTTCTAAGTTGCAATGGTAATAATTATGGCAGGTCTTGTTTTTTATTCCCTTTTTATTGAATGACACAAGATATAACGCCAGTCTGGTAATCTCAGGATTGTTCTCACTATATTGCATCTCATGCAACCCCTCACAAGTCTGCTAAGTTGGGATAAAAACATCAGAACTGTACCAGTTTATATCCATTCTGGAATTACTTTGTACTGGTAAATACGTGCTAATAAAGGTGAGGGAGGAAGCAGACAGAGAATCAGACCTTCCCTTTACACAGTTTAATTTTGGATCAAAATTGAAGTTCTTTAGGTTAAGTGCCTAATATCCACCAAGCTGAATGCCTACTAAATTCTATGTCTTGGATGAAAATTCGGAAACAAATTCAATTTGGCTTAGAATACAAAATATGCCTTTCTAACTTGATAGAAATATAATGTGTATTATTAGGAATTATTTTAGACTTGTTGTCAAATAGGCTCACTTAACTATTCAAAAAGCCTTGCAGTTTTCATTCTGCATCAGGAGCAAAAAGCTTGAACAGTGCAAGCGGCAGGCAGAGAGGGAAGTGCATTAGTTGAACATGCCAAAGGGTAACCAACAGAGAGAGAAACCACTCATCCTTTAAAATTAAATCTCTGTGTGTGTGTGCTGTGTATTCTATATCCATTGCTGTTCTTTTTACTGTTATTAAAAGTCTTCTTCCAGTTCAGAGCCAACAGCTTTTAGTCTAACCAGTCTAGATTAATTTACACTGTATTTCATAACATTTATCTTGATGAATAAGGTTTTTATTCAAATAATCCATATCAACATATAATTATCAGCCACAACCTTCTCCTGCAATATGACCAGTGAATTTCAAATAAACTGGCTGCCTGAGAAATAAATATAATTTAAGTTCCAAATAAGTGTAATATAAGATCTACATCTGTAAAACTTTGAGATCAATACTTCTGAGGCTGTGGAATGCTCTAGTTGTATGAGTATGATGTGAATTAAGTTACTGCCATGACTGATGTATTAAAATGCATTATTTATTATTTCATCTCAGTCTCATTGAAATCTTTGGCTTGTTCTGATGTGTAACTTGAATTCTCCTCATTTTCCCCCAATTACTATCTGACACAGCCTACAGAATTGCTCTCAGGAGACTCTAAGGCAAAACTTCATTTGCTTCAGTAGGCACGGTAAATTCTAGCAGTGTTAAAATAATAAATTTGTTTAAGAACTTCAATTTTTGAACTGATCTCTTTTATGCTTGAGATATACTCTTTATAAATGTGTGTACTGATGAAATACATGAATATGAAACCAAAGTATGTGTACTGGTAGGTACCATTTGAATATGAAGACGGGATTGGAATTTAAATGTGAGATATATGGATGTGTCCATAGTTCTCTATTTTTTGGGTATTTTCTGAAGCCCTAAGCCCTGTATGAATATAAATTCCTTGATATTTGGATTAGGAAGTATCAGAGCTAAAGCTCATGAAGATATGTAAGTTCATAAGGTTCTGTTTCTATGCTGTGCTCTGCTATGCTACGCTATGCTATGCTCAATGCACTACTCGGTTTTGGATGCCGTCTATTGCTGATAGTGGTAAATAAAATGTTGTCCTTATAGACCCTCGCAGCCTTAGGGATGTCTAGAGGCATGAGCCCTAACTTTAGTAGAGGAGATTAATGAAAGCAGCTGATGGGTTGGACTAGTACTTCTTATGTTAGAATAATATTTGGCAGTGCAAAAGTAAGCGAACACCTATGGCTTCACCAAAATGAGTCTGAAGTTAGGATGTGGTAGTGCTGCAACAACTATGAAAGCCAGCTTCTGACTATTGGATGTGTATAAATGCTAAGTCATAAAATAACTCTAGTCAAGACTTTACGCACTAGTCAAGACTTACGCATTCCAAAATGTGTAAGCTGTGACTGATCAATAATACTTAGAAATAGTTTTGTAATGCATGGTTGAAATATAGAAACAGTGTGAAATAAGTTTTTACTTCCTGTTTGCAGGAAAACTGGAGTAAATATGTACAGAGAAAAGAAAAACCCTGTCATTTAAAGGTATATACTGTTTTGCTCTTGAAAAGAACAGGAAGCTCTTTGGAGAAGATTTGGTTTCAACATTTTTCTATTAGGAAATCATGAGTTATCAGAAGCAAACTGATGAAACAACACATTTAATTAATTTTTTCCATTTTTTTTTTCGTTTTGGAAGTGCTCTTCAATCTATAATGAAACTTCTGGTCAGACCCATGAGGATGACCAGATTCCTCCTGTCTAAATGACTTTTAACTTAGGGTAGGAGAGCTAAGGTCAGATATTGAAAACCCAGTTCAAGTATCTGGTTCAGGAAAGACAGCTGATGGCACTGAATTTAAGGTCACACGTGTAGACCAAAAACCAAGCCAGAGCCTGAGGATGGCTTACACCCACATGGGTATGCACAAACCTATTTCTCCTGAAGTGGGACAGATTTATCAATATAGGCAGCTGAACTGACTCTTTGTGTTTTGTCAGACTCCAAACCATGTTTCAGTATTTCTTCGCACCAGAGAAGATTAAGCCATGGAACGTGCTAAAAACCAACCAGTGTAAGATGATGATAGTGACTTTCTTGTTTTGCTAGTGCTGAAGTAGCCTTAGTGTCCTACATTTCAGTCTTCCCTTCATTTTCAGGGTTATTATTTCCAGAAGTTCAGCAAAACATAAATATTTCCACTCAGTAGGAAAGGGCATGAGAAGATCAGCTCAACCTTTCAGTACAAATCACTCCGGATCCCTGAGTACAAAGGCACTGGCAACAAAGCATATGAAGCAGGAGAGAAAAATGATGATATTCATTTTGACCAAAGTAAGGTCAGTACTGACGAAGGCCTTTACTTAGTTCTTGATAGTTATAGAGAAATCTGTGGCAAGTCATCAAACATCCATGTGACTCACCTCTCTCCTTTATTTAGTGGTCTTACTATGATGCTTTAAATAGCAGAGAATACCCCCCAAGGTGTTTTTCCTTTCCTGATTTGCAGTGATAGTTACTCAGGCACTTGGCTAAAATGGATGCTGCCTCTCTGATGATTCCCACTCTGGAGCTGGCTTGTTGGAGCAGGGAGCCTCTACAGATGGCTACCCTAGAGCACTAGGATGCATATGCTGTTTTCTTCTTTGAGTACCAGTGTCTTCATAACCAAGCACTCGGGACTGAAAGCACTTTTAGTTTTAAGTTTATAAGGTTTGTAAGGTTTAAAGTGATGCTTTAGTTATAAGTTTTAAGATTTTATATGTATATATATATATAAAAATTATATACTAATTATTATATTTTATTAAACTTATGTATATAATAAACTTACTATATATAAGAAGTTATTAGGTTTAAGATGATCTGACTGCTGATGATACTGCTCTTGCTTATAGTGAGACAATTTCTAGAGACAAAACCACATCTGAAGCTGCTTTTTAAAAACGGGTATCACAACATATTCATATTATTGAAGCACGTGTATTTTGGTTGCACAACTTTTTACATATTTCCTTGCTACTAAGTATTCTAATCGGTGAATGATGTTTTCTTAGATTTTTTGTCTTCCAAGAGGAATTTATTTTGATCTTTTTTACACATTCAGCAAGTTGCACAGTTCAGGTTTAAAATTTCCCTCTTGAAATACTTGATAACAACAGCTCTGAAGATATCTCTTTGAGTCTACTTTTCTTCCCAAATTGTTATTACAGATGCTAAGTAATGTTACAACTACCAACAAAACTTAAAGGAAATTCAGTATAATTAATCAGATAATGTACTCAAGCTTATTCTTTTAATTTAGTCCTTCAGAATTTGAACTATATGGGTTCATAATCTACCAGAACAAAGACAACATTTTTATGTAGTTTTTTCATTTTTTTTCCCAGTACATATTGTGGAAAGGTAAAGGTTTTAATATTAAATGAAGGCAAAACATTGTTATTCAACATTTCACAGAATTTTATGAATTCTTTTGGTGTAGGACCAGTCAGATGAACTACATCTTACTTTGGCAGTTTAAAGGCATATACTATGGAGACAGTAACAGCATAGAGTCATACAGTACTTAGTAATCCTTATGAGAAAACCTGTCATCTTGTACTATAGCAAAGCACATTATTAAGAATCATTTAATCTACACAATCCTGATACAATGCCACAGAATAAGATTGTAGAATTTTACCTGCCCTTCTATAAATCATGTCTGAATTGTCAGTTCTTTTAAGGTGGATAGGATTTTAGTGGGATTGTTATAACTGTACATCATGACAAGGATGTAATCCCTATCACATAATTCTCATGCATGTACAAGATCATTTTACACTGCTGTTTGAGAATTTTTTTAATGAAGTACAAAACATGAAAAGGCATAAACATTCAATTTTTGAAACAAAATATTTGAATGAGGTTGGAACAGGAAAAGTCTTCCCCATCCAGCAACATGATGTCACAGAGAGCTAGGAGATATTCCTTCCATCTTCCTGTCTCCTTTTCTCTCAGAATCATGGAACTATTTATATATCCATATCTATACATAATACATCTTCCACTAGCATCTTGTCACAGTGCTCTGCACTCAATAGGAGAAATTGATTTTCATCATGAAAACAAAATGAAGTTTCCTCATCAGTAGCATCCAGAATTTATTCATATTTTTAAAACATGCAATTTCCTTAAACCCCATGTAATACATAGCTCTGACAAGAAAAATTGGTTTGTAGTAAATGTCTCGAAGTTCAGTCACTTCTCACTACACAGCCTACTGTACACAGAATAGCTAAAAAAGACAAGAGAATTCATTAGTATTCTAGTGACCTTCTAGACAGACTGCAAAGGAATCCTGAAGGTTAATTTACAGCTAAATTAATTAAGATAGCACATAATTAATAGCAGAGAAGAATTAAGACAGCACATTTTCAGTGGTGCCCAATGACAGGACAAGGGACAATGGACACAAATTGAGACACAGGAAGTTCTATCTAAATATGATGAAAAACGTCTTTATTTTGAGGTTGACAGAGCCTTGGAATGGGCTGCCCAAAGATGTTTTAAAGTCTCCTTCTCTGGAATTATTCAAAACCTGTCTGGACATGTTCCTTTGCAACCTACTGCAGCAGGGGGTTTGGATTAGATGATCTCCAGAAGTCCCTTCCAGCCCTAACCATTCTGCAGTTCTGTGATTCTGTGATAATATACAAGGTCAGACTGTGGTCTTTCCAGAGTTTTTCTGTCTGAACAAGACACTAATTCCTAATTTTTTTCTTTAAAAATGAAAAGTACTTATCTGTGTCACAATATATACAAAATATTTAGGAAAGCAAAGAATCATGAATTTCTAATTCATTTTAATTCCTGCTATGTCATTGAATCATCAATCTCTTTCTTTTCTATTTTTTCATCTACCTTTTCTTTAAATCGTAAATAAATGCAAAGGTGTAAACGATGCATTAGTCCAAGGCTGGGACAGGGTAAGCAGGGAGAAAACATGAGAAATGGTATTCAGATGGAAAGGGTCAGATCAGAAAACAGGTAAAATAGAGCGGTGATCCTAAATTACAGGAAGGAAGGATACACATTTTATGTACATATTAGAATGCCACTCTCATTTGAGTACTTGCATCTTTCCATGAAATGAAATGACATCTTAACTGAACAAATTACATTCTACGTCGGAGAGCAAAAATCTTGAAGTACTATTTGATTTTGCTTAAGGCAGAAAGCACAGCTTAGATAGATATGACTACTTTTTGCCTTAAGAGTATTGGGAGTCTCCATAGGCTGGTTTTACCTGACTAGACCTATCAGGTCACATGATATCTCCTTTTCCTTTCGACCATAAGTAATAATTGCCCTTTTCCATGGCTGTAGCCCTGTGACAGCCATTGATCACTTCATAGATTTTAAGGCCAGAAGAGAACACAGCATTCATTTAGTCTGACCTGTGATGTGACGTAGGTGGTAACACCCCACCCGATTACATCCACATGAAGTCCAATAATTTATGATTTAATACAGTACATCTTTGGAAAGAAACCCATGTTGATTTTAAAATGTTTTATGATGGACAGAAAATCTACTACTTTCCTTTATAAAGTAGCCCAGTGGTTATTTTCTCTCACTGATAGAAACCTGTCTCATATTTCCACTTTGAATGTGCCTATCTATAAACTGTAGGCAGTGAGTTTTGTTGCAGCTATAAATAACGTCATCCATTAGCCCTGTCCTATTGCATACTCCTAGCTTATTATTATGTTATAGGTCAGTCCCTTTACTTTCCTCCTATCGATAGATTACATCCTTGAGTATTTACTTATGAGGGAGGCTTTGAGCCCCATGATTCATTCTGAAGTAAAAGCTAGAAGTTGGGTTTTCAGACTACTACTTGGAACTGGGAACTAGAAGTCCTTGATGTAGAGAAACAAAACAAGTTTTAAGACTTATTTGCCACCTATCTGCATATATACAAATGATTTAACTAAATATGTCTTCCAACGATCTTTTGAAGATGTTTGTGCATCTTGCAAATACTTGTCTTAATAGGGAAACAGCACCTGCAGATTGGCAAATGGGATAGCACTTACAGATGGCTGAGTATGAAGAAAATAAACTATACTAAAGTTACATAGTCTGAAGGGGTTTCCTTACCAGTCTGAACTATCCAACAGGCTGTGGAAACAGAGATTCCCATGAAGAAAGAGGTAAGAGAAAACCAAAATACATAATGCTTTCTTGACCATAGTACCTACTGTACTGGCAATATATGTATGTAACATTGTTAGAAATGCAAATATATATTTTTTTTTTAATTTAGTAAATTGAAATGTGGTTTGTGTGGGGGTTTTTTGTTTTGTTTGTTTGGGGTTTTTTTGTTTTGGGGGTGTTTAGGGTTTTTTATTATTAAGTGCTTGAAATGCTCTTAGGAACTCCTCAGACAAAAGCACTGGCTATTTTTCTGTCCTTATACACTCCTCAAATGTATTTTAGAAGTCCTATTTCACAAGGGCCAATTAATTATTCTAGATCTGAAAGCTAGTTCCTAGATTTTGAATATTCTCTTTCTAAACAATGTTTTCTCTCTTCTTTCAGAACAACCCAATTACCAGTGTAGGCCACTGTTCTCTAGCATCTCAAAACCAAACGAGCCATGCTGGATTTTCTGAATTGTTCTCATGGCACATCCTACTTTCCACAAAAGGCAATGGAAGACTTATCAATTGTTCTAATGGAAGATGAAATGGTAAACTTGACAAAAAAATCTAAATTTGTGTCAACATTAGCTCTGCCAAGCTGAATTAAATTGGGGAGCCAACCTAAAATGGCAGGACACCTGATGCTGCAATTACCATCCAGTCTGTCAGAAGTTCTTCTTTTGACGGCAATGCCATGCTTTTGTCACTTGAAATCTCTTTTTGCTGTAAGAACTGATAGACTGTTCAAACAGTTGGTTAAGAAAACAGTTCTGTATTTACAAAGGACAAGGTAAATAAAAATTCCTAGAGCTATGAAAGTACAATTTTAGGATTTGTTTAATCTTATTTTTGCGGTATGAAAGCATCTAATCTGGGCAGTAATGCAAGTAAACTTCTAGTCCACAGAGGCACGTGGTAAATCATGTGACTGACCTTATTGCCTTCTACAGTAAAATGAATGGATCTGTAGACAAGGATAGAGCAGTGGATGCCATCAGCATGGGTTTTAGCAAGGCTTTTGACTGTCTCTCACAGTGTTATTTTATGCAAGTAAGGACATTATGACTGAGTGGAAAATTGTAAGGATGGATAGATGACAGAGAGGCTGGCTCTACGTGAAGGGTAGGAACAAGTGATCATTGCAGGGGTCTAAATGGGGACCCCTGCTCCTGAACACGTTTATCTGTGACTTGGAGGAGGCAGCGGGGTGCACTCTTATCGAGTTTGCAGATAGCACCAAATTCAGTTCACCTGAAAACAGGGCTTTCATCCAGAAAAACCTAGACAGGGTGGAGGAATGGGCCAGAAAGAACCTCTGAAATTTAATGAAAATGTTGAGTTCAGTACCTAGAAAGGAAGAACCCCTTATGATGATGAAACAGGCTGGAAATCAACTGTCTGGGGAGTAGCTTGTTGACAAAGGGCCTGGTGCTCCTGGAAGATGGCAAACTGATTGTGAGACAGCTGTGTGCCCTGCCAGCAAAGGCCAACAGCATCAGAGGCTACATTAACACGGTCTCAGACAGAAGATCCAGGGAAGTGATTACACTCCTTTGCTCAATATTTAATAGAGAGCATCTAGACAGTGTCCAATTTTGAGGTTTTTCCCTCTTCTTCCCTCATCCCTCACACCCCTAGTCCAGGAAAGGCATCAGTAACCTGGAGAGAGCACAGCAGAGGCCACCAAGATGCTCAGTGAGCTGGAACATTTGTCCTCTGAGGAGAGGTAGGGGGAGATCAGCTGAAGAAGAGGCAGCTTTGGGGAGATTGAACAGCAGCCCACAGTTAGCTACTGGAGGTCACTGAGAAGGTGGAGCTGGTCTTCACAGTTGTGAATGATGGAAGGAGAGGAGACAGGGGGCACAGCTTGAAAAAAGAGATGTTCAGACTAGATATAAGGACAAACAGAGGAATGGGTTGCATGGAGAGGCTGTGTCATGTCCATCCTTGGAAGTTTTCTGGACACAGCTCGATAAAGCTCTGGGAAACGGTAAGTTGGACTGGATGTAAGATGTTCTGAGGACTATTCCATCCTGAATTATCCCACGATTTTAATTCTTCATAGTAGATAATTGCCCTAACAGGGTGCCTAAACTGTTATGGAAAGAGCCTTGCTGGGGTTAAGATGCCTGATTTTTAAGGTCCCAATGTTAAACAGTAATATTATCCTATCAGGGAATGTAAATGTGATAACACTAATAGTAGCAAAGAATTCTTAAATGACAAGCCAGTTCTTCATCTGATCAAAAGTCTTTTCCCCTGGAGAAGCCATTTTCTGTAAATTCCTATCATATGTATTCAGATGTTTTCCTTCTTTACCCTCATATTCACACATGCACTAACCATGAAGCTGCATTCCCCCTGGCTTCTGAACTGTATTTATGCCAATTTTGCTTATCTCAAAGAGCAAAAGGTTACTATAAGTCCCTGTTTATGGACAGAACATGGCTGTCCTGCTTTGTACAGACCCTGGACTTTCCTTTATGCTTATCAGATCGTCTTCCTTGAAAATTATCTTCCTACGTGTGATTATAATCAGATGATATAGTCAAGGATCATGGTGCTGCTGTTCATGGTTCATTCAAACAGTGCTTGTTTCTCCAGTATCTGCTATGCTCTCTTCCAAAGCAATACTTGGCTTCAGGTGCAGTGCTCTAAGAGATGCCTCTGATGAGCACTTGGCTTTTAGCCCCTTACAACTATGAGTTATTAATCAATTAAGAGAAGAGTAGTTAAAGTACAAATGTAAAGTCCTTTGGTGCCAAGAAAGACAAGTGTCTGAAGCAACAGCAAAGTTGATAATAGTTTTAAAGAATATATAGTCTGGAGAGCAGATATGAGATGATGAGATGAACACAACAAGGGGAATGGATAATCTGAAGGGTAAACTTGATAGACTAGGATAAATTATACATGCTTAATTATTAGATGACTATTTTCCTATCTCTATTAAAATGTAGGATAAAGGGACGTAAGATAGAAGTAACCTTGAAGATCTCTGTAGAGAGGCTAGCAGGAGCAGATATGCGGCTTGCCTGATCTTCTTTACACTCTCAAATGGGTAGAGGGAGCCTGAAGAGCTGGAAGTGTCCATGAACAATATAAAAAATTTTAAATAAAATGTATGGACCTGTTATTCATAGGAATAGAAAAATATTATATGTGTCTTAAGTCTCTTATCTCCATTCAATTCTTCAGCAATTATAAAATTAGTAAACTTGTAAATAATCAGTGAACTTTTCATTTACATGATACTAGTATGCATACATTAACAAACTTACACCGCTTTATCTTTTCTTGTTTTTAGCCTCCCAGTCACACCATCTGGTTCTGTGCAATGGCTGCTGAAATTGTTCATTTCCTTTTTAAGGTGACCTTGGTTTGACTTCACATTTCACATAACTGATTAAACTTGGTGGCAATTATTTTCAGATACTTTAACATATTCTCAATCCTTTCTCATGTACTTGCCAGAAATCTAATTTTAAAATAAATTTGCACATGTAACATTTTTCCCATTTGCTTTAAGTGTATAATTATACTGGTACCTCTGTGAAGACACCTTCAATATGTCCAAAACGGGTGTAAAGACCTGCCAGCAAATGTATTCAAGATGGTAAGTTGGGCATCATCTTTCAAATGTAAAGGTAATGATGACACAAGTGCAAACACACATTCTTTAGAATTAGGCCTGTAGTTATACGTATGTTCCAATAGACAAATGTATCAAGTACCATAACGTGTAAGATGTCATCTCAGTCATTTATTCTATATTGGAAATTTCTTGAGTCTTTGCCATATGCTGAGGCAATCCCAATTCAACAGGCCTGTTGAATTACCGAATAAAATTCAAAAGTCATTCGGGCATTTTGTCTCAATAATTTGATTTTGTATTGTCATTTAGACTCAGAAGTTATTATAAATTAATTAAAAGACCATCTGAAACCCCTCAGGTAATTTTCAAACACAATGAGAACCTCCCTTGTAGTGATATTGCTGTCCCTGTCAGTCTGTGAAGACATTTTAATCAGATACATTAATTTTTCTCCACTAAAATGAAAGGGGGAAATATATGATTATGATCTGTGCCTACTGTCAGCAATGCATAAATCTACTGGCATAAGTAGGATGCACAGGGTGTAAGTCAATGGCACAAATCCAGTATATTATTCCACTTGAAATATAGCAGGCTATAACAAAGCAGAAACACATTCTGTGTAGGCTGTTATGTGTAAGAAAGCCAAGATGCAGAAAGATTTATTTAACACCTTTGGCAATTAATGTAGATATGTGTTATGATAGCTCATGGAAGCAGTTGGCAACAGGACCCTCTAAAATAGTAGTTCAACTGAGATGCTCAAGGATTTCAGGAAACCCACTGGTGACATAGGATGTCTGTCTGAAAGCTGCTTCTTTCTCCACATGTCTCTGCCAGTCTTACTACTTGAGGTTCTCCACATGTAATACAGTTCATGAGCTGTCATACTGCTGGATGGACTGGAAGAGGATTCCTCTCTTTCTCAAGTTGTTTTTTTGGTTTTGTGCAAGTGAGACATGCACCACTTCTCCTTTCCTGGGTAATTTTGGTCCTAGATGTCCAATACCCTTGGCTTAATGAAAACATCATGCATGGGAAGGGTCTCTTACTGCCTTGCTGCTCTTTGTTTACTTCTCTGTATTAACTATTAGCCATTCAACTGGTGCGTGAGCCTTATTTTCATTTCATTGTACCAGTATGGAGTTCTCAGTCTAATGGTCTAGAATGGCTTTTTCAGATGTTTCTGTCTTCCTACAAATATTGGCCCACTGCTAGCTGCTACTGGTAACAAAAGTGAAAGCTCATTGTCCTCAGAGTTGCCACAGTTCACAACCTATGACACTCACATTAAAGCCACTCATTTCAGTGAAGATAATGCACATTCACCTCTGCTACTAAGGCACAAAAAATCTGGAGCAAATAAAAAAGGATGGCCGTTTCTTAAAATATGTCACGGGGAATCAGGAGGCCTTATTAATCACAGCAATTTGAGTTTTCCCTTCTGAAACTGTTCCATTTTCCATAGGTGTGTCCAGAAGAATCAATCTTTTGAGGAGTGGTTCTTCTAGAATGGAGCATGCCAAGAAAATCTCTAGCAGCTTGCAAACTAAGCTGAAAAGAAGTAAGATATATTTTCATTAGAGCTAGTCTACAGTTTGGTGAAAGTTTTTCATACCTTTGTAGAAAGTCATGTTTCACTATATATTCCCAATACATTATAATTCTTATTGTTGAATCCTGATTCCCTGCCATGGGTGTTGGAATCTATAGTCATGGTAAGTGAGATAGAAATAAAGTAAAAAATGACAAAAAATCTCAGTTCACTTAAATGCTTCACAGTTTAGTATTCTTATCTTCAAAATATTTTTTTTAGGGCAACAATCCTAACGTTTCCTGTTACTTACATTAAAATGAAAATGAGTGTAAGTGTTAGTGAACTGCTCTATAGAACTGTCAATACTGACTTGGGCTTTATGATCTTCTTTTTTTTTTCTGTTACTGTACTGAAACTGCAGAAGCCAAGAGGAGAACAGAGGAGAATAGAAGAGAAGTGGGCTCACTTTCTGAAAGGCAATCAAATCAACTAACTCAGTCAGTGTTCGAAGGAAGAAAGATTGTCAGGCATCGATACAATGATGGCAGTTCTTGTCTCAGGCTCTGATATCATCTTTTAGATAGGCTTAGATTTTCTAAGGTCAAAGTATCGCAGATAGCAGGCTATTTCAGGACACTTCCTGAGGCTGAATTCCATGCTCACTCAAAATTGAAAATACTGTACTGTATACTGGACGTGCAAAGTCACACCGTTTTTGCATTAATTACCCTTTAACACTGACTTTAAAAATTAAGAATGTCATTATCCAACACTAGCCTTGTAATCCATGTTTTTGAATTCATGTTGAAAGGACAGTGTTAAAGAGTCAAAATTAAAGTGAAATAAAGCAAATATCCCATATCTAGACATCTACAAATGAAATAATTGACTAATATATTGCTTTGAATTTTTTTGATATTTTAATTTAAAAAAATATATTTCTTAAAATTCTGCTTAATATCTTGGTTTAGTGCCTGTCTCAACTTTCACTAGATCTCTTCTCAGGGGAGTCCTATAGCCACATTTGATATCACAGGATTTTTTGACCAGTCAAAAACCTGCAGTTGTAGCCTGTGGAATATACAGTTGTTTTACTATCTACTAAAGATAAGAAAAGGCCCTACAATATGCAATCAATCCACCATAAATAGAAAACAAACTGAAAATAAATCTTTCTTAACAACATAACACACAACAGCACTTTAAATTGAGTCTGAACTGTAAGAATCACAAGTTTCTATTTAACTGGAATTTTGTTTTTCTCAAATAAACAGGAGATTGATACTTTAAAAACAACAGCTAGTACTGCCACAATGAAGTACGACCACTTCTGTGATCATGGACAAGAGCATTTCCACATATCTCTGTCAAATTTATGGCAAAATTAGCTGAGTAGATCCAAATTATACAGGCAGTAATTTTTCCCACTAGATACCCTGGAGAGAGACAAAGACAATGGACAAAGGATAGAGAACACTCCATATGGAGAGAACAGGAAAAAAGAGGACACATCAGAGCATAAAGAGAGTAAGGGGAGATTTGAAGAGGGAAAGAGAAAGCGGGGAGATAGCGGGATAATGAATACATGTTAGAAACAGGGAAGATTTTGGTAACACTATCCTATGAATTTGCATTTGTTCTTTCTTTTCACTCATAAGATATTTAAAAGTATGACCTGTGGAACTGCAGATGAAAATACATGGAAAAATTACACAGCACAGCATATTTAAGCCCACAATTCATGATTTCCATGGAGTGACATCATTGTGGGGCGCACAAGAAATTTAGAGGGATACCAACCCACAATAGTGAAAAAGTAAAGAAAGGAAAGTGTTCAAACTAGGAATTCAGTTAATTATATCTTGCAGAAGTCAAACACATGAGAAGACATTTATTTTTAAAAGCTCAAATAATGTTTCCCTATTTACTCACAAAACACAGCCTTGGAAGAAGGCAATACTTCCGGGCTGAGTCTATTCAAGTACAGCTTATTCTTTTGGAGACCAGGGATACTCCCATAATCAGCAAGAGAAATTAATTGTTAAGAGGCAGTTTAACAGTCTCAATTACTCAAATGAACTGATAGTATAACAAGGTGCTGGTAGAATGCAACTCCTCTAAAGGAAAAGTTACTTTCAAAGGTTAATGACATATCATTTACAATACATTTTTCTAGGCTGTAGCTGAAACTCAAAATGTGCTGATCTCTTACAATGCTCAGACTGAAAAACACACTGATTCACATTTTTTTTCCAAGTCTTGAAAGTTCTCCATCACTTTACTCTTCTGGAACTTATTCTCTAATGTGACATTCTGGGAAAGCTGCATTAATGAATCCTAATAGTTATAGCAGTACTTAAAATACAGTCTCAGGTTATAATCTTAAGAAAGCAAGTATTGGGTCACTTAAAAAAAATATTTTGTTGCTCTGCTACTTTTAGAATGAGATATTAAAACAAAAAATCTCAACAAATATTTTCATTCTTAAAATGTACTTTCTGGCAGGGACACTCCAACAGAAAAAGAGCTTGTTTTAATCTTTGGAACAATTTAAGTGTCTGCACTAAAGTCTAGTGAGTGGGTTAATGTCCCTCCAATTGGACCTCAATTACATGAACTCCAATTCTTGCATTTAGATCATTGTACTCCTTAAAAAATCAATAAATAATTTAGCTCTGCAGGGAATACACTATCAGAGCAAAATACAGTGGACTTTTAAGAGAGATATGTTTGAACTTTCTAAATAATATTGGAAGTCTTTAAACAATTATTGTACAAAGCTTGTACAATATCATGCTGCTAATGAGATCACCTTGCAGTTACAGTGACATAATTTATTTTGCCAGTACAAGTCATTCTCTTATAATTTATGTTTTCTCATTTGTTTATATTGGTTAATGAAAAAAAATTGTATTGCTCAGTTTTCCTCAGCTTGAGTAAAAGCTCTTTTACTTTGCAGTAGGCAAATTTAATTTTTTTTATTCACAACACACCCTAGGTGGACTGCGTGCTAAAGAGAGACCTTCTCAGGGCTGTTAGAGCATTGTGGACCTGAGTGTCCTTGCCTAGCTACCCTAAACCTACTCAAATCCCAGGACCCCAATTTAGCTCCCTCCAGAGGTGCTGCAGGGTCTCCGGCTCTGTTACTGAGCACTTATCTGGACAGTCCTTGGCTCTGAATTGTTACCAGTTTTTTGACTAGTGTTCAACAGTCTGTCATCAGGGCCTGATGCCATCACCACACCAGTTATCTCAGCTGTCTTGGGTGCTGTGGGGCTGCACCCATCAGTGTGGGCACTGACACTCTGCACCCTGGACCTCAGGAAGCTGATGGCCTGCACATCACCCTGTCAGTGAGCTCAGACCTTCTTGAGCCCTGAGCTGGGCACCAAGAAGTCCAGAGGTCCCATAGCTCCTGTTCCCCAGACTTCAACTCCACCCAGAGCTTCCCTTGCCTCACACTGCCTCCAGCCCTTCCACAAGGGGACAGTGGTTTCTCCATCAGATGCAGTTAATACTCCCTGTCTTCACCCAGGGAACAAGAGGTATCAGTCTTGCAGCACCGTTCCCTCCTGGCTCTCAGGGAAGGCTCTAAACTGGATCAACTCCTACATGGAGCCAGTGGCCATCTGTGACTGAGTTACAAACATTTTACAGTGGAAGAAGGCTCGGAAGAGATGGGTACTGATGATGTACTCGCAATACTTGGAGAAGAGGGTAGAACGTGATCACAGCTATGGTAAGGGAAAGTGGAGTTGAGAAAGGGAATTGGACTAGGTGTTCTCAAGAGATTCCTTCCCATCTAAAGGATTCAGTGATTCTGTACAAGAAGCAATTCAGAGGTTTGTTACAAAGCCAAAGAGAGGAATAAAACCAGAACTGACCAAGTTGCAAGGTTGTTTAGCTTGGCCTACAGTTTTGTACAAAACCTCGCTCTCAGAATTGCACCTTTGATATAAAAAACGTATACAGATAAACAGTGATTTACCACTAACAGAAAGGTAAACTTCAGACTAAAATTTGTGCCTCAATTCATGCATTAGAAGTGAAAGCTATAACATTTTACCTACTCAAAGTCTGAATTGCTGTTTTTCAAAGGGAAGCATTAATTTTGTGGTGCTTGAGATGACTTGATTAAATCCTGGAACCACTGAAGTCTGTGTAAGGTTAGACACTGTCTGGCAGAGTTTTGCATAATTTACTCTCTGCAAGAGAGTAAATAATTTACTCTGTAAGAGTCACTGCACATATCTGTTGAAATTCCTATAGTGCATCTGCAAATGTTCCTCCAATTCCCCTCCATTTTTAAGTTGTCTTATTACTGTGTGCATCTTCCCTGGCAGACAATGTGCTTGCTGATCCACTCTCTCTTTTCCATCACCTCAGGTAAGTTCTGGTCTAGTCTGTACAAGCTCCTGTGCCACCACTATTGCACCATTAGCACCACAATACTGAGTAATTAGCAGAACACACAGCCTGTAGGACACAGAACTGAAAGGAAGCACTGCAGCTGCATGATACATCCAGATTCTTCCTCACCAATGACTTCCTCACCAATGACAAGTCTCCTCGACCACTCAGTAAAGCCAAATAAGCAGAATCAAATGGGCTTTGGAGACTCCACATAAAATTCTTCAATTCTGTATGAAACACAGGTGGGCCCCTAACTATGCAGTCAAGAGAGTAGGTCTGTATTCCCAGCATGTTGCAGAGTGTGCAGAAATGCTCAGAGAAGCATGCTTAGCTGCAGGCTTCAGACCTGTCCACATAGAATTGCTGTCCAGTTCTGGCCACAGCCCATGATCTCAGTTTTTCCTACACATTATGGCAGTAAGATGCTGAAAAACTTGCAGGGACTGTAGTGAAACCTACATCAGAAGTTAAATACTATTCAAGATGACAACACATGAGCAAGTGACAGGAAAAGTAGAAAACTGTGACAGATTAGATTCATCCTTGGCAAGATGTGATATGCTTCACCTTTCACCACCGACTGGTCTAGAGAAGGAATTGTGACAGAGCTGAATTCCACCTAATGCAGTTTGAAAATCCCATGCCAGGGGGTAAGACATGATGAGAAACAGAGAAATATTTCATGTAAGCAAAATAAATAAGCAAACAAATTAAAAAAAACCACAAAATCAAAACATTTTTTAAAAGTGTCCCTATTTAGAACCTAGTTACTGCAAATCTTCTGTTTTCATCACAAACTTTATTGTTATGTCAGAAAATTGAATTCTGACAGCAGAGCACAATTATAGACCACAACATGTCTCTGTGACTGCTGATGAATTTTCAATATGCTCATCTTGACTATTACATACCTGAGACCATCAATTTGTCTTGGTGTGATAACTCGGCATAGTGTTTTGGGTTTTTTTTACCCTCTCCAGTTCATATGTCTGAGGAACAAATTTGCGTTTCCACGTGAAATGCTGATTCTATTCTAAAAAATAGTGTTTATAAACAGCAGACTGCAAGTGACAGTAAATATGAACATTCAGTCAGAGATGGAAGCTTCACCTGTGTATAGAATAATAGAATCATAGAATATCCAGAGTTAGAAGGGACCCATAAATATTTTCAAGGACTTTCTGCTGAGCTCAGAAGTACTTCTGATTTCCTTCAGTTCAACTTCCACTGGCTGCTCTCTGTTCCTAGGCTGTATTCACATGCTGCAGTTGCTAACTGCTCCTGTCTCAGTCCCTATGGAAATGGAAATAAAACTGAGATGATACTGAAAGGTTGCTAAGAAACAGCCAGATGATGGTGATGACAAGGACAGTATCCTCTTATTCAGGATATTTCTCTACACTTTGTCAATCAAGATTGCTTTTGACAATTTACCAATCACAGGTGCTGCTAAAGAATTAAATTTAAAAAAGGTCAGGAATGCTTTTCATACCTGTACTTAGTAAGACAAATGCAAAATTATCTTTTTGACAAGATTTTGCTGCTTTTCGCAATTGTACCTGAAACTACTCTTAAAATTTATTCTAACTCTGGCTGATCCAGAATGGAGTAAATTATCTGACAAGTTATACAGCACACTTATTATACTTTATATATCTCTTTATAGCATACTCGCAATGAACATTTGAGTGCCTTCCAGTAGTGCATTAAGCAATGTGACTAATGCTTGTTACATGTTTATTCTTTCATTCCTCTCCCCAGGGGAAAATGTGTCTACTGTGCAATGTTTTGTTTTACAACCTATAATGCTTGTCTGACTGTTTGTCTAAATGTTTATGTTGCAGAAGGAAAGGTTAGGAAAATCTAATTTACACTTGGAAAGGAAGGTGACACTCAAACTTTTTCTGGACCTTGCCTCCTAGAGGAGTTGATTTCTCAGCCTCAGACCGGCCCCAGAAAAAACACTGTTTTCTATTTAATAAGATTTATTGTCCTTGGAAAGGTTTTCCTTTGCCAGTAGAACAAAATCGTCAATCACTCTTTTCATTCTGGGTCTTCAGTTTAGATACCCTAGGTCCTGGCCACAAAAAAACCCAGTGCAACTTTGAATCCAATTCAGTAGCTGGTAAGACTGGAAATAACACTCTGTAAACTGCAGCAGCTGTTTGTCAGCTGGAAGAGCTTGAAATTTCCCACAGCTCATTAGTCTACTACCACAAAGGTTGTTTCTCTTGCCACACAGCGTTGCTGTGACCTGCAAAGGCAACCAGGATTGACTTTTAGCAAAAAGGGGTTTCTGATGTAATTTGTTTTGGGAGTAACTCTTACTTGTGCAGGAAGCTTCTGAGTATGAAAAATACAAGGATTGGCAGCATGTAGACCCCATCAGAAAAATCAGATTGCTGGAGGAAATAAATTTTGGGAAGGAAAAGAAGGGATTTGTTGTCCTGTTTTTATATATTGCAGAAAACTATTGAAAGACATACCCTTGCTAGATTTTCAAAACAACGTAGAATTGTTTAATAATTAATTAATGATATTTGTAGTAAGCTGCAAGCAATTTTGTAAAAGGAAAGTATAAAAGGGATATTGATTTCAGTTTTGTCTTTATTTTACATGTACTCTAAAAATTGTAGAATTTCATCATAAAATTCTTACTTCATGCTTTATGGTATTTTTATACTTTAGTTGTATTACTGTCACTACTGCATATTTCATATTTCAGAGAATATAATGTTTCTCATAGCAGTAACAATGTATTTCCTGGTACCAATCAGTATCATAAAGACTCTTGAAGGTATGGAATAATTTCTGGAGATGAGCTTTGCATCAATCAGGACCATGGACCCAGGCTAGAACATCTGGAATGGCCATAAGGCTCAAGATTTGCATATTAGTGAAATTGAAAACCAAAGGTTTCAGCAGATGTTAGAAAATTCAGCAAAAAGACTACCTACATGGAGCAATGAGTGGATCAGTGTTCGTTAGTATATATCATTCTTATTAGTCTTCTTTGTCAAGTGGCTAACAGCTTCTCATGCTTTTTTTTTTTTTTTTTGCAACTTGCAGATATCTTTAAAACACAAAAGAGAGAGTAATGGATCAACCAGGTTTTAACAACTATTTTCCAGGAAAAAAGTTATGACCACTCTAAGAGATTAAGAGATTTTTTTTCTTCTCTGTTCTCCCTTTATATTTTAATAGATAGTAATTATAGTTTGTCAAAACTGTATCTGAAATACCTGCTCTTCTGAAAGACTATAAAAATAAAGCTTTGCCTGTTATACTATACTACAGAAAAAAATGTGTTCTCTTTTTATATCCTGTGTTTAAAAAAATATAATCAGTGCTATATATAAACGCAAATTAAGATTTGTTTGCCCACCTTCTTATAGCACGAAATATACTTTTATGTTGCCAAATGTTTTTCTCTAAGATTGAAGTTTTCCTCATCTCACCAGTTAGTTACAACTAAATCAAATGGTGACAGTGAATGACCTATCATTTACTACACTATAGCAGATGGGTCCCATGGTTTTATTCAATGGTGCAACTCTGTGCCATAGGGTTGAACAGAGGTGTTGAAAATTTCAGTGTTGCAGACTTTGCTAGTCAAAAAACAAATTGCAAAAATGTCTACTTGGGAAAATACGTGAAAGGAAAAGCCAAAATTACTTTGTACTCTACCTTAAAAATCTATTGGAAATCTACAACTTGTTCTCCTTTGTTGACTGTCCTCTCCTCTGATCTTCCTTTACACTTAACTGCATTCTCAGTTGAATGAGAGAAAATAAGTTTGTTTCCGTTTTCTCCTACTTCTTAGCTGATTTATATGAGTTGTGGCAACACGAGTCTCAGAGAACTAATCCCAGAAAAATCTATTTGTACTGGAGTAGGTTTTATAACACACATCTTCAAAATCTTCTTGTAAAAGTGTCTTTTGTAAGGTTTATATAACATCTGACACCATCTAAACCTCACATGTTTATTTGTCTATATCATCTTTGAGTTTGATTCTTTCATCAGGAAATTTGCCATCCTATTTATCCCAGTTTGAAAAATAATTAATGAATTTTTCCCCCTGTTTATATCAGGCAATTTTCTATCTCAGGAAATAAAAATCTCTTTGGCAAGGTTTCATACACACATTTTTGAAATCTGGTAGAAATTTTCATTTCTCCCATTTAGGTAAAATTTATACAGTAAGAAAATTGATGTGAAAAGCTCTACTATGATGATCTCAAGGAGATTGTTTCTTCTTTAGGAAAAGTTATGTGGCCTAATAAAGATGAGAGTGAGAGGGCTTGTAGTGACCTTTATAAATATATCATGGTGAAAATGGGAGATAAAAAAGTACTTAAACTGAAAGATGACAGACACACCGATAACTTAATGAATTCCTCTAAGAACCTATCATACATTTAATTCAAGCATAACAACTTTTCTGTTAATGGAGGTTCCAGGTTTCTTTTCAGTGCAGCTGAGAATTGGGCTATAGCTTTGGACCTGACTTATGAGCTCTTGCTATATAAAAGCCCTTACAAGAACTCAGTAAAATATTATTAATGGTAAGATATTTTGTGTTCTTTTATTAAGTTTATTAATAAAGAGTTCTATTAACAGTCCTGTATATGTGTCTTGTTCCTTTCTCCTACACATTTCTCAACATTAAAATGAGATTCTGTCTTTCTGAAAGATGTTACGAATATATATTATTCATTCAGAAAATTAAAATTTGTGCCACAATAAAGTACTATGGAGGTATTTTTTAAATCAAGTGGAAATAATATAGAATGGTGCAGGCAGAGTATGTTACAAACAACAAACTCCTGCGAATCCTAGCAGAATCCAAACTCCTAGAATGATGACAGCTGTGAAAAGTAGTAAAATAAAACAACAGGTGTTCTGTCATTTTTCGGAGCTGTTCAGTTTTCACGCAATTTAATGGCAATGCAACTATTCATGCATACAATTATATCGATTATATTCACGGTTGCATGTGGAGACAGCTGAGTGGAAAGTATATTCATCAACAGATAACGTCTCAATTTTAAACCTGCACACAAACTAAGTGGAACAATTACTGTCAAGAACTACAAAGATGGGGACTAAATATGTAACCGCTGTTACCTGTAAGAAATAGTTACCAAGGTGGTCATTAGCAGTGCCTGTTGACTGCATCCTGACGTAGTATTTGTTCTGCAAATCTCCTATGGTATGTGTGGGCTTTGGTTTCAACGAGAAAAGGTGTGACCCTTATTTCAGATTGCTGGCTAACAGACAGAAATCTCTTTTTCTGGTTCAGCTTCACCAAAGCATTGCTTTTCCTTGCATGTTCTTCAAAATGCTACAGAAAGAGCTTTAGCTGTGCACCCCAGAAATGGAGCCAAACCTGCAGTCACGGCCTCAGAAATCACGTTGCCATCATTAGTTTTGTGAGGATGCTACTAGTCATTAGTAGACTAGGATTCACTATCATTTCTGGTTTGGGACTTACCAGAGTTCAGTGACATGGATAAACTGGAAATAGTACTGACAGGAGTAGGTAGTTAATATGAAGATGATCTGAGGAGTTAGAAGAAATATGAGAGCATGGAAGAGTCAGATAAAAAGGACAGAGATTCATTAATTAATTAATTTCAAAGATGGAATGGAAGGAGATGGGATTCCAGAAAATAAGAACTAAGTAAAGCTAGCATCAGAATAAAAATGAGCTGTTGTTGGAAGAAGTTGATGAGTTCAATGGAGACTAATGAAAAACTTGAAATCTGAGTATATGAACCACTTAGGCTTGCTTTGTGCTAAGGAAGAAGGAAAATTATGGGAGGAAGTAACACTGAATTTGAAGAAAAAAGAGCTGTTCTATATAAGTGGTCAGGTCTATCCTCAAAATCACTTTGTGCAGAAGACAGCTCAGACAAAGCTTGATTTGTGGATCTCAAGCCTAAATTTGAAACAATACAAGAGAAAGAAGTGTGAATTATCTGAAGAATATTTTTCTGTACATATATATTGCACCTGCTTTATTTTTATTACTATTAATATTTGTGAGAAAATGCAGATGGATGAAATAATATCATTTATAACAACTAATTCTGGATGCAGGGTCTTGTACAAGCTATGCAAAATCAAATGCATTGAAGGATTTCTGCTTAGGGCCTG
Source organism: Atrichornis clamosus (assembly GCA_013400975.1). Lineage (NCBI taxonomy): Eukaryota > Metazoa > Chordata > Aves > Passeriformes > Menuridae > Atrichornis > Atrichornis clamosus. The sequence goes on from WBMZ01007251.1 coordinate 284,434, forward strand.
GAAAGTTGGGAAGCAGAACAAGTATCAAGTTTCTAAATATTACCATTAAGCAGGAAATACATATGCAACTAGATCATCTAAATTTATGTACCAATTACAAGCAGTGTTTGCATGCTTAGCTGGCTTTCCTCAAAGGCTTACCCACCTCTTTTTATGCTCCCAATTACACAGACAATTGCTATTATTAGGCAAGCAGTGCAGATGAATGTGCCAGAAAATTCATCTTGCAAAAAGAAAGAGAAAAAGATTGTTGGGAAATGTTAGCTTTTTTCACTCTATCTCAAACAACAGGCTCTGCAAGCTCTGAAGAGTACACATCCTTCCCTATGTCATATGTCTAACATGGAATTCAGATTCTTCTAAAAAAATCTTAAATGAGTTGAAATACATGGAAGCTACACCCCTTGCTCCCTGTCCTTGCAGTAGCAAAACAGGACCTTTGGAAACATTCTGCTGGAGCATACACTGAAAATTGAGTAATAAATATGCCATTGTTTGTGTTAGTTTTTTTAATCTTTATGTTATAATAAAACAAGACTATAATTTATTAACCTAAAAATATGTGCTAATCACCAAGTTTGGCAATGCAGTACAGAGATATTTATGAATGGGAACATTCTGTATAAGATGTGATTGCTTCCATTTCCAGTGTGTTAGGGATGACTTCTATGAAGTATGGAAAAGGAAAATTTCAGGACATTTTGGAGTAGATAGTTGCTTGTTAAACAGTTTTTCAGATCTTTTTGCATTTTTTAGATTAAGTATGTATTTTTGTTGGTTAATTTAAAGAACTTCTCTTAACAAAAGGATGATTTTCAGCAACATCATGTGGCATGTGGAGGATGACCAGGGGATCAGGTCCAACCAACATGTTGTTCCAGGGGAAGTTTACATTGAGTACCACTAAAAATTTATTCATGGAAAGAGTTGTTAAACATCAGAACAGGCTTGCCAGGGAAGTGGTAGAGTCAATCCCTGGAGGTATTTAGAAGACATGTAGATGTGGCACTTAGGGACATGGTTTGGTATTGGACTAGGCAGTGCTGGGTTCATGGCTGGACTTGATGATCTTCGAGATCTTTTCCAACCCAAACAATTTTATGATTCTATGACATACAGCAGTGTTTCCATTTGCTCAGAGAAACAGTGCAATTGTGAATTGGGGCCAAGCTGATGTATTCAGTAACAAAAAGAGTGTGCTGCTGCCATACTGCAACAACCGACTACAGCAAAATGCCACTATGTGTTAACTTGAAAACAGACACAACATATTATGAGCACTTGCAAAACAATATTAAAAGTTAAAAAGTGGAAAAAAAATTGTGGCGTTTTCATACTTTGTTCTTTGGAAAAGAGCAACCAAACTGGGACTTCTCTGAGGGACTGTGTTGGTTTTTTGGCCACTTCCAATCAAAACAAGTTATTTATTCAGTAGCAGTAGATAAGACAGATATCAGCTGTCTGGATAATCATACCTGGTTATTCTCTTCCTTATGCTAGTTTGACTTGTTCCCTTTACCATTGCCAACAACTCTTCAATCACTTTTTCTGTCATACTTCTGTGCTTTGTTTCCTGCTGTATCGTGAACTTTGCAGTGAAAATGCATTATAAAACAAGAGATGGAGAAAGCAGCCAAAGGAAGCAGCCAAGGCAATAACACAAAACATCAAGATAAAGCCAGCTGTTATGTTTGACTTTCTCATGCAGAAAGCCATGGAGGAAGAAGTGAGAAGGCTTAGCTGGGAACAATGAGCTTGGCATTCTTGGTATATGTGTCTTTCCATTACGTCCCAAATCCTTCCCCTTATCATTCCTTGCTAAATAACTCTTCAATGTTCCAGTCTTATTCTTGCTGTAAAAAGCCCTAAGCACTAACAGAGATGTCTCTGCCTCCCAGGTGACACAGACCCAGAATCTCCATTTTGGTGTTGGGAACCCCTTGAAATCTGTTTTGATCTTGTCGTTCTCAAGCCTAAGCATCACACAGGCTTTCAATATTTGGGAGTACACAGCTACGCCAGGCCTGCTCATGAAAAGGGAAAGAAAAACCATGTCTTAGAACTAGATAAATATTGCCAGTCACTTGATAGTCATTTCTACCCATCCTAAGGAGACGTGCCTTACATTAATCATCCTACATTATGCAGCCATCAGATACCAAGATGATGAAAGTTGCGCCCTTTGCAAGGTTGTTATTGACAAGTTTCACTGTGCCTCCGTGATGAACAGCTCTTATTTTTCTTGCCTCCCACACATGTTTCTAGGCACACAAAACAATATTTAGCCTTTGGGGTATGTCATAGATTCAACTATGATTCTCTGTTAATTAGACACTATTAGTATTTATCAGAATTCCCCTTTTTATTGGGTTTGAATATCTTTACTTAAGCATGCCTTATATAGCAATTATTGATGTTCTCTTCAAACCACCTATAATTCAGTTTCTTTTCTTTTTGTACTTATTTTAAATACTATAAGCATCTTCTTCAGGTAAACAGAAAAATGTGCAAAATGTATCATTATTTGGGATATAGAAAAATGAAATGTTCCTGTAGAGTAACTAGTTTTGATTATGCCTGTTTTTCCCCCACATTTTTCAATCTATTTTCAGCTTTTTTCTCATAGGCACAAGGGATTTTGCACTGTAATAGCTTCTTACTTATCCTCAAAGGAAATAAAATTGATAACAGACTTTTTTATTAAACAAGCAGAGAAGTCAGTGTGCTGACAAGATGCTAATTTTTTTAAAGTCTCCTCATTTCTTTTTTGTAATGCTACTTCATGAAAGATAATTGGCCTTGTGTGCATGTGTTTGTGGATTTAAACTCAGACAGCAACTGTGTTGTCAATTGTTTTCTCAGTTTAAAATATTTGTAAATTCATCCATTAATACTTCAAAGAGTAATTTATGTATTTTTCACATGGGATTATTACACACAGCTTTTATTCATTAAAAAGGTTATGCTGTATTACTTCTTCAAAGTAATGTAAAATCATTCAATTATGTCCTTAACTGTAGTTTTTCCTAATTTTGGAAGAAGGCCAGTTTCCCACACATTGCTCTCACCCTCACTGTCCCTGCCCTCTAATTCCAGTGGTCATGAAAAGAGATTTTCTATCGTGACTGCTTCAACATTGAGTGCTCCTCTCTTGTTAAAAAAGTCAAGCATTTGCTACTAAAACTTAAACTGACATTTTTATTATGCTGCTGATTCTGCTGAGTGAGAAGACCTCAGACAAAGGGCACTTGTATAAGGGAACTATTCACAGGAGGCTCTTCGCTTCTCAGGAATGGGAAAAGCTTTACCTAGTGACAACTAAAGGCAGCAAAACAGAACAAAACTGAATGCAGAAACAGCGCCTCAGATTTCCCAAGCTGAAAGCGAGTGTGATCGGTTACAGGCTGCAACATTGACCCTTTGCAGGTAGGAGATAATGAAGCTGAATGTCAAACAATAAAAGAAGGTGGGTCCAGAGAGATGATGTGGTATTTCCTCTCAGTTTTTGAGATTACAATCATGAAGAAAGGTACAGAAGAAGGAAGACTGAAAATGTCGTAACCGCAGAAGAGACATTAAATAGACAATTCCCTGCTAGTAAGGATATCAGCAAGACTCAAATGAGGATGAAAAAATTTGTGCTTTTGCTAACAATTCAAAACTTAGAAATTATTATTTTGTTTAATTTGGTATCTAAATACAGCCCCCACCTCCAGCTAATTTGGCTGCTCGTTTAGGGTTCAAAAGAAACAATTCTCTGCCTGTTATATTTGGCTTTAAATAGCACAACTGGAAATTGTTTTCATTATTCATTAATTTTGGACATCTTTAGTCATATAGAGTTAAAAGCTGTTGCAAGGAGCTCAAAGACAAAATCTCACAGGGTCAAACATGATCCCTTGTGTGGAGATTTCCCTCCCATTCTGCTTTCTTTAGCTACTCTAACATTTTTCTTGTGCTTTTCCAGGACACAAGAATTACAACTCCCAGTATACCTGCTGCCTGAAAATGACGATCCCTAAACCAAAGCATAAACAGATTTCTTTAAATATATTTGAACATACAAGATTTATTAAATTTTCTGGAACAAAGAAATATGTTGGGATTCCTGAATTTGGAAGCTCTTTTTAGCCCCGCAACTGGACTGCATGCACTGCAAGTCCCCACAGAAGTTTGGTGTGGAATTTTAACTCATCAAACTCTGTGCATGCAGAGAGAACAGCCTTCATTTTAAACTGGCATTAGTCCATATCTACAGACATGAAAGGTGGGTATCTAACTGGAAATTATATGTAGTCCTATCCCCTGACAGTGGCCACTTCCATGTTTTCTTAAAGATGAACAAAGTACTTTTAGCAAAAAATAGATTTTACTTCTCCCTTTACAAAAGAGAAATGAGGAATACTTATAAAGCAAGATAGCAAGCATCCATTCATTGTTTAATATTTGAAATAAGTGTCATCTCATGCATATCTTGGGGGAGCAAACGGGATTATCATGCAGGTTATGATCCCTGTCTTAGAAGTGGAAAGGCCTCCGTAGAATGAGGCAGCCTGGGTGATACTGCCATAAATGACAGGGATATGGACACGATCACTTTTGCTGCCAGTCACACCAGCCTTTTTGTTTTCTTTTTAGCAAAGTCCAGCTCAGTCTTTTCAAGTACTTAATATGTGACTACTTTCATAAGGAGATTTTAGGTGGAATCTGGGGGAAATTTGCACCTGGACAATTAAGAAATCAGGCTGCATAAGCCAGGTATTTTGTACCTATCTCTTAGTAAATCATTGGTCCCTTAGGATTTATATTAAAATATTTAATTTTTATATATATGCTTTCCTTTCTTCCTAATTTTAAAGGTAACTTCTACTTCTCTAACTGGAAACACATTGAGAAATTATTTTTATAATTCTGCCATTGTGTTTTCAGCAATTCATCTGCAGTGCCTGTTTCAGTCTTCAATATTCCTTATTCCTTCTCTGCCTTTGCTCAGCACAAAATTGTTTTACTTAATTTTTTCTATCTTTAACTGTTCCCTTTAAGACCCTTCTCTGGATGAACATTTTCGCTTTGTTACATGCTGCCATTATTTCTAGTCTTTAAAATAACCTGTTAGCTCCTTACATCTTAGCACAACATGGGAAGATCATTAAGTCACCCACTCTGAATGACAGGTTCACTGTAATTTCTTTCTGATAAAAATCTTTAATCATAAAAAGACAAACTCTCTTGGACATAAATTTATCATTCATTAAAAAAGCTTCTCTCAATCTTCTTAAAAAGCAGACAAACCAACCCAAAACTTCATGAGGCTGAGTTCACAGAGTAATGCTCCCTCCTTGAGGAAATGGCAGTACAGGCATGTTCATAATAATTCAACTACAGTAAAATTTTTGGAGTACTGGTTAAACTACAGAGATCTGAAAACTCACATTTTAAGCTTGATTTTATTCACTACAAATTCTGTTCCTTGAGAAAAAAGCCAAACTAACACGTACCCACTCCCCCAAATCTCAGATAAAGATTAAGAAAACTTCCATTCTTTTGAAAATTGCAGCTCTATTTACTTTTCTTCTGTATCAATCAGTTGAGTTTAAATGTTTTGAAAAACAGCCTGTGTGAACCGCAGAATAAGTTTTCTCCACTCAAAAGGAACTTGGTAAGAAACTATTTTTTAAATGCTATTTGTATAGATAATAAACTTCTAAAGTTAGAATAAAAAAAGAAATTCTTAATCATTAGTGCAATAATTTCACCCAGAAAGCAGATGTCTCATATTTAGTATCACAGCAAGAGCTTTTTATACTGCCTCCAAAAATATATGCTGAACTGTGTTTAATTACTTTCTTAAATAAATAAAAATGATTGTTGCTGTAAAGCGATAGTAAAAATAAAAATCAGAATAAATTTGAACTGCTGATAAAAAAATATATTATGCTGACCATACTGAAGCAATTTGCTAAAATTAGCATTAAAGATCTAATTATATGCAAGCAGTTTCACTTTAAATAAATAAATGTATAATCAACATAATTCAGTTTAATTTAGGATCACTACGAATCTATATAGAGAAAATCTATTTTTCAAAATCCAGTTTACGCATCTTGACACAGTGATAAAAATAATCTTTATTTCCAAGGACTGAATTTTATTGCTTTTACCAAGAATTGGTAAGTTCTGGAAAATGGACTGATAACTATAGTGTAGCCATAATATATAGAAGGCAAATTACATTGAATGCAATAGTTAAATCCTTTTAAACATATTTTTAAACAAGTTAGACAAATGCCAATGGTGGAATATTTGGAGGTTGGGGTTTCTTTTATTTTGGAGGAAAATATACATTTCCTTAATTAGAAGATAGTTTAGAAAACAGTTTTATTCAGGAGGTGTGAACAGCGTATGATCAGGGTTTCTCAGAGGACAGGTGTTACAGGACTCTTTTCACTCCCTTTGAAAACAGGGTTTGTTCTGTGGTCGCCGTGAGGAAGGAGATCTGTTATTCCAGATCTTCCAAGAGTATTTTGGAAGCCTTCCATGGCGTTGGTGAAGGACTGTGAGGCTAAAACGTTTCCCTTTGTCTGCGTGGTAAGTTCCCTGTGACAGCTCCCCGGCTGACGGGTGTTTGCAGAGAAGCCTGGAGGGCACCCAGGGGGCTGCTGTGCCGGCTGCTGCGAGCCAGCAATACCGGCTTCACAGCGGCAGGGAGGGGAAAATCCTCAGAACACCACGGATTCTTTCTTTCTCTGGATGCTCCAGCACTTCTGTGATGTTCTGACCTTCCACAAGGCAACTGGGACATACAGAGCCGTGGGAGCGATGCAGTGAAGGTGTTTCCAGAGGCCTGGTACTCACTCTGGTGTTTGCGAGGCTCCCTAAATGGAAGATTACTCATATGAAATTACAGAAAAAGTACGAAGCAAAATACATTTCCTTTGATACTATTAGCCAACGTCTGGAGCAAAATGGTTTTAACTGTAAACCACAGCTAGCAGGTCAAGAAGATAAAACCTTTAAAAATACATATCCAAACTGAATATTCTGTCAGTTACTCTGAAGTCTGGTCTCCAGCGTTAGTCTTCTGAATCTCATCCACTGGCATAAGAACTGGCTCTTGTGGTTGGTAACTCAATGCTCAAAATTCTTCAAGGACTCTCTCAGACTTGTACCAGGACTAAAAGGGTGAAATCTGTCTAAAAATCTATATTTATCTGCACAGGACAAGAGCACAGTAATCCCTGAGTCATATAAAGAATAGCTGGGCTACAAAGTTGTTAGGTATCACATTAAATGAATTGAAGGTTTCCATTTCCAAAATCCATTTGCCAAAAAGAAAAAAAGTAGTCTGCCAACTAGACCCCATTTTAATGAGACTGCAAGAAAAAAACTCAAAGAAAAATCAAAGAGACTGTGACCTAAAATTCAGTAATCTGAATCAAATACAGCAACACAAAACTTTTCCTGAAGATTTTAGAAATAAAGTGCTGTATTTCATATGAGCATGAAATCTTTATAAGTCTTTAGAATGTAGTATGGCAATAAAATTCAAAATGAAAATTATTATTGTTTGCATGTATTACCAAGAAAAATAGGAAAATGCATTAATTTCTAAAAATATCAAGCAGGTAATATATTTAATCTATTACAGCATAGCATTGATAAAACATGAAGAAAAACCAGAAGTTTATGGAGTTTCCAGTTTCTAAAACTGGTAAAAAATACAAATCCCTAAAACTCAGATACAATCTTTTGTGATTAATGATAAAAGAAATTACTTAGTAAACATGAAGTGTAAGTGATAGAATTACTACTACCTTTTTCTCTTTGGCAAAACTCAAACAAGAACCTCTCCTGTGAGAGTGGATAATCATCAGATACAGAAGATGTAAAACAATGCCTTCTCTGTCCATATGGAGGGCTCAGAATGAATTTTGGCAGCACACAGTCAAGGACCTGAGTATTTTCCAAGTGAAAGAGATAGAGGAACTGTTTCCAAGAAGTGGCATGTGCTCATGTGCATACCTTTAGCTCTTCATACAACTGATTTATCTTCCAAAACTGCAGTAAAAAAGTGTACACCCCTAGTATTCTGTCCTCCACTCCACTGGTTTTTTTTACAATTTAGCACCCAGTGATTCAGACACCTTTCCCCCATTATTTTCTTGAGGTATAATTTAAACCTGCATCCACTCACGCTTATCAAAACCTTCAGCAACTTCTGCTAGAGAAAAATAGGCAACACAGATGAAAATAGTTGACCATCTTAGAACATACAGTAGAAAAAGTGCAATGAATGAAGCAGAAATATACAAAGAGCAAGACGTAATGAGCAAGTGAAATATGCAGAAAATCAAAGGCCTAGTGTAGAGCATTAGGTTTATCAGAAAAAGCAGCTGCTCTGGAAAAGCTGCAGCTCATGGCACCAAATCATAATGAGTCATCATCACCAATTCCCCACACCCTATCCCATAACAGAAAAGCACCCCGACTAACCAAAGATTCAAGTGTAGGGCTTGTCTTCAGTCATGAAGCAAGATGAACAGTCAAGGGGACTACTACTTTGTGAAAGATTATAATTATAGCATAGACATTTCCATGGTGATTACTCACCCTGATTTAAATTCCTACTGGTGAGTAGGCACACTGATGTCAGTAGTACTACCTGCCTAAGTATACAATCATCAAAGTATGGAAGGTAAATTTGGATTCAGAATCACCAAGGTTAAGATAGTACAAATGATATATAACAAAGATAATTTTATAACAGCTTGCCCATGAAAACTATTTTGTGTAGAAGTGGAGTGATTTTATTTCTGCTAGCCTTGTTTTCTTATCACAAGAAATAAAATTTCTATAAGCCAAAAAATTGCCTTTATTTCCGCACAACTTCATAGTTCTGAAAAGGATAAAGAAAAAAACTACTTAAAGATTGGTCAAATTATATAAAGAGTATGTGTAAAGCAGAAAAGAATACTGTCCCATTTTTGAAGCACAGTTTTATCCAACTTCAGTGGATTCACTCAAACTCATTATCACTATGCAGGCTCCATCTTAACTGCCTCAGTGGTACAGATTTTTTTGTAGAACTGACAAAAGAGCTCAAAAATGGTAACTCAAACCATATGAGACTATCAAGTCTGCTCAAAAATTATGTGATTCAAAATGTCACATTTTAAAATACGCTTTACTTTCTTGTTTTGTTTTCTTATGGGATGAATTTTGCAGATATCTATACTCATGGTATCTAGAAAACGAGGGTTTGGAAACACAATATCCTGCATCATCCTCTGGTTGCCAATATGATTAACTTGATTAACTTCCACCTAACTTCATCATCCCACTACCTGAGCGTTATCACTTCTGTGATCTAGAAGTTCGATTTCTCACATTAGTATATGCTCGTATAGCTTCCTCATCATTTGTTTCATCTAGTCTAACCTACTTTAAATTGTATCTGTTTGTTAACAGAACTGAGAAGACAATAATATGCTTTGCAGATGGAGAGGCTTTTGTGTAAAAAGTGTACTGTTACTGTGTGTGTGTTTCTAGCTTTCTCTTTCTCTTTTTTTCTGTCTAATGGCATTTGAGATTTTTATGCAATGCTATAATTTTCTAAGCTGGATCATTAAGAGAAAAAAAATTACAGCACATATCACAAAATAATGAGAATAGGTATCACCAGCCCTTTCATGTGCCCATAAGTGGAAGGCAAACTATGCAGTGAATTTTTAAGAGTAAAGTGAATGTAAAGATATTGCTGCTATAAAACCAGTTTTAGTTCCCATATTTTGTGTGCCTTGTTACTTTAAACTCAAAAGTCCAATAAGAAACCAATGTATATGTGAAAGAATTAAAGTCAACTTTCTCCTCCAAGAAGACAGAGCTGGATCTCAAACCTGCTGTCTCCACGCTTTTCTCCTGGAGCAAAGGCAACTTAGGGAAGCAGAAAATGTTCAAAAGCATCTGCTGTCCCGACAGTTCTCAAAAAGGGGCACTAGCTATTCCCTCTCAGCAGATCAGCTCCCAACTCATCTCTGCTGAGAATAACAGTCATAAAATTAGTTGAGCCCTGTGTTTCCTGGTTCAGGGTTTTCTTACATATGGATTGCAATTTCCCAGCCTAGGAGTAATTTTAGGTGAAACAACACAAAGTAATACTTGTGAAAAAGAGTAATAAGCCAAAATGGAGTCCAGTCTCCCTGCCAATGTAAAGACATTTTTCTTGGCAAACAAAAATTTGATTCTACCCAGTCAAAATACTTTCTCTTACAAAATCCTATGTAGCACTAATGTTACAGGGTCTAACTTAAATGACACCTATTCAGCTGGCAAAATGATAGTAACTGTACAGAAAGCCAGACTTGCTTCTCAGGCTTTCAGAATAGATTGCAGTTTTATTCTCCATAGTCTTGCAGTTCTAAAACAAGCATTGACATGTCATGAAAAACTTCAGAAAAATCTTATTTGGAATGGCACCGTGAGCATTTATTCCAAAATTTAGGTTGTGTATCCTTTTTTTTTAGGAGTAATTAATGACATGCACTTGCCTAGTAGCATTCAACTTGCTTTCATTCACAAAAATTAATGAAAGGACTTTTCCATAATTTAATTAAGTTGTATTACTCCTCCAGAACTGAATATTATGATGTTATCATTTTTTCCTGCTTAACATATTCCTTAATATAGATATGCCTACATGTAGAAGTCAGAGGGCGAAGGACCGATTGCATTGCTTCTAGGAGAGCATAGACTCTGCAGCAGCAAATGGCTTGTATGACAGTTCTCTGAATGTTTGTGATGGTCTGTTCATGTAAAAAAATGAAAGAACGTGGCAATCTGGAAGAAACTTGCTAAATATATGGACTTTTCTACAAATGCATTTGCTATAAACACATTTCATATAAATTTGTATATTCTGCCAGTGAATTAAGATGGTTTCAGCAGTGTTCCTTTACTCAGTGTGCAGTGCTGCACGAACACAGCTGTGCTGCTCCACAATGGCTTCTGTGCTGGCAGCTCAAATATCTCTGTGCCATAGTCCTTCGCTTTCCCAGCTGCAGGGGTAGCACAGCAAGCTCATCTGGCTCCTTTCCTGCTCTCCACACGTAACCTGTCAACCACATTGGAAACTGAAATTATTGTGGAAATATAATTTATGGTCTTAAAAAATGCCATCATATTTTCAAAGGAGTTGAACATATTCCCCATGGTACTCACTGAAGCTCCTTTTTTGTGCTATGTAGGCTCTCTTCTTTATAGAGGTAGGGACACAAAGAGAGAGGTCCAGAAAGTGCAATGAATTGCCCTTTTGAGATGGCTTTCTTTCTCCTAACTACAGAGGAATCCTTGAAGGTTAGCTGACTTCTTGGTGGCTGAAGGTAGCTGAGGGAAAAACCACTCATGAGTACATTTTGAACCTCTCCAGGCTCACAATTTTGGGTCAATTATATATAATATTGCAAGTAAGATCATGACCCTGACTGATAATATACTTCTAAAGAAGTTGGGAAGATACAGAAGATGAGAAGGAAAGCTGCAGATTACTAGTAAAAAAGGAGAAAAAAATACAGAAATTAAAATACATTGCCATATTTGTACTTAAACCTAAAATTTCGGTAGCTTCACCTGGAAGGTCAGCCTGTCTTTCAAACTAATTAAATACTTGACTGTCAGAGGCACATATGTATCTCAACTACTGACCTCAAAGAAAACTCAGGGATTTCAAAATGCAAATATTTAAAGTCGGCTTTCCCAGATGTATTAATGTGCACCCAATCCGTAGCTGAGGATTTGACTCTAACAGGAAACAATGACCATTCTGGCATATCTATATTTCAGAAAGAAAAGATAGACTTTCCGGAATTCACAAAAAGACATAAAACCAAGAATAATTTTAAAGATTAATATATTGTGGAACAGACATATTCTAGTCACTGGACTGTAAGTCTGGGAAGAATCCAAGTCAAAACTGGTCTATCGAAGAATTGCAGGCTACTCATCCAAAAGTCCATCATGTAATAATGAAGCTACATACTATAATCAGAAAAAGAACATTTTCCAACTTATTAAAACTTAGATTAATTTTTTCCATGAAAACACTTTGCGTTAGAGGAGGTAATGAAAGGTTAATAGGTGAAGGCAGCCTTCTGCCTGTCTACCACCAACAGACTTGCAGACATTGACAAAATAAATATGTGGGAAATTTTAATACTCTTGTCAACTTAATCCTCCTTCAGAAAAGTTTCAGTCTAAACAGGGAATAATACATTTAATGGGTTTGTTTCCTTCTATTACCCACACCAGGGAAGACTTAGCACAAACAGGGTTTTCTCTGAAATTACGATTTGAAAATTACTCAAGAAGCATTAGGAAACATGAATGCCTAGTTGAACTTGAATAAATTATATTCTTGAGGACTTCAGCAAATTGGTTTTAGTGCTAGAGAAACCTGTTTTAAAAAAATGTGAAAGCTAGATTAGATTAAGTTGAGCTATCATGTTAGTCCATAGCTGCTTTCAAGGACATGGGAGCCATGAAGACTTAAAAATCTTAGATAGGAAGAATGATAAAGGACTGGTAAAGATCTTTTTGAGTAAATAGTCTGTCAAAAATGAGTATTTATGGGAAATGATATTTATGTTCAACTGAAGCCTAACTCCCTGAACTAAAACATTTTTCTGCTCCTTTGGACATTAACTTATTTTATGTTTTTGGCACTTGAATATCTTCTGACAACAAATGGAGACAAAATGGTGAAGTAATCTTGGAAAGCTATATTATCAATCACTGCACTATATCTCCTGTGTGAAAAGAGAAAGGTCTGTAGTCCCCCAAACTGGATACTAAGCACTTTCTCTAAAATGTTAAACTTATGGAATGTTTCCATTATTAGTACCTTTCTGTATTTCTAAGCGTTGCTTTTTCATGCCCTAAAACGGAGCATCAAGTCTATCAAGGGATTTAGTTGCCACTTGGGACAACACCAAGTTGAGCATTCAGACACCACTAACACCTCCCCGCCTCCACACAACTGCAGCACAGTATGTCCAAGCTCATGGTGCTCAAGCACAGGCTCCCTCAAGCCCTGACCCTGACAACTTTCTTGGACCCCGAACTTGCTTGCAAGAGGCAGCAGTCACACCCTGCAGAGAGAACCACTATGTTTTCTGAGGATATGCTTGCCAGAGCAGATGTCACATGCATAGGAGAAAAAAAAATAAAAAAAAAAAAAAGACAGGAAGCAAGACTTTTTGAAATCACAGAAAATGAAATTCTCTCTCGGGAAATAGACAAGCCCACTTCATCTGATCTACAGAGAGTATTAGACTTAAGATTGTCTGCCTCCCAGGAGGCTCCCATTAACCGGAAAGTACTTGTTATTTGACAAGACAACTTTTTAATTTTCCCCTCTTGGAACTGTTCAGTTTGCTTTTAAATATTTATTCAGCCAAATAGCAAGCAATTGACTCCACAGACCAATGTTAGTCTGTTCTTTTGAGAAGAAAGGGGGTTAGGTTTAAGTTCCTGCTCCATTAGCTATTTAATCAATTATCTGAATTGACAAGGTTTCAAGGGGAGAAAGTCACTAACTTCATCCCCAAATAACCATTTGGTAAGTAGCTAGGGCACATTTCTGACCTGAAAGTGCCTGTGAGTGAAATTTTTTCTCAGCTCAGGAGTGTGGATATGTTTTTAAGAGGTCATCCACCTCAATGGTAAGTTCTCTAATTGCTAGATATTTGGGCATCAATTAGCAGCATGTTCTACTAATTTTGCAGAAAAGGCAGATGTAGCTTATATATTTATTTTCAGAGGACAGTAGACACCATCCCAGTGCTGAAAGGAGATGCCTTTAAAGCATAGGCTGTACGTGTATTACTGTCTCACCATATTTCCTTGAAGCTACCCTTCCTTCTGCTTGCTGATTTCTCTGGATGCCCCTCTTAGCCATCTGCCTCCTGTGCTTTGCAAGAGAAGCCTAACTCAGAGCAGAGAAAGTCTTTCTAAACAAAATACCTGTTAGGTAGACCGCAATTCTTGACGGGTGCATCCAAAAAGATGTTTAGGTGCTAAAAGGCAGAGCAATTCACTACATCACTTTTGGCATTTTTTCCTCATGTTAGATGAAGCATCCATACTTTAGTGTTTATGAGCTCGATGGGCATCCCCAGGAAGGTAAGTGGTACAGGCGGGGTAGCTGGAAACCCAGAGCACTACGCGATGTCATGACACTTAAAAGGAAGTCTGGTACAAAGGGGAGTGTTAGTCACAAAGTCTGTTTGAAATTTTCCCCAGCCAGAAATTATGCACATTGCATAAGATTAAAAAGATGTGCATCTATCTGTTCTGGCTTCAGATTTTGTTAGCTTTTTTTTAGAAAGTGGAGGAAGAGCAAAAGGAAATGGAATTAAGCTTTCTTTTAAAATAAAAAGATAAGAGATGCGCTGGTGCTCTATTAATAACACTCTGATTAGATTTGCTACCCAAAATGTTGACAGTCTGAGTCCAATGTTGCTGATTCCTTGCTCTAGTTGTGGCATTGCAACCTACTACTCCCAGACACTGTACTGAGATAAAACACTGGCCACACCTGCAGGAACCATGTCACTACATAGTCATAGTGAGGAAAATAAGTATTTATTTGCCCACTCAGTAGTGGTGAATGACTCTTTAGCCTAGTGCTCGACACAGCTGCCCAAAGAATGGGCACCTGGTCACAGTACTTAGTCCAGAAGCCAGAACAATGAAATATTTACACAATTCTCAAACTCATTCAGCCTTCAGAAGACTTAAGGTTCTTCTGGAGACAGAGATAAATAAAAATTTTAAGACTAAGGAATGAATTAGGAATATGCAATTTCAGGACACGGTGGTGGAGTTTGTTGTTGAGAACCTCGGACACTGCCATTTGATCGGGAGAAGTAGTGTGGGTTTGCAGTGAATCCCAGTTCCCATACAGTGGTTAGGTTTCAAAGAAGCCTTGGTGTATATGGCTTAGATTTCTTTAGAAGCAAAGTAAACTGGAAGCTCTGCTTGCAGTCTGTACCCAATGTACTGTTACCTGCAGTGGGGACAAAAGGATCTGAACTAATTAGTCCTTCGAATAGCCTCAAACTACTTTCACGGTAATAACATTTTGTCTGAGAAAACAAACTGGATCTAGTCCATGGTAAAGCATATTGATCACATATTTAAATATAAGGACCTCCACACCAAACACTTTGATCTACTTCTCTTCTCCTATTATGCTGAATTGGTTGCTGATACAGACAAAAACATCCAAGTCGAATTTTCTGCTACCTAAAAGCCTTAACAGAGCTGTAAGTCTCTGTGTGGATTTTACCCTCATTCATCACAGATAATTGCTAGTGAAAACTTCAACCTTCTTTTTTTTTTTCCCCTGGGGCAAAAAATACCAACTTTTCAATAATTAAGTAAGACAGGATAATTGGGGAAATGATACAAAGGACAAGATGGAAATTAAGAACTGAAATAAAACAAATATGAGGAATAAAATACAGGAAGAAATTTTCACAGTAGTTAAGGAAATGTTAAGTAATGACTAAGAGAGAACAAACTAGAAAAGAAAACAGGTGGAAATGAAGGCAGAGGAAAATACTATTTTGAAGCAATACTTTGTAGAAAGCTTAAAAAAAATACATACCAGTAGATAGCATGGTTTGCTATCTTGAATGATCAGAGACTAACTTCTCCAGCCTTTTCTCATTGCTGTTGAAATAGCCTGTGATAATCACATATTACCTTCCCTTCGTGGCATCAAAATTGTTGCCCATATTTTGGGGAAAATCTGTGCTAAACCAATTTTGTACTATACGAGGAGGCACGGCTGGAGCTGGGGACTAGGAACTTAGAGCCTTGGCTTCCATTTGTAGCTGTGCATCTCTGACCTTCAGGCAGGGATAATTCTGGAGTCATTTTTTCTACTTGCATGAAAACTATAGATAATCCATAACCATTACACAGCATCAAGCACTTACAAAAATGGGGCACAAACATCAAAATGACTTATTCTGTAACAACCCCGTGAAAGGAACAAATATCTGCATAGTAATGTGAGCAAAAAGAATTGCAATTTAGGCCAATCCAACAAAGTTCAAGAAAAAAGATCAGTTAATAAATCCACCACAGCAAATTGCTCTATTGGGAAAAAACCCCCAGACTGCTGAGTTTCAGGGAGGAGGATTTTAACCAGGTAGGATGCCTGAGGAGATCAGCTGCTGTTGTGAGCCAGGAAGAACAGGAGTATATATATGTGTGTGTATATACATATATATATATATAGTATGTATATATATATGTATGCACATTTCTATGTAAGTATATATACATAAGTAAATTTATATATACATGTAAACTAAAGAATTATATATATGTATAAGTGTATATATAGCTACACATATATATACATATATATATATATACAGACTAAAGGAATTATATGGGTAAGACACAGTGATTCTGTTCAGCAGGTTAGCCTATTGTCCTTAAATACCTTAATGCAGAAAGCTGCAGGTTTTACCAGTAACATCCAATAGGGTATGATAAACTTCCTGTAGATCTACAGCTGCATGACATTTTTTTTCAGGGAAGAATAAAAGGCAATTTGATATTTTTACACTGGAACAACTCTTGAAATTGTGCAAATTTCAAGAAAAATTGTTTTGAAATGGGTATATTTTTCAAGTTCCTATTCTGAAATACCTTTCCACTGTAGTGTCTTTTTAATAATAAAAAAAAAATTGGTTTGATTTTATAATAATCAATCTTTTAAATTTATCAACAGTTAGATGGACCTAAAGCAGAACTACTGAATGAAAAAATCCCACTTCTTAAACACTCAATTTATGTTTTTGTTCTTTTGGAAAACTGGTGAACCTGTAAAATTTACACAAACAAAATCAAGTTTTCCTATGACTGAGTGCTTCATTGATAACATAGCAGACTCTACGTCTGTCCTTTCACTGAATTGAGTTGATTCATTCATACTGTAGTTTGCACGTACACACACATAACAGTCATCTTCCTATTTATTTAATTGATTGCATGAAATTAAATTATTTTCAAGCTCATGCTGGATATTATCAACTGTGTGAAAATTCACAGCCTTGAATTTCATAGCAGTGCTGCTGTGTTTCACTCCAGTGCAAGCAGTTTGGAATTCCTTCACACTGAATATTGGTACCACTTGCCATGCAAGGCTTAAACGTCTATTGTCTGGAAAGATCTATAAAACAGATGTAAATATTGCTGTTAATTTATTATTTTTGTTATGACTGCTTTAAAAATACAGATGCTCTCATCTGTTTGCACTTGTCTTCCCTAGGATATCTGTGGAAATAAGACTTTTCACCTCTATGGGGCCTTAAGGAAACACACTTCATCTAGCTATGTGCATTTTAACTCCCAAAATAATTTTAGTACAATTTTGGAATGTTTTCATTGCTTTCTCCTTAAATATTCTTTAGTTTGAACCTGAAATACTATCGGCTTGCTGCAGGTGAGCATGAGGACCAGTGCTGAAGGTTCAGCAGGTCAGGAAGCTACGTACAGAGCACTTAGGCTCAGCGAGGCCAAAAAGTAGGGAATTTTGGCTATGGGCCCCAGGAAACTCTGCTGGGGAGGCAGCTGATCTTTCCTTTGCTCCCTAGGCATGCAGCCTGGAAAGGGTTGCTGGTAAGTATGTGTGAGGAAGGCATGGAGACCATTCAAGAAGTGAAGTTCAATCCCTTCCCTGAGCTCCTAGCTTCCAACTCTAATATCAGTCCTAATACTGTCTCTTAGGGTAGCTGGTTGAGCTGACTGTTGTTTGTGGCAAACATGCTCACTTGAAAGTCTCCTAGTTATTGCAAGTTCTAAAATTAGCAAGTTTGTTATGTTCCCAAATGGCATTTGTTGGATACTACTGCATTTTCTTTCTCCATTCATCTAAATGAGGTTGCCTAAAAAACTCTTTTTTTAAGTCTGGTAGTTGCAAGAAACTAATTAGCATTTGTGTCAGAGCAATCTTACTTCATTATGCTTAAACATTGGCCTTTAAACTATAGGTATTTAGAACTGCTGAATAACAGCCTTAAGTAGCTAGTTTGTGCAAATCTTCTATTGTCAGCTTAAACAAATTATAAAATTGGTAAGGCCTAGGTTGATAGCCTTGGCTGATAAATTTTATTCCAAACATAACATACAGGCAATAACTTGATTGATTTCTAAGTGTAGTTAGATGTCCTCTCATTCCATTTAAATGCAATACTCAGCAGTAGTGGCCGTAAAATATTTCCCGTTTCAAACTCTTAATTTCAAAACTATGTTTTTCAAATTAAATTAGTGGCCTTCTATTACTGACCCATACTAATGTCAATTCTAATTTCAAATCAAGAATTATTTCTATTGAAAAAATAGATCTTGATGGAGAATTCCAAATGAATTTCTACCATAAATTCTACCCTCTCTCTCTAAGCCGACTTTCACTGCTTTGCCAAAGAATAGCAAGGACTCAATTCTGATAAAGTCAGAGTGTCTGACTTGTACTTGTCACACCAGTAACTTGGTGTACACAATCAGACAATTCATTGAAATACATATGCTCCTCAATCTCTGAATCTACACAAACAATTTCAGGTTTGATGCTCTCATTCTGCACAACCTTAATTTTAAGGAGGATGTTTCTTCTCTTGTTTAAGCCACTGAAGAAATTTAACTGAAACCCTATTCTGTCAGAATACGTAGTTCCACTGAAATAACTGCTTCCCAAAATTGAAATAATTTTACAGAAGTTTTAGTTTGAAAGAAAAACCTCAAAAAAGGAAATATTTAAATTGTTTCTGATATGTTGGTATGTGTATTTCAATATTTTACCTTTTGGTCTATCCAAAACAATTTGGGGAAGAAACTGTTTTCTGAGAACTTCTAAATTTGTGCCTTTCATTTCAAAAGGAGATATTTGAAGTTTCAAAAACCTTTGAAATGTCATGCTGATAAACAGAGAAAACTGTTTTTGTTTCTTTGTGAGTCTGCTTCACCCCGTGGTGTCTGGCATGGTCTACTTGCCACCTGCATCCATCTGTCCTTAGTAATCTGCTCTGGGTACTGCTGTGGGTACCGACTTCATAAGATGTGGAGATTCATTTGAAGAACGTCTTTGAATATACAGGGAGTTAATGCTGCTTAATCATAAAAATAGAGACTCTTGACAGATACAAATTAACACTCCCCCCCAATATTCCATATTTTAAAACCCCCACACTCATTGCCTCAATGAGAAAAATAATTTTGAAAGAAGCATGTGTTTTATGTCATCATGTCCTTCAAAGTTTAGACCTTATAGATATCTACCTCTCGCCTCTATTTTAACACTGGAATGGGAAAACAGGCTTTCCTGCTGTTTCGGCTTTAACACACTTCCTCAGTTTGAAATTGTTACAGTTGCTGTCCTGGATAAACTAAGAGAAAGAAGACATCTGTAGAAAAGACAAGAGACCTTTGAACAGCTGGATTATCAATTAAATATTCATTTTCTGTGTTGGTGGCTTTCCTTAATTCAGTAGCATTATTTAGACAGTAGGTTTAGACTGTAGCATAAAACAATTACAATAGTTTCAAGTCGATTTTTATTCCAAGAGAATAGTAGGCTTAAATTTAAAAAAGTAATCAATTTTACATAAAAATCCATGGTAAGTAACAGATGTTTATTCAGTTTACATTTAAGCATTTATTTGATCTGTTAGTGGCAGGTATTGGGCGGGGGGAAACCCAACACCCCAAACATTCGTAATGGAATGCTTCAATTTAGCCAAGTATGGGAGTGTATGTCTACGGTCAGATCAAAAATGTAGCATTTACTATGAGTCTGTTTGCCCATGGATTATATATGTATTCCAGAATCAAATATCTGGCATTAACAGTCTCTCTACAAAAATTTTTAAAAACAAAAAAACCTCAGTGAAAGTACTTTTTAGAACAAAAGAAAATATTTGTGTGTTGTTAATTCATATCTTTCTGCTCCAGTTTCTGAAATATAAATAAGTATTTCCAGCAAGATATCCTTGAAAAACTAAATGTCTCAGGGGACTGGTAACCACATTTTTGGAGCCTTTCACCTCTAGTTCACTGTTTCAAATACAGCCAAGACACAGTAGTGATGGAAAATCATTGAGATTTGAAAGCTGGTTTGTGGCCTGTGCGAAACAAACTGGTATTTCACTGAATTTCTTAGATGATCTTGAAAAGTCACTTGGCACTTCTGAAAGCACTGATGCTGAGCTCCTCGCAGGATCCAGTCAGGTCCCCATGGAGTCACAGCCAGGGATGGTTTCTTTGAGGATGACAGAGGCTGAGGCTTTCAACTAAAATCTCATTCCAGACAAATTTCCTCGGTACGTTGACCACATGGAGGAAATTGGTCCTTCGCCACCTGGAAGATCTCAGTGGCAAACATTTTCTCCATGTCAAGAACCCAGCAAAGCCAGGCTGAAATGGAAGATCATTCTGGGGTCACCACACTGCTTTGTTGCTTCCTGTTCTCCACAAAGACTGGGTGAAAACAGAGTTTAATTTTCATTTCTGCTAATTTGGTGCTTTTCATTAGCACTAAATATACTTAATTTAGGAGGAAAAACAGCAGAAAGATGTAGCAGAAATTACTGTATTTTTTGAGGGCAAGGGTGACATAGTGTCTTTCTTTAGAGAGAAGTATATCCATAGCTAGAAACAGTTAATAAAATGTCCTTTGTCAAGATCATAGCTACCATATTCTTGAAAATCTGTCTGACAATAATTTTTTCTCATCAGCTACAAATTATCTCAGTTCTTTTTCCCAGTGAAGGCTTTACATTATCTCCTTAACGATTTCGTCCTCTTCATAGTCAGGCCTTATATTCACAAAACTTACACATATTTTTACGAAAATATACTCTCTTTTTTTTTTCTTTCTGAGCATTTAATATATTGTATTAGGGGTTTCCTCAGAGGAAAGAAAGGTCTATCTTCATTAACCATTAAATATAATGTGTGAAAATTAAAACATTTGGATGTCATGTCAGCTATATACATTGTCTTCTATGATGTCACATTTGATTTTCTTTTTTTATGACTTTGACAGCATCATATTAAAAATTTGATTGCACAATGACAGTACAGGCTTTGAATTACTCAGCTTATGAGTGCAGTCTTGCAGGAAGACTGTTTTGTATTTCCTGCCATTTCGAAAAACTGGCATTTAAAAAAATGTAAAAAGAAAGGGAAAATGGTTACTAATAACTAATTAATAACTGGAGCTTGGCAAAAGTAACCTTGTTTTAATAGAATATCACACAAATTAAAACCAGATTAACTATAACATGCAGCGTATTTCAAAAGTCACTGAAACATTTTTCTCAGGTTGACATTTTGGCCCCAGAGAAATAGATGGCAAGACTCCAATTCATTTTTTGTGAAGTCAGGACTTCCTTCTAACTGAAGAAAACCCATACACTTCTAATCTGATTTCAGTAACTATCACTCTGAATTCTTGTGTTACTTAGTGGAATTACCCGTACCTTCTCTTAGAATACACTCAATCTATTAATGTTTATTGAAGTCAGTGTGGTTTTTTTCCATTTGACTCCCATAAGGGAGTCAGACCCTTAAAGTTGCAGTCTATTGGGTAATTTTTACAAGTCTTTCAGGGTTTATGCTGTGTTTTTGCTATGAGGACTGTTATTGCCAGCTTTCTTTTTTGTTCCATTTTACCTCTGCCTAGTGTTAAATAAGTGCAATCTGTTGGTTCCTTTGTATCAAATAATTCATTTGCAACCTTTTTCAGAGTGTCCAAATTTGTCTTTTCTTCATTACAACTTAAGGTTATTTTTATCTTTCTTAGGATATTTTTAAATCACTAAAGATAGAAACATCTGCCCTCCCTCCTGAGTAAATTAATTTAGTCCTTTCATATCAGTGAAGCAAATAATGCCATTTTAAGAAATGTGCTATTCCCACTCCCTAATATGAAATTTTAGTGGTATCAAATATAAAAATATCATTCAAAGTCAAACCTTTTTCCAATGAACATCATTATTATTTGGTCACAATAAAACTGCCCCTAGAAATACATATATTATTCTTTCTCACAAGAATTATCTCAGCTGAGCTGTCTGGGCAGGTAAGAACTGTAGGCCTGAGTACTGGTTGGAAGGGTAAAGTGTGGAATATTCCATAGCATCACAAAATAAATCCTTCCAGCTATGACAATGAGGAAAAATACAAATGATCTTTTCATGTCCCAGTTCCTCAAAAATGGATAGCATGAATGTCGTTGATTCTTCTCACAGCAGTGCCTGTGGAGGATCTCATACTGATTTAGCTGGGATCAAAATCATGACCACAGTTATACTGAGAAAGGTGCTTGCATGGCCTCAGAAATATCTGATGTTTATTTAAGAGTTTAGTGTGACATTAAATACATATATACTGCTGTTCTTTGTCTCTCTTCCAACATCTCTATATTCCAAATCAAAGATAACAAAAGTGCCTGTTTTCATTATAAGCAGTGAAAATTAGTTATGGATCACTTACACGATGTTATTTTAGTTCACTTATCTAACCTGAATCTAGCCTGTTTCAACACATGAATCACCCTGGGACAGCATTTTTTCATTCTTAAATAAACGTTTATATGCTTTTGTTGCCTTCCTACTGATAAGCCAAACTTATTTCAAAATGTACAATTGGAAACAAGATATCACAATTCAATAACATTTCATTCTGCAATATCAATATCATTCTGCAAATATTCTGACGGAAATAAAAATGTGGGAGCTACCAGGACAAAATCCTCTGTCCTTATCATTTACTGCTCAATCTCTAGCCAAGCAAACTCTGATCGAAGACAACAAATGGGATCTATACAAATGCAGAGTAAAAATGGCAAAGTAATATAGCCCTCTACCAATTGTGTGTGTTTATAACATCCATCCTCATCAAAGGTTTCAGGGTTTGAACAGTTTGCAAAAGACTGACTAAACTGAAATCAAAATCAGAGTGTTTCCCTTAGAACTATATGTGTTTTAACTGAGAACAGGTTGACCATTAAAGGTGGCAGAGAAACTTAATTCCATAACAACCTTTAAATCTTACTGTTTCAGACTGCCACCAGCTGTGACAGGTAAGATGTGCTGAAACCATTCTGATGAGTCTCATACAGATTCCTCTCTGCATTGCAAGGAGAAAACTACCATCCTGTGACTTGTACAGAACAGTAAAATCTACAGAATTACAAGTTTTTTGCAAATGGTGTGCTTTACTTGTAGCGAGACCACTTGAATCCCTTTACCTAGCGTAAAAAAGCACAAGCCAAAACAAAAGAAAAATTCCAACAAAATTCAGCAAAAAACTGTTAGGAATTGGTGAGGGGAAGGATATTTTCCCCCAGCCTCCTCCAGTCATAAGTGTTATCACAGCACCAGCTTCTGGAGAAGGGAGTAAAGCTTTAGTGTGAATATTATATTCATATTTGTTGGCTATTTGGCAAAGAGGCAAGAGGTTGCTTTTCTTTTTTTTTTTCTTTCTTTTTTTTTTTTTTAATTAAGGCAGTTTCCAGGTCTTTAGCATTACTCTGTGCCAGAGATATAAAATAAAAGAACCGGGGAGCGCTGCTGCCATAACAACCCTTCGACAGGGAACTATTGGGATACAGATAGTTACTATACTAGCTACCACCAGCCGTGTGCATCATGACACATAAAACCCAGAAAACCCTTTTCAGCCACAGCATCCCGTCGTTTGCACTCCCGGCTCTGGTCAGCGAAAGCAGAGCAAGCACAGACTTCTAGCCCCACACCGCCACTTTATTTATTTAATTATTTTTCTGGGGGGAGCGTTAGAAAAGTCCATTTGAGGGCTGAGCCCTGCTCGAAGCCGCCCCCGAGCCCCGTGGGAAGGGCCGCGCTCCGCTGCACCCGGTGGCTCCGGGAGGGGGACCGGGACCCTCCGCCACCTCCCTCCGGGGCGACTCCGAGGAAGCCGCCAATTCTGCTGAGCTGGGTCCTCCCTCCCCACCTCCAAATGGTCCCTTGCAAAAGTTAAGGCTCTGCCCCCTCCTCGAGCCGCCCCGGCCGCCCGGGGGTGCGGGCAATGGGGGCTCGGGGGTCTCCTGGCCCCGGCTGGGAAGCGGGGCTGTCGGCGTGTCTGTGTACGCTTGTGCGAGATCCCCGTGGGAATGGGCAGCGCTGCCCGGGAGGGGCAGCAGGGCGGGAGCCCCTTTCCGTGCATCCCGACGGAGCCGCGGGGACATCCCTGCTGCCCTGCGGACCTTCCGCACCGGCGGAGGGGGCGGGAGCGCGGGCCGGGACCCTCCGTTCCCCCGGGGCGGGGCAGGGGGTGAGCGCGGAGCCTCCCCCCGCGGCCCCCCCCGCTCTCCCAGCGCTCATACCGGGGCCGCTCCGGGATGGGAGGCACGGGAGCAGGAAGAGCGGGGAATGCAGGGCAGGTGCTTTTCGGGGTGGGGGCGTAGGGCCCGGTGACTCACCCGTCCGAGGCGGGGGCTGCGGGTAGCGCGGCGGCGGCGCAGCCCCCGGTACGCGGGGGGCGGCGGGGCAGGAGCAGCAGCGGGCGCGGGAGCAGGGGGGAGCGGCGGGGCCCGGGCTGCTCCTGGGCGCGCTCTTGCTGCCCATCCCCGGCGCTGCCGCCGTCGCCGCCGCTGGAGGAGGATGCGAGGGAGAGTCAGCCCCGGGCACGGGCACGCGCAGCGGCGGAGCGGGAAGGGGGGGGGGGGGGGG